>CM076608.1:78236538-78836538 GCA_038502775.1 Hippodamia convergens | reverse complement strand
TTGGGGTGAGAAGCGAAACATTATCAGGTAGCGTTCTTCATGCACGATAACCCTCCTGATACAAATCTAATATACCCGAATCAGTCCAACACCCCTGTTTTCATCGGGCTCAGTACGATCATCTTCACTACAGTAAATTTTTTTTCCGTTTCCCGCTCTGCTGAGCAATATTGAAATTCGTTTTCGTCGATTCTGGAGCCAATGCAACTTCGTTGTAATCAAAGTAACCAATTAGGACGAGAGTGAACTGAAAATGTGAGTTAGGTTGAGATCGATATAATATGTGGAGTCTACGTGACTTCGATCAGGTGCCAGAAACATAAATTATTATCGAATTATATCGAAGGAGGAAGATATTAAATTGGAGTGACTCAAGTTCAATTCCATTGCTTGCTGGGAATCTTACGTGTCAGAGAATTTATCTTACTTCAATTCGTGCACATAACTCAGAGATTTTAGCCAGACGTATTCCATTAGAACGTACGTTCAGTTAATTGATAAAGAAAATTACACGAACATCTCCTCCTTTTTCTGCAGAGTTTTGTTGATATATACCTAGGATTTTTCAAGATTGGGCTATTTTCGATTAATAGTTGAATTGGTCAAGAAAAATTACTCCGCCACTATGTGATCAACTGTTATGTATAACTTCGACATATGGAGGCAATAGAAATAGTTCAGTAGTTTTGACCAGAATAGACTCAAAATCTCAGAAAACGAGATAATTTTCATCTCTTATGAACATAATGAATATAAAATGACTCTATTTCCAGAAGTTTATTTGTAATGTATGTATGAAGAAGTAATATATTTGATCGATTCGAAATTTTTTGAATGGGGAATTTGTATGATGCTCGAAAGATGGGAAAAAATATTTTTTCACCATAATGCCTTGAATTTCGGTAAGAAACGGCTGAAGCAAAGTTGTACACTCCGTTACTCAAACACAATCCGGTGTAAAATTTTTGTTCCGAACACTACACAATGAACGAGTTCTCCATTCACATCAATTATCTCGTTTGTCATGAATATCTTAGAGATATTGCTTCTGAAAATGAGGTTTTTATTCATGTGGGGCATTCATTCAAAATACTCCATACAGCATACTTTTTTAACGAACATTTTCCAGGATATAACAAGTTGAAGAAAAACATATTCTTGTATGAGATGTCACCTGACATCCACTTCGGAAAGAGAATATATATATGGAAGGTCGGTCTACTTTATGTTCCTTGCTGCATTTATCTAATGCACAGAATCCGCTAGGTATTACACCGAATTAAAAAAGGGCAATACTTTTTCTTTTGTTCAATGTGGGCATATTTCAATGTTTTAGCACTACAACTTTCGAAGCAGAGGAGATGAAATTTCATACCCCATTTCTATAGTGATATCGAAAAAAATTATATCTTCACTAACACCGATGATAGAACTCTGAAATTTAAACATTGTGGAGGCATTTTTTTTACGTAGAATCCAGTGACATGTTGGTCTTTTCTAAAGCATTTTTAATTACTAAGCTAAGACCCAAAGTTATATTGTTTTGAATAGGAACACTATGTTTCTGTGCCAGTCTCGATACTCTATATGGTTTCAATTGTCGATAAGCAGAGAAAATTTAGTATTCTATAATTACCACAATTTATTTCTGGTAATTTTTTCATTTCTATGCTCTTGTTATAGTAAGCTCCATCCACAGTTGAAACCATAGAAAGTATTGAAACTCATATGAAAATAGGTTTTTGACCAATTTCTATACTCATATTGATATAACTTTCAAGATTTTACATATTTTTAAATCAGAAGGCTGAAGGACTTCGGTCGATGGCCTTTGACTGTGGTCAATAAATGACAGTTGTTATTATTATTTGAATCAGAAAAAATTGAGCTTTCTGCAATGGGCACAGAAATAAAGTGCTTTCAATAAAAAAATATAATTTTGTCTTATATCTTTGTAATTTGAAATGGTGCAGAGAGGACGAGCATTCCACCAGAGTCTACGTAAAAAGTGCCTCTAGATTATTTTAATTTCAGAGCTCCATCATCAGTATTAGCGAGGATATGAATTTTTTCCTATTTCACCATTTTTCCAATTTTCGCTTGTAACTCGAAAACAAAAATGAGTACAACTCTTGTTAGTTTCTCCTGAAAAGAGATCGAGAATGGGGTATCCAATTCAGTCTCCTCTGGTTCCACAGTTATAGTGCCAAAACATCGAAATATGCCCGCCCTGTCAACCAAGTGTCAAAACGCTTTATTACTCATGTTCAAACTACTTGGTAATATTTCATGAACCATACCAGTTTTTTTTATTATATCCGTAGACTACGCTGAAAGCTTACTGTCAAATTTTTTCGAAATACTCAAAAATTATCTCATGGGTCGGGGTAATTATTGAATCCCCTATCCTCGAAGATGTCTGGCATTCTCCGCCCCAGCTTCCCGAAATGAATAATTGAAATAATATAGAAGGGCGAAGAAGAAGCTTGCCTTTTGAAATCGGGGTGCTGCTCTGATTGGAGGCTCTTATTTGTATACAAACATGAGAGCAATCAACCTAATCCACTTTCTACATCTTCCTTGGCCTCATACTGCGAAGGCAGAAATATATGCCAGTTGACATTCCCGTTTAATCAGTTTCTCTTCAAATGAAGCTTCCAGGAACGAGAACGATACTTCAGCATTGACTTCATTCCGCTCGACGATCTCCTTCAATCGATTCTATGAGAGGATTTCGTCAGGCAGAAGAGAGGGTCTGGCGGCTTTAAGATTCCAAAGAAAGGGTTTATCGGGTCGTGATCACCTGATTATTCATGAGGGCATCTCGGATTGTAGCTGCTCGGCGTAATAATAGGACAATTTGGCCCTTTTCATTAGTTACTATTAAATTGTTAAAATTGTCAATATCATCTGGTGAGCTCTATGTCCACCTTTCGCTACATACATTGTAAAGTACCTTCAGCATCACATGTTTGGTATATCACATGTGTATGGCTCTGGTACAGAACATCTGTCACGTAATTGTAATATAACATCTAAAGCACATGTATCTTACATGTTATATATCTTGAAAGATGTTTGCCACATATAGGAACTTTGATTGTATTCTCTTGGTGGTGTATATTTTGCATTTTTTTCTTTTCAATTGTTTCTTTAATTGGGGATACTACACGATATATTTGTGGAATTATTTGATGATTTCTGTAAATTCGTTGTCATCCTTGTACTAATAGGGGGTTGCCCGTTGAACCATATATTGTAATACGTGTTTCAATAAATAAATAAATGAACAAACATACTTATAACTGATACATTCTGAATTACTCAAGAAGAAGCTCTGAAATACTTCAGAATGAAAAAGAAAACAAATTCTCAGACAAATTCTTTATTTCAGTAAATTAAAAATTTCATGTGGGAACCTCATAAATTAAATGATAATTTTGTACTCACAAAACTAGAAATTCTATACATTGGGGAATTTAACCAAATCCAGAAAATATACTGCTAGAGGTGAAATTGCTGAAAAGATATATTTACAACTGCGTTAGATCTTTCGATTGTGATATAATCTCAAATGAATAAATAAAAGTCCACTAATATACGCTCGATGATACCTACACATCATGTATTGTGATTTTAGTGCCACTGCTAATAATTCGATTCCTAGGACAAAACAAGTTTTGAATAGGGGTAAGTGATACCTCATTTGAAAGGTATTTTGATACTGATTTCAGCACAGTAATTGTTTTTCATTTTATGCATTAGTTCTCGAAATACAGGGTGGCCATTTGAAAACAAAACAGACGAGATTACAGACGAAATAAATTTTTTCGATAGAAATGCTCGGACAGGTGGATTTCTGTTTCGAGGAGGACAACTTAAGATGTAGGTTACGGACGCATAGCGCTTCAACCCTTGCTACTACAACCCTCACCCCCAATTTTTGAATAGGGAAGATGGGGCGGGTGATACCTCATTTGAAAGGTTTTTCACAAAAAAATACTACAAGTGCCATGAAAACACCACTTCATTTTCAAATGTTTTGTTTTCAAATGGCCACCCTGTATTTCGAGAACTAATGCATAAAATGGAAAAATAATTACTGTACTGAAATCAGTTTGAAAATACCTTTCAAATGAGGTATCACTCACCCCATCTTCCCTATTCAAAAATTGGGGTGAGGGTTGTAGTAGCAAGGGTTGAAGCGCTATGCGCCCGTAACCTACATCTTAAGTTGTCCCCCTCGAAACAGAAATCGACCTGTCCGAGCATTTCTATCGAAAAAATTTATTTCGTCTGTAATCTCGTCTGTTTCGTTTTCAAATGGCCACCCTGTATATCGGTTATGGTTCTAGTATTTTTCCTAATGTTAGGTATCACAAAAGCGCATGTAACACCGTGGTTGGCTGGGTTTATATGTAAAAGGTGTACAACTCCTGCTATCGCTGTTTCCTTTCCAAATTCAAGGCTTTATTGTAGAAAAAACTGGTTATACTTTTATGAATCAAAAGATTGTCCATCGCTGGTCACTACTTTCTGCCATCTTTAACAGTATGAGAATCCCGCCTTGAAAAAACTGGTCATCTTTTGAATCGAATTACGAATCGATCGAATCATATGACCGGAAGTGAGGGTCATTCACATTTTGTGCCATTGATCGAAAGACGTGATAGTCCGAACAAACAACGACTCGAGCATACGTTAGGTAAGGTATGAATTTCCATTTCGAGGTTGTTTCAATTCTCAAACACTTTCCTAACATGAGGTTCTAACATTGTCATGCTGTAAAATCACTTATTCATGTCTCTTACGTTCGATAACGTTCACCTCTGATCTTGATAGTTAATCAAGATGGCTCCCGTTCTGCATTTTCGAAATCTTTCTCTTTCCCATGCTGATTTTCGAAATCGCTTTTCTTGGAGCGTTGAAACAACTCTAGGAGCTTTCTTTCGCTAATAGCAGCCTCATCATAGGTATTCAGGTGCATACGATGAGCCTCAGTCGAAAATTCAGTCATATACCATATAACAGTCAACCATATAACAGAAAACTAAAATCTCCCGGAAATGACGATACTTCAGCTCGTTAACCGATATGATTAATCTAGAAAAGCTCCACACTGCAAACACAACTCGACTGATATTACGATGGCCTTAGGTTAACAAATAAAAAGGCTTGTTGATCAATGGTATGACATCTGAAATCAATTCATTTCAACTACCATTTATCGCTACAGCAAGCTATTGAAAAATGGCGGAAGCATTGTTTTACACCCAATTTTATCATAAAAAAATTTTTTCATTCGTGATCAGACGTGTTCACTTTCTTGATGTCATGATTATTTTCCCCTCTTAAAACTATGGGTTGTTATAAATTGTCGTTCAAAAGTAAATAACCTCAATATCGCCAATATATCCCAAAGTAAACCGTTAATGTCGCTTCTTTAAATTACGCATTACATCTGAATACGTATTGCTCACAGCAGAAGGTAGGATTGAAACGTTCTCACGAAGTGGAATGCGTTATCTTTCATCCAAAGAACTTCCTACTAGAGACTATGCTGAAAGAAGTATGATTTTTTCATCATGATAGAAAACATTAATGAATGGAAAAATGCAGAAATAAAAAAGACAAAATTTATAACATGAACATGGCATGAAAAACATTCTGATATCATCACAAATAAATTTGAAATCAACATGAAATAAAAATGTCATAATAATAGACGAAACTATAATCCATTCAGAACAGAATATCATAGAAAATGATAATTATAGGTATATCGGAATTTTCACATAGTTGCTCAGAATCGAGTAACTGTAACCAAACTTATATACAGGGTGATTGGTAATTCGACCTGATCTTTGATAGGTAATATTTCAAGCACAATACGTCGAGGGAAGCATGGTCCGAAACTCTATGGTTCCGAAGATATGGATATTTTTCTATTTTTTTTTTAATTTTCTGCTTCGTCATCGGAAATAATTAATTTTGTAGAAACTTTCTACTCTGGATATTCAATGAATATTTTCCAGAACTCTGAGGAGATGTACTTTATTTCTAGCAAAAACGTATTCACCAAAAGGTCAGACAACCCAAAATAAAGGGTCATAAGGAGATGTAACTGTTTTTTCATTAAATTTCGATGAGAGAATTGAGATTCACTCGGAAAAAGTATAATGAACATGGTGTACAAATGAGAGGAAAAATTTCTTGTTTCATCAGCTTTCAAGAAAGGTACGAAGTTCAATAATTCTCTCATACAATCAGATATCGTCTAGTTGACTCGTGATTCGAAAGCGGGCCATGGTTCGATTATTTTCGACAATCCTCGGAATAGTTGACATGACTTATAGTATATTCTAAAACAAGTTGCAGAATGAGCTCCTATTCCAACACGAATGCGAAGTTCGAAAACGAGCGACGAAGGAGCGAGTTTTCGATAGCATGAGTGTTGGAATTGCCTTCTGCAACGAGTATTAGACGGTATTTTCTCTATTTCAGTCAATTTTTGTGAAATACTCTCGAAATTCAAATGAAAATTCTGATTAGTGACTTTTGTATTGTATCTTGGCAGTTGGTGTGACATACGAAATTTGACAGATCACGGAATTTGAATTGATTTGATTCGAAACTTGATTCGATCGGAGGTCAGTACTGACAACCATAAAACGAAAAATAGAACTGAAAACAATGCTGTAATGAGTTTCATTACAGCACTATTTTTAGTACTGTAATGAACTCATTACGATACTGAAATAGAGAAACAATTTTTATATTAAATAATCGAATTGTCAGTTGTCCGCTTCTGAAATGAATTTTTTCTTCAATAGCTGACAGAACGATCGTGAATTATTCGCTGTCAATATTTCTTAAACAAAAATTGAATGAACAGAATGAAAAATTGCATTTTAGCGATGTCCAGCAAATTATATTGAACATCAACATAAACACAAATACAGAATTTAACTCAAATAAAAAATGAATGAACAAAATTGAAGATGTGCTGAGCAACCGTTAAAATTCGTTCACTCAGTTCTTCAGTCTTCTTCACTGCTGTACCATACACTATCTACCACCAATGTAAATCATATGGGTTTAAGTCCAGACATCTAACCGACCAAGGAATTGGTTTTTTTGGCTTATCAAGTGTGTGATAGTTTTGGTCAAGCTGCGCCTCTGGAGTAATGAAATAGAAAGCCATCATACTAGAAAATAATTCGTGATCATACTGCCAATGGAACATCTTCAAATCGCTATTTTGCAAAAATTAACTTGATCGTTGTATCAGCAAGCAATCACAGTTTGGTATTTTAGTACGTAATCTGTCAAGTCGATTATACGAATCACGAGTGAAATACCTAGAGGATATCTGAATAACTCAAAAAAATCTTATACCTCTCGGCCCCCTGGTTATACTTTTCAATTGTACTGGAGAATTATTTAAGTAGGTAAATTTCTAGAAATTTGATGAAAAAAATAAGTTTCTCTTCATATTTCTACACCAGGTTCATCATATCAGATAACAAATTCCCGATATTATATACCTATCGAATGATCCGGAACATTCATTAGATCCTCATAAAAATATTTCAAGACTGAATAACACCCATTTTGATGATCTCATTGTTCAATTCCAGTTCATAGATATCCTTGAATATCGAAAGAATTTGAAAAAACACGGCTTATGTTAATATCCGATTTGATCGGATTCCAGTATTGAACTATTCTCTTATTTGATTCTTTTCTTGTATTTCGATGTATTTTTATGTATGACTTTTGTTTGTCAGAATACAATTTGCATTTGCCTCTATTGACCTTTTCAGGTTATGTCGGTGCCTTTCATTCATTTATGCAATCTTGGTTTCGGAGACAGTTTCGTGAATTTCTTAAATAATAAAAAACTATTGTAGTTCTTTTCAGGCTTAAAGAAAGAGTAGTTCCTCGAAGCGAGATCAATTGTAGATTAATGCTATTCAAATTCCGCGAACACTGGCCTGATCATCTTGTTGTATCTCAGTCGGCATTCCCACTAGAAAAAAAAACCAGGATCCCCAATTTGCCAGTCAAAGTTCGTATTGGTTCAAGGGATATAGCGAATCGTTCAGATAAGTACATTCAGTTCGAATTTCGAACAACCTCCCTTAAATTCAATCCATCCCCCATTCTGTGGCAGCCCATACGTCCACGCAGATTGGGAATCAATCGTTTTAAAGTCGAGGAACGTTTTCGGCGCAGATGCGGCCTCCTTTTTTTTCGCGGTTGACATCCGCTATCACTCACTTTTCCAGCCATTCGGCGAGCGGAGATCAAATTATCTTCTTCCATTTCTTTCCTAATTCCCCCTGGAATGCGGCCTTAAGTGATAAGGCATTCTCATCTGTCGAAATTCGGGGAGAAAGCAGTGGAATCAACGCTTAACCAGCTTATACAGGGTGAACCACGGAAAACGTAGTGTTTTCAAATGGGCAGTATTCCACAATTTTCGGGTTTGAATTTACTGAGTATCTCACGAGGAATTGCAGCACCCAGAAGGAGGTGTTTGAATGAAAATTTTTTTTGATAAACCTAGATAGTATAGCAGAAAGTAAATTACAAATAAACGAAGAGTTCACAATTTTTCTTATTGAATTTGTCTATAATGTGTTGCCCACCCCTGTTATCTTCACACCATAACACGTCTCAGCAAGAAGATAGTCCACTTCCTCTCGAGAGATATATCCCAAGCTACCTGTCCCTCTTTTATGTATCAGAGCAGTCAAAGTCCATAGGGGCTGGGGTAAATTTCTAAGCCTTTTCTACCCATGATGTCCCAAACATGCTCTATGGGCGAAAAATCAGAGGATCTGGTCGACTATGACAAAAAATTAATATCAGTCATTTCAGAAAAAATGGAACCAACTCCTTTAATATGAATTCGGGCATATTATCTTTTATTGGATTCTCGAGCCGTTCAAGATAAGGGAGATATGGCTCCACTTTTAGATAAGGCGACACTGTTATGTCACATCGGATATAGAACGAAAACGAACCACTTGCATATGCAGAAGGAACCTCTCACCAAGGTGCTTACTGACCGGTGTACATGACGCTCAACATCAAGATGAGGTCTTTCTTCTCGACATCGTCTAACCCTTCTTCGGCTTTCATGTGCATCCAACGAGAATTGAGGTTAATCAGTCCATATTCTAATGTTGTCGTTCTCTGCACCACTGAAATCAAAGCCGGCGATGCTGAACCCTATAGGAAACACGAGGTGGTGTCAATAATGCTGCATTCTTGCGGTAAACTGTTCGGTTAGTTAGCGGGTGTTCTTGTTCTCCTAAGTACTCTTCAGCCAAAAATCAAGCTGTCGCGAATCGGTCCCTAATGACCGTAAGTGTTAGTTGTCAATCTTGAACTTCCTTGTGAAGACCGGGCCTATTCTCATTCGCTTTGAGAATTATCAAACCACGGTTGACACCATCCCATAATAGTAGTCTATAGTATCTTTGTTTTAACAAAAGAATTTTAAAGTTTAACAGCTTGTTCTGTCAGTTGGTATGAAATAAATGTGTGAGAAAGCGCAATTTAATTTACTCATATGGGGTAAATAATGTAGATCAAATGAGTTCCGTTATCACGCTAACAAATTTGTTGACTCTGGAACAGGTGATAATCATCACTTAAAGATATTGCAAGAGTGGAGATACAAACTTTTAAGTAAAGCATATTTCCTGATTCGCAATATTCAACTTTTTTCTGAAAACGCTCATCTGAATGCTCTGGAAATCCAAAACAAGTCGATCGCACAGTATATACCGCCAGAACGCAAATTAACAAAAGCTGAGGCTAATAGTGCTATTGGAACGCTACAGGGTGGCTTAACTCAGATTCTTGTAGCGGAATGGCTTCAAGTCAGCCAAAGTGTGATATCCCCACTTTGAAATAGGTTCCTTGTTAGAAAAACGACCAAGGCTTGGCAGGCGACGACAATAACATCTGCTTTCCTGTTTTATCATCGTTTCCTACAAATCTACACCTTTGTGCTGGAATTTATGATCGCCTTGCACTGTAGGAAGCATATCATTGAAATTTTATGCCAAATGTAGCCGCTTTCCGTAAAACTTCACAATATCTAGACGATAACGCTAGACCGCATCGCGCAGCCATAGTTGAGAATGAGCGGAGTAGCTTGGTATTCAATATTTACCGATACCTCTGCACTCACCTGATTTGAATTGCATTGAGCATGCCTAGGATATGCTCCAAAAAAGATTCGAATATCATCAACCTACCCCAGAATCCTTAAAATATCTGAGATAGCTTCTGCCCCGTTTACGGAACCAAATTCCTCAAGAAATTTTCGACAACCTCTTATGTAGTAAGTAGAGCAGATGTCAAGCCGTTATTGATGTTCTTGGAGGCCATACATTGTACTGTTATTCTTGAATTCTCTCGTTATAAAATTTTGTTATTTTTCTCAATTTCTCTCAACCACCCTATAAACGCTGCAACCTACAGGTTTAAATTAATTTTATTTCCTGCAACTTGAAATCATAGCAATATGATTTTTCATCACAAAATCTCATTCAAACTATATTTTCTTGCAATCTGAGTCAATATCCCTAATTCATGTGAAGCAGTGTATTTCCTCAATCCACTTGAGGCGGAATAAACTTTAACTAATGAACATTTTTTCGTAATGCTGATGAACTCGCCTGTTTACTATTTTTGTGTTGAAATGTGACGTATTAATCAAAACGGCAGATAGAGTATTCGTAATTGAGGACCGCTTCATTCAGACCATGATAAAGATGACTCTTAATTGCCCATCAGTTCGAGATGAATGTTTTCTAGAAGTTATCTATCTCAGATTGAAAATCCATCGATGTTGCTCATGGAAGGAGCAATGAACTCTCATCAGATCTAGCGCTAAAATTCTCTTTTGTTTTCAGAAGGCAAATCGATCGCCACAGCATACGACTGCAAATACATAGAGACCTCTGTCGGAATCAACCACAACGTCGACGAGCTACTGGTAGGAATCTTGACTCAAATACGGCTCAAGTTGGAAAATCCCGAAAGATCGCGCGACATATTCCGCAAGAGGAGCAACTCCAAGAAGAACCTGAACAGGAACAAGTCTCCCGCATCCGGAACAGGAACTCCTGTGGGAAGCGTACAGAATTCGCCGAAGAAATATAGAGGCTCAAGAACATCAGCAAGTTTGAAAGTTAGGAGTTTATTAGGCAAAGTATGGGCCAGAGACAGTAAATCGAAGTCATGCGAAAATTTACACGTACTCTAAATTAACAATCGTTAGGAGAACGGCTCAGAAAATTTTGGAGAAATGGAAAATGTACTCTTTGGCCTATTTCCATGAAATGTGACCTTGAAAAAGTCAGGGTAGGAGGTCTTCGTTATTATATTTTCAAAGTGTCCTGATTTTTCGGTAGAATGGATTATTCTTGTTAATTATATGAAGCAATAATTTTAGATGAATGAGTCAAGTTATGGATGAATTTGGATGAATCAATCCAATTCTTATATATGTAAGTTACTTCTAATGTAGGCGAGGTTAACCTCATATAAAGAAGTGTTTCCAACGGTGAGGTACAAACACTTCTGTGATTATATTTTATGGTTCTACTCAAATTCTATAATTTTATCTTTTTCATGTTGTATTCTATATTTTCTATGATATAATTTTTGTATATTTATGGTTTTGTATTTTAATACAATCTTTTATTATATTTCCCATTTTATTTTAACAGTGGTTGCTTACTGACATTCACCTTTGATTGCGAAGGATCTGTACAAACTCTAACTCAATGAACGGGGTGAGAGGTACTTAAAATTCACAAAATGAGTAGACTGATTTATGAAAGTAGCAAAGTGATTATCGCTGAATCTACTCAGTTCAGTTACTACTTTTTTGGACATATCACAACATTCCAGTCCCTCAGATCACGGAAAAGGGTCCACTCTTTCGAAAACACCAAAACCAATAATCAAAATAACTAAATCCAGAAGTAGCTTGGAAACAATTGATGCTAACATTGAATTCCGTTTCAATTCTGCTAATGAAAAATGGGTCCATGAATTTGCAATTTTTAAGCATTTTATTATAAGTTAGTGTAGGCTAAAAATTGTACATTAGGGTAAGTGAAAAATACTGGTGGACTAGTTCTGAAATTAATACATTTGATTGAATTCGACATTGTAAAAGGTATATTTTGTATGATTGAGCAGATAGATAATAGGAGTTCTTGAAATGATGGATATAGTCGATGAAATAAACAAATTTCAATTTTCCTGATGAATCTATTTTTGATATTGTGGGACACAAATTTCCCCGTTCGAATCAGGATGCATTCAGAATTTTTTTTCCCTTTCCCTTCGTCTTTATCAAGATAACGCTTGTTGCTCTCCTCGATGCATTGTGATTTTTTTCCTTTTAAACATATTTCAAGTGTAGTGTGTTTTGCTTCTACCTTTTTTCCGATTAGGCTTGTTTCGAATGATTCAGGCTGTTGTGAATTCATAACAAAAATTAAATTTTTGAATATACATATATCTATCTCGTGCCATGATTATATCGACTGAAAAATTTTCGGACGAAGGTTAGTTTGAACGAAATTTTAGCTACATGTTAAATTTGCTTCCTTCACAGTTTACCAATAATTCGAGGTACCTAACTCTTATAACTAAGTTGAATGCTATTTAATAAAAAATTTGACATTTTGTGAAATGTCATGGCGGTGGATCTAATGCTTGGAAAATCTTCAGTGGCAAGAGTCCAGAGATCAAAGTTTGATATGGCTTAATTATTTTTTTTCTGAGCTGACTTTGAGAGAATGGGTTAAGAAGTAATTTTCTTTCACCCCAAGAAGGGAGGAGAAAAGACTCATTCTGTATATGTTGTCAGAACATTTTTTTGAGAGTATAATGCTTCATCTGACGAATGCGTCAGTGATTGTCCGTGTTTCATGAGAAATTAAATCACCTTGGTGAAATAATTTAGAATGGGGCAATGAGACTTGTAATGTCATGATCCTATTTTGAAAATATTAACCTATTCAAGTAGGTTCTGTTTGTCGAGTATCTACCTATTTGACTATCCTATGTTATTACTGTTTCTTGAAGACTATGGAGCTTTGTACACTACTGATGTATCAAAATAATGAACAAAGTTAAGAATGATGAATCCACTTGTGTGGGGTCTCTTTGTACTGATTATGATGAAAAATTGATCCTAGTTTGAAAAAAATGGTTCAATTCAAAAGAAGATGAGAGTTCTTCATTTTAAATACAGAATCCAAACATGAAGAAAGTAATATGGAATTTAAAAATATTTTCCAACCGACTTCAAATAAGAAAAATGTGGAGGGAGATTTTTTTGTTCGTATCACTGATTGAAGTTTTTGTTCATATATAGATTGTTCATGAATTTAGAATAGGAATTGCAATATGACCTAAAAGTGAACTTTGCCCTCCATCAGGCTCTGAGACATAACTATCATTTCAGCATCTCCAGTTTTGTATTGAAGCTTAGGCAGTACTCTAGGTAATTGACCAAATTTTTTTGTGCCTTGCAGAGGCTTACTGAGACGAATAAAAGCGGTAAGAGTTCTAGATGAAGCTTCAGATGATTCATATCTGTATTATTGAATGTTTTAAATAATAAGATATGTTCAATGATAATCCAATTTAATCTCTATGTGTAATTTCAACTGGATAAATGTATAAATTTAACTTTTCATCATTGTTGATATGTCATAAATATGTCTTCATTTCAAAGGTGCCAATGATTTTGTTAGTCTGATTTATGGTGTAAAATAGGTGTAAGATTTGTGTTTGATGTTGTTTCCACCTGGGATCTCACAACAAATAATGAAAAATAAAATTTTTTCTTGCATCATAAACTCTTCATCAATGTCAAGAATTGTTTGCAGAAAGATGGGACAATTGACTAAGAGACTCAAACTTTGATTCAGATTGGAGAACGTGTTGATATTTCGAATTTGTCCTTTTTTAAATAGGTACCAATAAATATTTTATCCGGAAGTCATATAAATTCTTCTGTCATTGAAAGACTCTCCATAAATTTCACTATGAGTCAAATTCTTGCCGAGAATAAAAAATATTGGTAGGTACTTAACAGGTACTTCAATGTTAATTACTTTTGGTATCTTCTGGGGTGATGACAAATGATATTATTATTCAATGCCTCTATCTATTCAACCTCATATCATGAGCAGTCTCTAACGAATTTTTGTCTTTTGCTCAGCTGTCTACCCAGCAGCTTTGTTCATACCTACAAATTGATTGTAAATTTCCAAAAATTGGAATAAATCAGTAGTTAATTTGAAATGGTACTCTTCGACCACAGTCTATTCTGAAAATCATTCATATGCTTTACAATCCTGAAAAAGGTCGAATAGTTCGTTCGTATTCCATTTTGAGCTTTCACGATCTTTTGTAGTTTGACTGTTTCAGATAGAGAGACTATTGCGACATATATTCATCCTTATTTCCCTGAGTACTTCAAACTTGATACCCCGTTACATTCAGTGGATTATACAAGTCATCTGATTCACTTTGTGGAAATGTTGTCTTCACTTAATAGGAGGTAGAAAACTCCCAGTCTGAATTAAAAATGTGAAGAACGAAACTCTTGATGAAGAAATTCATTTCTTGAAAAAATTGTATACACTCTATGGATTGTGATATCCCAGCATCTTGTCATGAAATATTGGGTGAAACAACGCCAGTGTGATTCTATTTTTTCTGAAGTTATTCATTGTTCGGGCATTCGGGTACATTAAACAGATATTAATCATGGAATTCTCAGTACGAAGCTCAAAAATATACCCCCATACTCTGCTAGTGAAGTGTTTCCTTCTATATCTGCATGTTTGTTAAAATGTGATTTTAATCTCTAACGAGACATTCTTGAGGCGCCGAACCCTGGAACTGATATGGCTTCAATAGGCTGAATATGTATTATTTTGTAGTTTGCACTTCTCATTCCAAATCATACAGGTACCTCGAAATTGAGAACTAGTTTTGCAATTGAAGTTTTCTCAAATTTGAAATTATTCATAGCTCAACATCGTGGAATATTCTCAGTGGAAAAGTCAACGAGTATAATTTCCTCAGGATGCGGAAAAATCTGATCAACAAAATAATGTCGTTCATTTTATAACATTGATGGTCAATTTGATTGTGAATAATTAAACATTTTGTCGGATCAATTGAACATAAAGATATAATTATTTTTCTCTAGTCCAGTATCGTGATGTTCATGACACTACTGAAAGGTGTGCTGTGATAAACTTATTACGAATTCTTTTTCAGTTATATTTTTCATTTTGTGGTTGTCAGTACTGGCCTCCGGTACTATTTATTTTCGGATCGAATCAATTCAAATTCCTTAATCTGTCAATTTTCATAGCAGTCACACCAAATGCTAAGATACAATAGGAAAAGACTCTAGGATGAATTTCCAGAGTATTTCTCTTAACTTGCCTGAAATAGAGAAAATATCGGCAAATACTCGCACAAGGCAATTCCTACTCTCATGCAGTCGAAAACTGACTCTACGTTGCTCGTTCGACTTGGAATATGAGCCGATTCTGCAACTTCTTTAAGAATATATATTGACAAAAATTTTTTTCATTTTTCCCAGAATGACGACTATTGTTCGAGTGTGGAAATGAACCATCCTAATCAATATTTCATATTCGAAATAAAAAAAAACTCTTTTATTTATTAAAATTTCATATACATCAAACTTTGGATGTAACAGGGTGATTTGGAAATTATTACCTTTTCGGAGATACTATGTAGGAATCTAGTATCTTCATCAACACCCTTTGATTGCTTTTCCAAGAATATCATTGATTGATGTTTTCACGTTGAATTTATTGCAATAGGTGAAAAAAAATTTTGGGTCATGGTTTTCGAGTTATATCTCAACCTTCGATTGATTCAAAGGAACTCCATATATTTCATCTCATTTCATCATATTGAAATTTTTTTCTTATCCAAATAATATGTTACACTTTATATCTGAATATAATTTTGCTAATTGAAATTTGAATTTATCAAGCGATGATGCTTCGATAAATTAACAGAAGTCAGAATTGAGAATTAGAAAAGAATTTTTGAAGATAACAAGAAAAAATTCTTGAATTAATCAGAAAAATTTTTTAAGTAAATGTTGAAACATAATGGTGGGTCTTCCATAAAAAAACCCAAAGTTTCAGTTGAGACACGAAAACGATAGCCAAGAGAAAGATGAGTGTACGCCAATGAATAATACTTGAAAATATCAAAACCAGTTTTCATCTTGAACCAGTTATGGATACAGGAAAATCTCAAGGGAGATCTTTTTTTACTTTCATCCTAATGACAATGCCGAGGACAATGCAATAATTTTTTTCAAGTGTATTGACTCCCTTTGAGGAGGGGCATCCCCTGTATCCCTCATATATATACGCCACTGTCTTGAACAGATCATCAAGATAAACCGTATTCCCGAAAACGCAATCATTTCAAAATAACCCTGTATTCAGAGTTCAACATATATCGAGAAAACCAAACTATAATTTGTCATGAAGAAGTACCCCATAAAAGAGAAATATAATGATGATAGATGAATTTGAGATGCACCCTTCAAAAAATCTTAATGTTCATTTAATGAAGAAAACAAATTACAACAACAAGTCTTGATGTGACATGAAATATACTCTCTACTTTCTGAATTTTTGACTCAATTTCGAAAAACCTGTAGGTATATAAATTTCTTGATGAAATATTAGAGAATTTCAACAGACAGGAACTGAAAACCAAACTATTTCCAACATTCATCTACAATGACAAATCTGTCTGCTGAAATGACCAACAAATACCAAATTAACTCATAGCTGGAATGGCAGTTATTGAAGTGCACTCACTGTTATGTTTTTTCCCTCTATCCAAGTTTGTACTGAGGTGAAGTTCCAATGAACCCACAAATAGCATACCCATGTATACGCGTGTCCTTCTCCTTCATAATTCGTTCATTATCTATTCGTTAGCGATTCGGCGAACATAATAAATTTTGATGTTGATATATAATTATTGTTATTTACGAATTATATTTGATAATGTACGAGTAGGCATATTTGCATAAGGTTTACCATTATTTGGCATTCTAGGTGTTTTCAAAGCACCATCGATATTATGATGCACAATTTGGAATTTTGAAATTTGTAAATTTAATACCCCTTATTTATAAGTATATTCTGAAATAAATATTCAACGCAAATTACAGTTTGTGTTTCCTTTTTTATTTTGAAAGAAAGAAATATCAATATAGTTTAGTGCCTGCATGATGACCAGTTAACCATGGCTAGTGGAGCGAAAGGGGTAGATTGCCGGTTTTCAACAAACATCATAAGGCAATATGACCTAGCCTTTTTCAATAGCTAGTGTTTCACAAGGAAACATTGATCCTAATCACCTGTTGCTGTAGATATTCTAGCCTACCTTCTTCATCCAGGGTGCGCGAAATTTGTTTTTTCTGATAATATGTGATATTTTGATAATAAGATTCCACATGATTTTCTCAACTTTATTTTCTGTTCTAGCAGTCAGATCTTAATTTGTTTCGGAACATTTCTCTGTATCATTGATAATATCCAGAAGTTTGTTTTTATATTCATTTGATTTTATGACTACTGCGGAATTTTCTTTATTTGCAGGTAGGATTTGGATGTTACTATTATTTTTCATGATTTAAAATTTTTTATAATTGTTTCTTGTTTCAGAGACTGGGGAAGAAAATTAAGTTATCAGGAAAATGCACAATTTTTGTCTACTAACTATAGAAACTAGAAGAACCGGTGACAAATTATAAAATATTAAAAACATAATGTTTCTATCATTTCTATATTTCGAGTTATGAAACAATATTGGGAAAGTGCTAGTTTGTATAATGATAAATTAGTCGATTTAGATTTTCACATTTCCGAAAGGCACTTTTTTCTGATCATTCCAAATATGATATTATTGAATTTCTTGATCCAGCCATTTTCAAAATGGCAAGGATTTTTGATTTTTCAGATGTAACCTATAATTGATAGTTGTCTCGTTTGGCACGAATTTTTTTAAGGCCAAACATTCATTGAAAAGCATTGAACTTGATTCGAATTTTTAGTATAATCAGAGAATGTAATGCTTCTAATGAAAAAAAAAAAAGAGTGAGTTTTATTCCTGAATGATTCACCACAATATTCCGATATTAATACATAACTCGATAACAACTTGAATCGATCCAATAATAATCAGTATGAGACATTTTGTCAATCTGGTCGAATTCTTTCTGCAGTTTCGTTCTTTGCATATACTTCATGAATGTTCTTATTTTGAAATGGAGTCAGACAAACTCTGTGGCTAATAGGGCTATAGGAATGCTACAGGTGGCCGAAATCAGGTTGTTGTTGAGGAATGGCTCCAAGTCGGATGAAGTGTGATATCTCGACTTCGAAATAATTTCAACAACAGGTTCCCTGTTGGAAAGACCACTAAAGCTTGGTGAGCGACGACAATAACACCTGCTCAGGTTTTTTCTCCACAAAATGGTTTCTGACATGCCTTCATTGTTAAAATAAGCAGAAGTTGATTATTTCTAACCTGTAGTGTGAAGTAAGCCTAAGCATGTATGCTTCTTCTGTGGCGCGTCTGTGCGCAGTTCCAGAGTGAAGAGCAATTGTCGATGTCGAATAAAAAGTTGTTGCATTGTATGAATCTTAGTAAAAATTTGTGGTATCAAATATAAGAATATTTTTCTTCAGTCCTACACACTATTTACACTAAAATATTTATAATCAACTTAACATTGGTTATGGGCCCAGAAAATTAAAAAAGTGGTGAGGATTAAAGTTATAAGATGGTTTAAAGTTGAAGCGTCGTTGAAGAGAAGAAAATGGCTGGTCATCAGGTGGTGGAGGACAAACATGGAATAGTTCCATTCAATGCAAATGGGTTTGACAATTGGAAGTTCAGGCTGTTTTCTGAATTGAAGGCGTTGGAGCTGAATGAAGTACTGAAAGAAGTAGAATCAACAGAAAGAAATGCAGTATGGCATGTATGGTCATCATTTCGAGTGTAGCAGATTCACATTTGGAGTATATAAAGGAGATAGATCTAGCATATAAAATGGTGATGAAGCTTGAAGGACTTTTCAGCAAAAAGGGTACGTGCTCAGAATTTTACTTGTTCAAAGAATTGATCAATCTGAAATGTAATGGTAATACTGATTTACAAGAACATTTTGCCAAAAGTGATCGAATTGAAAAGTTTAGGCATTCTTCAGAAGGTGAAAATTCTAATAGATCAAGACAAGAGGAAAGCAATGACGTTGAACCAGTGGCTTTTTGTGGTATGATGGAAGCTCAAAGTATGTTAGGAACGATTGAATGGTGCAGATTCTGGTGCAACGCATCATTATATAAATGAGAAAGAGTCGTTGGAGAATAAAAGAAGATTTTCTAATCCTAGGTTAATACAACTAGCAGAATTTATGGAAGCGACATGCATAGGTGATTTTGAAGCAATCAGCGAGGTAGAAGAAAGGGAAATACCAATAACAATAAAAAATGTTCTCTGCTTTCCAGGACTGAGAGTGAATTTACTTTCTATATCTACAATAGAGAAAGCTGGATTTGAAATAGTATGTTCTGATGGAAAAATATTCATCAGGAAAAATAATCTTGCATATGCTGTGGGTATGCGACATAAGAGTTTATATCAATTAATACTTCAATATAATAGAAAGGCACAATCTGATTTAGCAAGTAATAAAGAGAATATTGAACTTTGGAATCGTAGATTTGGACATTTAAACTACAATTCTTTGATGAATATTAAGAAAATGAATCTGGTTAATGGATTACAATTTGTGGATTCAGTAAGCGATACAGATGTGTGAGGGCCCATTACCCCTCCATCACGTAATGATAATAATTACTTCATCACTTTTCTTGATGATTATTCAAGATTTGTAATGATTTTTCTGTTAAAAAATGAAAATGAAGTTTATGAATGTTTAAAGGTATATGAAGCAAGGGTATCTTCTATATTTTGTGATAAGAAAATAAATGAAATTAAATGTGACAATGGGGATGAATATCGCTCAAAAATACTTTTAAATTTTTGCTCAGAAAGAGGAATTAAAATCAGTTATACTCCACCATATACTCCCCAGCTTAATGGAGTTGCTGAACGAATGAACCAAACACTTATGGACAAAACTAGATCAATGATAATGGAGTCAAAATTGGATAAGAGCTTCTGAGAGGATGCTGTACTGGCAGCTGCGTATATAACAAATAGAACACAATCACATTTGAATAGAAACAAGAAATCTTATGAAATGTTTTTCGGGAAAAAACCATTTGTTTTGGTAATATGCCTGTTTTTGGATGTATTACTCATGCAGGAATACCAGACTCATTAAGAACCAAATTAGAGGACATAGGTCTCAAGTGCAGGTTTATGGGCTATATAGAAAATGGGTACAAGTTATGGCAAGAAGAAGCAAATAAAGTTATCCATAGTAGGAATGTAATTTTCGACGAGAATCCCTTAATATTGGAAAAGAAGAAGAGTATCAGCAATAATGAATATGAAAGTAAAGACAAGATGATGAAACAAAGTAACAAAATAAAACAAATTGAAAAAACCATGGAAGAAAATGACAGACTAGAACATGTAGAAGGTATGAGTGAACAGGGTAGACAGAGAAGATAAACCAAATTGCAATCAAAATTTTATGATTATGGGATGAAAATATGTTGTTTGGCACTATTTAGTGAATAGTAAGATTCACTTAATACATATGCAGAAGCAAAAGAAAGTTCAGAATAGGATTTTCGGGAGAAAGCAGTTGAAGATGAGCTGAAAGTGCTTAAAGATAATGAGACGTGGGAATTAATAGAAAGATCAGAGAATGAAGAAGTGATTAGTAACAAATGGGTCTTCAGAGCCAAAAGGGGCCTTGAAGTTTCTGAAATTAACAGACATAAGGTACGTTTATTGAAACGGGCCATATACGGTCTCAAACAATCTCCTAAAGCATGGAATGAACAATTTAATAACTTCATGAACAAATTGAAATTCAAAAGTTCAAAAGATATGGATTATTTTCAGATTCTAGGAGAACGAGGAACTGGACAATCTCACGCATACCCCGTAGTCGTCGCTATGTCCAAGAAATCCATCCATTCCGAGGTGGTAGTGGTATGGGTTTGGATATGTGTCAGCAGGCGCACAGATCTACACATTTGCCTTGGAATATGACCGCCCTACACTATAGGAAGCATGTCATTGACAATGTTTTGCCAAATTTTCACGCTGCTTTTGGTAAAACTTCTCTATTTCTTGACGATAACGCTAAACCGCATCGTGCATCCATAGTTGAGAATGCACGAAGGAGCTTGATATTCTACATTAACTAATACCTCCATACTCACCAGATATGAATTGCATGAAGCCTGAGTGGGAAATGCTCCAAAGAAGATTCGATAATCATAAACCTACCCCAGAATCCTTGAATGAACTGAGAAAGCTTCTTTCCCATTTACAGAACCGAATTTCTCAAGAAATTTTCAACGACCTAATATGTAGTATGCAAAAAAGATGTCAACCTGTTATCGATGCCTGCGAAAGTCATGCATTGTATTGATAGTCTTAAAAAGCTTGAAATCTCTGAGAATAAAATTTTTCTATATTACTTGATTTTTTCAACCACCCTGCATAAGCTGCCGACCAGCAGAATGAATTCATTTTATTTTCTATAACTCGAAAACATATTAATATGAATTTTCATCACACAATCTCATTCAAACTAATGTCGGTATTCTGCTTTCATCTGTGAGCGAATCTGTAAGTTTACAGGTCAATTACTATTCTCAAGGCTTTCTATAAATCTGTAGCTCACAGGTGATCCGAAACATGTCGAAAGGTATAATGTGAGGATATGTTGAATGATTTGTTTTAGTCACAGAATATAAAATACTTTACCAAACTCAACTACTTTTGTAATTCATCTTCGTACTTCGGAGGTTAATTTCTCTTTCTCGTTGCAACGAACACGAATTGAACATAAATATATCCAATAATCAATTCTCACGAGCCAAAAATATTGGAAAATGAATTCTTTTTTATGATCCCATTACGAAGCAGTTACGATCTTATTACGGAGTAGTTCAAAATTGATACTTCTAATAAGATAGAAAAACTTCCAGAATGTCATAATTTACAAATCTGTGAGTCAGCCACATACAGATCCATAGATGAATTATAGATCAATCGTACGCTACAGATTCGTAACTTACAGAGAAAAAGCAGAATACCGCCATGAATTTTATTATTTCAGTATCGTAATGAGTCCAGTATAGTTCTCAAAGTAGTGCTGTAATGAAACTCATCATAGCACTGTTTCAGTTATATTTTTTGTGTTTTAGTTGTCAGTACCGACCTTCAATCGAATCAAATCAGTTCAAATTCCGTAATCTATCAAATTTCTCAAGTCCCACCAACTGCCAAGATGAAAAATAAAAGTAAGCAACCTGAACTTTAATTTGAATTTCTGGACTATTTCACAAAACTTGACTGAAATAGAGAAAATATCGTCTAATACTCGTTGCAGAAGGCAATTTCAACACTCATGCTTCGAACTCCGCATTCGTGTTGGAATAGAATCTCATTCTGCGACTTGTTTTAGAATATACAAATTTTTTGCAATTCAACTCAATATTCCTTACTCATGTAGAGCAGTTTTTTTATACTCTATCTACATAGGAGTATGCGATTGTTTTATGTTGATATATTCTTATATACAGATTAATGATGAACTGTTGTCTAATATTCGTTAATTCAGTCGCTTTTCTTCATTGTCATCTTTTTTACGGTTATTTCCAGTTGTTCAATATGTTTTGCATTTATTTTTTCTCAACTCTTTAGTATTGGTGAATGTCTTATATGCACGTTCGAGACTTCAACTAAATTCAACTGGTTGCAGAATAAATATGAGTGAAAATTCTATCGATCATTTCTCTTCAATTGAAGATTGGGATCCCATTGAGCAGCGATTATCACCAATGATGGTATTTCTATGCCCTCGAGTTTTAGTGTACTGATGAATGCCTAAGTTATAAATGAGCAATTATGTTCATCTACTTTCTACATAAATTCATTTTGTAACCATCAAGGATACAATATGCACAATGAGAGGAATTACTCTACAGCAGATGATGTATGACCCAGATCCGATTGGAAGTAGGTAACATGGCAAGCATAAATTAGATAAAAACAAAACTGTACCTTTCAGGCGCTGCGTGGTCCACATTTCTATTCTGCACATGAACGTAGGTACCTTTGTTAATACCAATGAATTATCTGTCGAATGCATACTCAGACCGAGAAGATAAATCTGTTTGTCTGTCTGAATGTTTGCTCTCAGAATATCGAAGTGGACTTGCCTAGAAACTGCTTCCTGTTCACCTGATTTGCGGGATTTTTGAGTTTAGATATGACACGATAACATCAAATAGCAGCTGGGCAAATGACAGATGCTTGAGTTAACTCGGATGAAAAATTTGAGATTGTTGATTGTTCTGGTTCAGTAAAATTTGCATAAGCACAATGGGTATGTACGTTGTGGAAACCACTTTTGGACCAAGATTCTTTGCGTCCTTATTTGGGAGTTGAGGACACCTAAACATCCGAATTTAGTTGAACGCTTTTTGAAAATGAATTTGAGTATACCCTGTGTATCATTTGATTTCAATAAACTATAATATCATGTATAAGGTAAATGTCCCAATTATCGACAGTGTCCCAATTATCGACATTTCTGAAGTATTATCTGTTTAATAAGAGGAAAAACGATCTCATTACAATTTGTATGCAACATACTCCTGATGCATACTTTAAAGATCATATTGAAATCAAAAAATAGTTTTCCCTAACCCTCCCAGCCCAAAAAAACTGCTGCTCAACAGTCGCGTGTGAGTCGTTTTCTAGTGAACACCGTTCTACTTCCTCATAAGTTAAGCGCATACTCTTTCATTCGCTTCAATTTTCACGTACAATATTTCACTAAACTGTAAAATATAGATTACAAACATATTAATATAGAATTATTCTGCTTCTGCATTATCAAATTTTAATTATCAACCCCATATTTTTATAAAAAACCAGGGTGTCGATAATAGGTACATCTGAAAGCTACTGTGTTCCAAATATCGACATGAGTGTCGATAAATGGGTCTCGTTTGAATTTTTTTGACTTAGTTATAGTTAACAAAGTAAAGTGATTTCCTAAAAAAAGATTTTGTGGGTTTGTTCATGAAACTCATTCTTCTTCCTGTACCAATTATCGACATATTTTTTTCCGTCAAATTATAAAATGGGAGTACAATGAATCATGGTGTCGATACAACGTGCAACTTGGTGTCGATATTTGGTGCAAAACAAGTCGATGTCTAGGACAGAAAAGATTAACTTGAAATACACTTTGAAAAAAAAAACAGTCATCATTATTTCACTTCTGTTAACATAATTCGTTTCGAAATGATTAAATATTTCACCTAATATCAATCGACATTCAATTAATGTTCAAGTCAACACTCATTTCAATAATATTTTAACGGATGTCGATAATAGGAACATTCATATGTCGATAATTGGTTATTTTAAGTTTTCAGTGGGCTTTCCACTTACAGTAACAGAACAGGAAAGCATTTTCAGAGAGATTTCAGAAAAAACACCTGTTAAAGAAATTCCAGAAAAAAATATACCCACTTCTTTTAGAAACGCACTTCTTTCGCCTTGCACAGATGAACACTCAGTCAGTTTTAATTATTTTACAGTATACGAATTAGTTTCTCATGTTTGTTTATTCAAATATAACATACATAGAATGGGAAATTCAGGAAATTCAACAAATTCTACTTATATTTCAACTCGGAAATCATACTTTCTTCGCAAGATCTCACTATAGTGTCGATAATTGGGACATTTACCTTATATCATTGTATCATGCACTGTGCCGGATAAAATATCGGACATATTTAGCAATGTTTTAATTACATAATGTGATTGATTTTATTACCGAGTGGTAACATTTCGATGATTACATACCAATTTGCCAAATTCGAAAATCTCCCTGTAGCACGAAAAAACGGTACAGTTGCGACTAGCGGTATTCAGCAATTTATGTTACACAAAATGTTCACTAGCTCGTTCTTCGAAATAGCACTGTATCCTAAAACAATCGTTATAAACTTTCGCTGAATTTTGAGTTTGAATATATCAAGATATATTTTCTTTTAGATCTGTGATGCTTTTCGTCTGTTCTGCATGAATTTTCAAGATCCATGAGCGTATCGAGAATTGATTTAAATTTTTTTTGGGCCTTCGTCGTAGGATACATAATAATGAGTTCTCAATTGAAAATGTTCGATATGAAAACCGTTTGCATTGAGTCTTTTCTGAAGATAGTCTCTAGGATCTTGTGTTACTTCACTAGTTCAGTCGGATTCCGAACAATCGAAAGCTGCAACAACTTTAATTTTCAGATCCTGGTTATTCATGATACTGGTTTCATCCGAAACCAAGAATGAAAATTTAAAAGATTGAAATCAGGTGATCAAGCAGGCCTGAAAAAGTATCCATAAACCATCTACGAATAAATCCGTTAGCTTGGCATTCACTTCTATAGCTACTATATACTATTCTTGTATTTTTCTCTGGGTGTATGAGTTAATCATTTGTAGTGTACCAATTAATTTACTTATATTGACATGCCTGTGACTCCTTAATAAGTTACTTTTGTCAGAACATGAGTAACCACCCAGCCTTTATATCATTTGCTGTCTCATTCAACTATAGGACTAAGAACTATTTCCTGAAATATCTACTTGCATTATCAGTTCAGTGCTTGTTTCATATTATTTATGTTAGGCGAAGAAACGTCTTTTTTTTCTAAGAACAACTTTTCTGTGATATCAGTTTAAGTCCTCGAGACGAAATCTATCCAGAAAAATTCAAATATAAGTTGCTTCGCATTCATTCAGTGACATCCTGTATAGCATCGAAATTACTAAACATGAGTTTCATGGATCACTCGACGGCTCACTCAAGTTGACATACCGATTTAAAATCTCATCACGAAGCGGTTAGTACTGTTTCTCAAGAATCTGTCGTTCTCGTTGTGAAGAACTCTGTTAAAATAATATATTCTATTGAGAACTGATGGAAATGGGTAACACACATTGGTTTGAGTCAGGTTACTAGGCGAAGAGAAGTCACCGTCACCAGGTCAACGCAGTAACCTCCTTCAAGGTCACCCAGACTTCCTTATAGAGCTGGGATCCGTTCTCAGTTGCAGCGTACACTTAAATATTGGTCTATTGCACTTCCTAAGGTTATTAACGGTTGAATTGTTGAGATTTGCCGCTTCAATTCGAAGATTTTTTACTCAATCGAATGATCAATATATTTTCATAACAACATTCCACAGCCATAGCAAAATATTTTGATAAAACAGGATTGATTATATATCATTCCACCAGAGTTCAGCCGGATTCAGCTACCCCTATCGAAAATCGCAAAAAGAATTTTTTTTCGTCAGGTATATTCTGTTGAAAGATTTATATGTTGGTTGCACTTACTACAACGGGCCATGGTTTAAGGCAATATGAGTATGTGTAGTGAAAGTATTTCATCAAATAAGAGCTCCGCACATATGCTAAATGCCAATAATCATTTGCGAAAAATGTTAAAAGACAAAATCAACAAAAATTTCTTTGATTCTTCAGGTCATGATGTCTGTCATTAAGGGTTGTGAGAAATATTATTGTTCCAAACAAGTCGACTTATGACAAATTATGCAAAGATATAATGTCTTTTTTTTCTGTGTGGGCTAGTGTGACATGTTCATCTTTTTTCCAAGTTTTTTCCATGACTTCATCCTATTCTAAGACAGGAATGGATCACACCTCTCATTTCAAGAATCCGGAGAACATTTAGCACACTTTCCACCGAGAGCATTAACTCTTCTTCTTGTTGAATTGTAAAATACAATAATTTCAGGTTTTTGCGAAAATTCATCTGAACACTATGTATGCATTGAAGATATCTATAGCCTTGTTCTTCTTTGGGACGTATCATAATAACCTTATATCATTTGTGAAGATATACAAAGTTGAATTGGATTCTCTATTTTGTTGTGGAAGAAGAGCCAATCGAGAAGCCAATGGTATTTCAATTATTTTTTTTTATAGTTCCGAAGTAAATTTTCTCTTAATTTTTCTGCCAATTCTTATCATGTAAACCAGTTATCAACTGTTATGTTTCGGTTCGTGTGGAATATGGAACGTATTTAATTCATTATTCAAGTTTCAAACGTTACAAATGATTTCCAAATTCCAAAAATTGTTCTTCGAATATACAGAGAACGGTATTCGAATACAGTCACTAACACCGTAGTGCGATCTCACAGACCGCTCCGGAACTTCAAATACATTTTTCTTGCAAACCGTTACTATTAGAATTGTCTCATTGCTAACATTGATGGAGGATGCGACCATTTGAAGGTAGGGAAGCGATAGTGCGATAAAATTTAAGTGTGTATAAGGTAGAGCGAATCAAATTTCTGCAGCAGTCTCACAGACCGCACTACGGTGGTTAAGGGTTAAGATGAAGACATTTTTGAGTTTGGACAATGTATTTGAAATGTATTGAAGTGATTGCTTTTATTCAGAAGGAAAACCTAGTATCGATATTCGTCGATCGCTAGCATAACTACAATTGGATGAGAAATTAACTTTGATTTTTCAATTACCCACTATACAATAATGTGAGTTTCTTTATTTTATGAAATCTTTTTCTTGTGAGGAGTATCTTGAAGTATGTTTGAAACTTTGAGATATACTTTTTATTTCATTCTTCGATTTAGTTCAGTTTTATTCTTCGGTGTATCCCGAAATTTGAAGCTTCATAAAACAAGATATTTTTCACGAAACAAGCAGATTCCATGAAATAATGAATTATACATTATTGAATATTGAGTAAATGAAAAATCCAAGTAAATTACTAACCATTTTGATGAGATTCATAATATTAACCGATTTCAAGCGAATAACCTGGTCCTCATTGGTAATTACCAAGTAGGACCAACTGCATTCAAGCGACTTCGGTCATTGTAGGTTATAATCATTTTACAAGGGATATCCCTGAAGACTATAACCGTAGATAACCGCAGGCAGGACCGTAGATAACCGCAGTCATTACTGGTTTTTCGCTTGAAATCGGTTATTGAAACTGCTCATCCCCAACACAGGTCCCTTTCACAGAATGAAAGGAACAAAATTTTCTATAGAATATATTTCTTTTGATACAAAATTGGGGCTTACTTTTGCTTACAGAATCCATGGAATACATAAAAGCAACATGACTAGGTATTAAAACAGAAAATGTGAGTCATAAATGAAGATACTCAGGAAAAAAAATTCCGAATTCAGTAGGTAAACGGTTTCGACCTAAATCAGTTATATTGAAGAAACATCTTTGAACAAAATTTCCCAATTTTAGTTGGCGATTTCGGATTTCGGACTCTTTGCAGCGTTTATTGCAATTACTGTTTGGAATTGAGGATATTTAGTGTTTTGAACGATTTTTGTTGTGACTTCCGATATTTTGTTGTCACTACCCATAATTTTCTAATGATTATTCTGCTTATCTGAAAGTAACAGCTTGAATTGATGATACCAGATGGTTTTTTTATGACGTCCATGCGACGTAGCTGAAAAATTTACAACTAGGTACCTACTTCTTGAGGCCTCATCTCTGCCAACACTTGATGGTTCAAATATTGGGTTAAATACAATTTATTGCCGATTTTATATATATTGTCAAGTACTGATTGCAAAGTTTTTTTTTTCTAATTCAGATTCCTTTGTATTTCATAACTCTCTTGGAATTATGTATTTCAGTTGCTCCAAAATGTTACTGACTACTTTGAACTGTTTCCAACTGCTTGGGAATTTTTTTCAACTGCTTTGAAATTTTACAAACTGCTTTGAAATTTCTTCAAGCCTATTGAAATTTTTTTCAACTGCTTTTAAATTTTTCCAACCGTTTTGAAATTTTTCCAAATGATTTGAATATTTTCCAACTCGTTTGGAGATTTTCCGACTGATTCGAAAATTTGCTAACTTCGTTAAACATTTGGGGGGGATCATCACCCCCCCATGGGCTTTTCCCTGCGTATCGAGAGCCAAGGTCGCTCATATTTTTCCAAAATTACACTTTCTGCTTTCAGATGCTAAACAGTGAATTCAAAATTGTGGAAATTTAACACAGATTTTTTATTTTCAAATAAATACCCGGTACTTAGGAAACAGCAAATTTGGGATGCACTGTAAGTACTACTATTATCAATTTACAACTAACAGCGTTTTGATTATTCTGGAACCCGAGGGTTCTGTCAAATCAGCAAGCAATTTTATTTCAATCCCCTGTTGAAAGAATTGAAATTTTTCGGGTGTATTGCTCACGGAACGAAACAATTCGTAGAATTCAGTCCGATCGAAAATCTGCTCTCGATCACCACCCGGTTCATCCAACTGCCGCACGAATTCACGAGAGCCGAAGGAAACAACCGTTACGCGCTTTGTTTTGTTCATTTTTTCGGCGGCGTATAAACTGTTATAATCTGGTTCGTCAACGTGTCTGTTGACGGAAATGTCGAACATCGAGGTATGAGTGAATATGGAATAATACGAGATTGCATTTTCTTCCATAGGCGTCGCTGGTGACCGGCAACAGAAAAAATTATTGATAGAAAGTTTTTTTGGTTATTATGAATTTTATAGGCCCCGTCACCGATTTTAAAAATATGTTGCACACTGAATCAATAGGACTTCCTGATACTACAGTCTCAATTACAGCTCTGGGGAAGCAGTATTTTCGAAAAAAAAAAATAATGAAACTCATAAACATACTCGTTTTACCTCGGATACGATTCTGATATAGCCTTATAGAGTTTAGTTCAACAAAGTAAAAATTCCATAATCTGTCAAGATACACTCTGATACAAGAAAGAAGTCACAAGAATGTATGATCTGAATTTTGAGATTATTTCACAAAACTGGAATAGGGAATATATCGTTTAATACTCGTGGCAGAAGGAAATTCCAACACTCATGCTTTTGAAAACTAGTTCTTTCGGCGCTTGTTTTTCATTCGTGTTGGAATAAGATCATATCCTGCAATTTGTTTTAGAATATACTATTGGGAACTTCGGGCATTTTTTTTCTAAAAATCCAGGGAATTATGTGCTTCATTCGATATATTGACAATTTTTGTGAAGAAAATAATCTATTCCACAGCAGTATAACTTGGCCAAACACAATACAAATCGAAAGGCGCCATTCTTGCTCTGATATTTCATTTGTCATTTGTTTTCTACAGCTTTTCAGCCATTGTCGTTCATTCATGCCATCCTCAGTGTCTGGCATCTTCAGGAGTTATTTTTTTACTTAAAATTCATAAGGAACATTTTGATGTAAAATATTGCCAAGACGAGGCTGTATTTCTAGCATTATCAAAAAGTTATCAGATCTCATGTAGAGCTAAGCTGCTAACCGTACATTCTTCATCTTCACAACTCCTTATTTCACAAACTCTATGTCTTGGTAAAAATGAGTGTTTTGGCCGTTTCTTTTCTGCCACGTGAGCGTAAGGTCAAATATTAATTCGCTGTTCTTAACTTTTCTGTTATACAATAGTTCTTATACGAAACGGCCAAGTCACTTATTTTTACCAAGGCAAAAAGTTTGTGCAAGGACTCATGAAAATGAAGAGTGTAGAGTTGCAGCTTGGCTTTGAATGAGATCTGATAACTTTTTGACAATGTTAGGAATACGGCCTCGTCCTGGCAATATTTTACATCAAAATGTTATTGTACGTTGCTTATGCTAAATTCCTTTCATTTTGTTAATTTTTTTCCCACACTAATTTAATAAAATATAATTGTTTCGGACTCTATTTCAAGTCAAACTTATTCACAATTCATGTAAAAAATAAAAAATGTATGAAGTATGGAAATATACCTTTAGCCACCTAGGTTAAAGCTGAGATACCGATGTAATTGAGAGCTGCCATCACAACAATTTTATGAAGATTCCTATCATTATATAATTATCACAACGAGAAAGCGCACAATGAAAACTGTGATTGGGGTCAATAGAGGGAAATTGTCGTGTAAATACGACGTTTTACGAGAGTTTCATTTTATCCCCTTATTCAAAATGTGGGGTCAATTTTCCTTGAAGATTCTCAAATATATTTTTTTTATTCATAACAAGCAGTATTAATCAATTTTCAGACCACTAGCATCAAGATTTGCATAAGTATCATACAAACTTTTTTACATCTTCTGCTTCTAAGGGTTGAGGGATGAAAGTTTGAAGTTTCAATTTTTTCGTTCTTTGGGTACTTGAACTAGCTGATATACCAAATTTCAACTTGATAGAACATCGAGAAGTACCCTAACAGTTATTATGATCATCAGTGAATGAGTGACGAAATCAGGAGTTTTAAGATATCTATAAAGTCTGAAATGTATGAGGAATGCACTACTAGCCTTAATCCTGAAAATTTTGTTCATCTGCCATATTATAAACTCAAGTTATGAGGGTTCATTACCGTATCAATAACAAGTAATGATAGATTCACGGAACAGTATCATCGTCGCTGTCACTAGTGTCACTATGATATCTATATATGATCTGTTTTCGAACTTCGTATATCATGATGAGGAAGGCAGAAGATCTCGATTTGAGGTAGAATACGCTAATAACTACACAGCAATTATATTATATAATCACCTTACGCAGGAAACAAAATGTCCAAACGGTTACAGGAAACGCATCAGACTTCTTCTGACAACATACCCTAAGTTGTAGCAACTTACATTAAAATTTGATGCTCCCTTAATTCTCCTTTAAACGGAGTATCCAAAGAAGGTAGCAATGGATATACTACTTTCAAATCAGAATTAATAGAGCTTCAAATATAATGAGAGTTGCTGCAACTCAGAGTAAATGTTACACATTTAAATGCTTCACAAAATTATTTTGAATGAGTGCATGTAGTAAATTCATGCCGAATACCATTATGAACAAACTGCTTTGGTGAGAGACTGAACACTGGTTCCAAACATTCAATATAAATATATTCGTCTGAGAGAAAGATAAAATAACGGAAATAATCACAAGGCAAGAGAACAGAAATTTCCATATAATTCTATTTTTGTCATTGTTCCTTTTTTGTATCTTCTAACAAGACTATTCATTCGTAATAGTTCGCAGAATAAATTTCATTTGAGCGGAATCATATTGGATATCTACCAAACTAGACAATTACGCAATGAATTTCGCCAAACTGTATGATTCTTACGATATTCATGGATATCTTGAAAGTCCGGAATTTTCATCTGCTCATGTACAAGAGCTTCAACCACAAAATTCTTCAGAAATTTGTTTATTTCAAGACTTGTCAAGGCTTGAATGAGCATGATTTTTAATTAATTTTCTGAAAATTCTCTTTCGAAAGACTTCCTGAATAGCTATGGCTCAACATAGAATTTTGCAGACTATGTCCCCTGCCGACACATTTGGAAAAGAGGCAAAAGAAGTTAACATACCTGGCAATTACAATCAGTTGGTCAGTATGTTAAATGTTTAATGCAGTCAAATTGCCAACCGTTAAATTCAAGTGGAATCAACATAGGCTGCCCATAAATTAGGAAGTATAGGTAATTGCCAATTAGCAAGTTATGTTTTGCTTCATGAACAATAAAGCGATATTCGAAATGATCGAAAAACCACTGTTTGAGTCCAATAGTTAGACAATCATAAAACGAAATAGTTCTATTACAAGTAATGAAATTGTTCGTATTCAGCTAAGACGACAAAAGTAGTTCTTCAGTCTGTTGTAGAAGCTCGTAAATAACAGGTTTGCAACTACAGTTAAAATTGTTCCGAAAGAACAGAATTTGGAACCAATTCTGAATATAAATCAGAAACTACATGACTTGAACTGAATACATTTTATTTGAATTCTAAACATTTGCGAAATGCTTCTAGAGATGACTTCGAAATCTACACGGTGAGTCTTTGGCAGAAGGTATTTCAAAGAGGAATACCTGAGCTTGTAAGAAATAACTTTTTATAACATATAACGTTTCGGTTGTAAAGAGTGAAAATCCATGAACATGAAAGTGTCATTTTCAATGGACGTCAATTGAAATGGAGGAAAATTATGTTAGAGCAATGGAAAGGCGATCTATCTCATGTTCGGCAAACGCTTTTTGTCACATGATGAGGTGTAAAGTTAGATTATCATTGACTTGCACAATTATAAATATCTGACGCTGTTATCAATCCATGAAATATTGTTGTTGAAAATGCTGTAGCACATCGAGCTCATGACCCTGTTGTTCTATCCGGCAGATTTAATTGAATAAGATTAAAAATCAACTCATCTAATATAAAAATATAACACTAACAAGTCAATGATATTACACAATATTCAACTGCAGTTTCATCTTCCGCTAGATGTAGCCAAGAAACCACATAAATTCCGAAACTTTTTTCGCGAATCCTCCGGAGCAATGTATTCCACAGAGAGAGCTCCTCATGATATGAATTAATAACACTTCATTATTCGTCTGCGGATAATTAATGCTCAATACTGACTCAATAATTTCTGGACGGCCTGTATTATTAATGGATATAACTCTATTCAACCAAGAATATTAATAGTAGTATTGACTCGTTGTTGTTAGGTTTTGCTCGGGTTCAGAGATGAGAGCTGCTGGGGCGATCATAAGTAATTGTGATCCATTCTCCGCTTTTATTGTTCCGAAGGAATTATGTGGTGGCTTTCGCGTCCGTACAGTATATCGAGTGAATTTTTTTCTTGTCTATCTGAAGATATTTGTTTTAGAAACGCTTCGAATTCGAATACCAGTTCATTTCTATGTAGACCTGATACCAACATGATTCGATTTAGAAATTGGTAACTAACTCTGTTTATTAAGCAGCAACATATTAAATTTCTCTATTTCAGTATCATATTGAATTCATTACAGTATACAGGATGACACAGACTCATGGTACACCCCCATATTCTCCTTGTTTCTGTAGCTATATTTCTGAAATTTAAAACATTGAACTATAGGGCACTTTTTGACATATTCAGAAAAAAATCCAACTGCTGGTTTTTACGGAAATCACAACAACTTTCGATTTTCAAATGGAACATCCGGTATATTATTACATTTTTGAAATCTCTATAATTTTCTCAATCTGATGATACCTCATAAATGATATTTCATTCGTCAGAACGCCCATTTTATTTTTCGATCTAGAGAGCCTTAAACTCCCTAATAATATTCTGAATTATCAAAATAATGTTACACTATAGTAATTTCGATTAAAAAAGTATCGTGGTTCGAAATACGTGCCAGAAGAATAAACCAAAACCTTTCTTCACTCGAAACTCAGTTTTGTCAAATGGTAGCATAATGGTACTCTGACGTCATTCGAAAGTACCTTCGGTTGGGTATCCATCCATATCAACTATTTTTCTATATCCAATACGACCACGATATTGAAGTTTAGACAAGTTTAAGTATCTTCTCGGTTCAATCCAAAGTTGATGTCATTTCCGGAAAATCTGGAAATTGTATTTTTTTCTAAATATGTCAGAAAGTGCCATATAGTGAGTATATTCAATGTTACAAATTTCAGAAATATTGCATCAGAAACAAGGGAGAATATCGGGGTGTACTATGATTCTGTGTCACCCTATATACTAGAAGCCATGATGTAATGAAGCCATTACAGCAATGTTTTCAGTTATATTTTTCGTTTTGTGGTTGTCAGTACTGACCTTCGATTCCTATCAATATTCGAATCAAATTGATTCAAATTCTGTTATCTGTCAAATTTAGTAAGTCACACCAACTGGCAAAATACGATACGGATTTCAAAAAACTTGACCTAAAGACAGGAAATATCGTCTGATGCTCGTGGCAAATGGAAATTCAAACACTCATACTTTCGTAAACTTACTACACGTAGTGTTTTTTCTCAGAGATAATCTGAAAAATTCATCATTCATCCAATATTCATGTTTGGAATACAAAAATTCATTTTCACTGTGTAGTTTGATTACCAAAGAGAAATTCTTTATGTAGAAAAAAAATATTTTTCTGAATTTGATAGAAAAAAAAACACAGGGTCAAAATACCCTACCATACCCTGAAAGTAAATTCAAAGCACTATACCAGTTAAGGGTTCAATCAATTTCCAAAAGGGTTTTAATTCTCGAAGAACTTCTTTCTGCCCGATTTTCGTGAAAATCACATAAGTGGAAACCGTTTCTCGGTATCTTCATTTTTTTCGATGATATGACAAAATTTATAAATTCGAAGGATTTCCATTTTCAGAAATATCCAAAAACAATAAACACTAGTCATGCCCACATTTTTTAGGAAATAAAACTCTAAATTCAGTTTTATTTTCATCAATTTTTTTAAATTTTGATATGAAATAAATAAGAATGCTTTCGAATTCAAGTTGAAAAAGTTTTTTTGTACTCTCAGTACAGCTGAAATTTTTTTTTCAATATAGGGTCTTATTTCGAACTTATGAAAAATTTAACAGTATTCAGATGTTTTCGTTGATGCAAAAGTTATGGCACATTTTCGAAATTCCTGAATATCATAATTTAGTTTAAAAAAAAAAGTTATTGTGTGCTCGCAAAAGTCGAGTATAGGACTTCTTTCAATATTTCCACCTATCTAGTTCAGAAGTACCAGAAACAATGCAAATCGAGCAATTTGCGATACCTTCCTAACTCTAGGTTATTCTGAACGATTGGATGTTACACCAATGATGCTTTTCTTTCTGTTCAAACGGCGTATTAACACCTTCTTCAGCCGACAGATCGATTCGTCGTAAACTCCACCTACTTGATCGCACGTGTGATCGACGAAGACTAGTCAGTAGAGTAGAGCTTAATATTCGATTCATAGAAGTAGAAAGTTGGGGATTGGGAATGCAGGAATAGATAGCAGGTCCAGAATAATATTAGTAACTTTAAAATGAAAATTTATTGGATATTCAAAAATGGAAATTTTTTATTTAATTTTACATTCTTTAGGGGGTATGTGCTTTCCTCTCTGTGGCAAGATATCATTACATCTCTAGTCCTCACGATGAAAGATTTGTGAGCCTATCAATTGAATATATTTTTCATTTCGATTATCTATGTTTCAGGTAATCTATGCGTCAAAAATATTCTCGTTATATCCTCTGTAGGAACAACTCCACTATTTTCTCATCATCCCGAATGACGGGGTGAACGTTGAACCATCCCCTTCTCGACGACGACACTATTTCCTGTTATTAACTTTCAGTATGAATCGCAGTTCGGAAATTAATTTTTCCGAATTGTGACCGTTTTCTTCCATTTATTCATGGTATGCTTATCCATAAAGCGTTAAATCCCTTTCTTGAACAATTCCATTTCATCAAGGAAAAGGTATACTATTTTCCGCAACATGGTTGCCTTTCGATATTAATAACTAGTTGAGTTTTTCGTATCTATAGATTAGAGAGAGTAATATCGTCATAACCACTCAACCATAAAGTCGTAAGAGAACGTTAATAGTGCCATGGAAATGATTCGTCTTTTCGAATAGGTACAAAAAAGGCAACCTAGTCTCCTCGTTCATGGCTCACGTTTCTCCTTATCCAGGCGAAAAAAGTACAAAAACCATTCGTCGGTAATAAACGGCGAATAAACACCACGAAAATGAAACTAAACAGTTATTCAAATACGTCAAATCGTCGTTGGGGGCAACATAGAAACGCAGGTGATATCCTGTTCCAGTTCGCTGGTGAAAATCTAAAAAGACGTCTGAAGATAACGCCATTTCACACCAATAGATATGCAATTCATCTTGGATCGTCCATTTCGCAAATAATGGCGTCATTACACACGTATTAAAGTGTGTTAACTGCATCATCTGGTTATTAGATTTTTCGAGCTTTGTGTCACGAATATGAAGTGCGAGTTAAACGTCACACTTTGCGACCATCCATAGAAAACAATAACTAGGCTAGTAAACCTCTTTCTCATGAGATTCCTGCTGGAAATAAAGAGGTTTACTGCGTTTCAAAATTATTGTCATCAGAGCTAGTCATGGAATTTCAGTCGCAGCTTTATTCCAAGTAATTAAAAGTTATTTTTTCCGAGGCAAATCAATTTGAAATCCTTTAAGATATTCACAATTCTCATAACGTAAACAGCATCAGTATATGATCAGTGATGAAGAATTCCTTGTAAAATGAAATTATCTCCAGCATTTTCGTCTTGACAAGTTTTCTAACTCAGCTTCAATTGCAAAAAAGCATACACATTATTTCACTGTAGATCAAGAATGAAAATTCAAGTTCAATAATGAGAATAGCTTGGAAAGATTCAATATTAAATCATCCAGGCTTTCGAGGAACTCCAATGAGAAGATATAACTCATTAGGTAATGAAAACTACATGATCACTAAAGTTCCTTTTCAATGAAGACTATCCAGCAATCTTTGCATTCTTGGTGACTATGAAAAAAGTCAGAAAAGTCCTGGCCCTCTGCAATTTTTTTTCTGAGTACTTTGAATCGAAAAACATCAAGCTGAAACAACTTTCCCATTCTATAATGAGTTGTGACATATAGTAAATATTTGTTGACCTATTGTGAAAAATTTAAATGTGTGGAATGCTTTAATTGATAATCACTTCGGTTACTTTTCAGGCGATCCAAAAAAGATGTACAATTTCTTTGGAGAATAGTTTAAGGTTTTCACGACCAGATATACTGGTATGAAAAGAGTCTTCCGGGCTAATTGGCCGTGATCCATAAGGAATAATTCAACCTAACGTTTCGCCTACAACTTCGTTAGGCAACTTCAGAGGATTCTTGGTCTAAGGTTGTACCTCGAACGCTGAATTTCTGACACTGACCTGTATTTTCCTATTTTCAGTTCTCCTTCTTAAGAAACATACAAAACCAAAACTAATCCGTCAATTCAATCACGAACATAGATATACAGAAATGAATTCGAAACATCAACTGCTCTACATAAGTTAAAGAGTAAGATCTCAGGGCCCCCGACGTTACTTATTCTTGAAGTAACGAATTATACAGTATAGCTAGTCTTATATGTGTTTAATACTGTGTGCATACTCGCTATCTTGGCTAAGCGGCCCATTCGCAGGTAGCAGTTAGAAAAGATGGAGAAAAACATACCGAACTTTTCTTAAATTCGAAGAACTGATTTTTATATATATGTCGAGCAGAATACTATGAAAAATAAATATTTCATATCGTCAGACAGTTTCAGTCGGCCGTTATTCCCACCGGACGCTTTAAATTTCAATGAAAAGAATCACAGTTAGAAACATTGGTTCGAAATGGCCAGATTCAGCACTTTTGTTGAATTCGAAGCACTAATTTTTATATATGTTACACAGAATATAATAAAAAATGAATATTTCGTATTGCCAGACCGTTTCCGTGGGCCGTAATTCCTCCCAGACGCTTTCAATTTCAATAAGAAAAATCAGTTAGAAACATTGTGCGAAATGGCCAAATTCAGCACTTTTGTTGAATTTGAAGCGCTGATTTTTATATATGTCAATGCAGAATACTATGAAAAATAAATATTTTATAATGCCGACTGTTTCCGTGGGCCGTAATTCCTCCCTGACGCTTTAAATTTCTTAAAAAAACTTTTCTCATATATAGTCTTCAATTTTGAATACAATCCTTGGAGGATTATTTCAATACCCTTTGTGGAAAGCCAGACCAATCCCCAGGGTAAAATATTCTGCCAGACACAATCTTGATTTTTTTCAGGTCCCTAGAAACTACTGATTTTCTTGCCTATGGGAGGAATTACCGTCCACAAGGCAGGTCCTACCAACTTGGGGAAATTTGAACAGAACCCATAGTTCCGACACCTCTATCAATAAAATTATTGTAAAACGCCAGGTACGAGTTAACCATCGAGTGAAGCTGTCAATGAAGATTAAGATACTAATGACAAAGATTATATTTTTCGATTTCTGGTATAATTATAATGATAGTCATTTCCATAATTTGATGTTTTAAACAAACACGTTGTAGGCAAAAAAATTAATAGTGTCTAGGGACCTAATAACATTTTCATTGTGACTGGCATATTATTTGACCCTTGGGATTGGTCTGGCCTTCCACAAAAAATACTAAAATAATCCCCCAAAGATTATATTCGAATGTAAGAAAAGTTCTTTTATTTTTAAATTGAAATTTACAGCGTCTGATAGGAATGACGGCTCACGGAAATGGTCTGGCAATATCAAATTATAATTTTTTATAATATTTTGCGTGATATATATAAAAACCAGTGCTTCGCATTCAACAAAAGTGCTGAATCTGGCCATTTCGCAGCAATGTTTCTGACTGAGATTTTTTTTACTGGAATTAAAAGCGTCTGGGAGGAATAACGTCCCACGGAAATTGTCTGGCAACATGAAATATTTATTTTTCATGATATTCTGCGCGACATATATAAAAATCAGAATTTAAGAAAAGTTCGGTATATTTTTTTCCATCTTTTCTAACTTCTACCTGTGAACGGGCCGCCTAGCCAAGCTAGCGAGTATGCACACACTTTTAAACACATATAAGACTATCTATATTGTGAAATTCGTTACTTCAAAAATACGTAAGGTCTGGGGGGCCTGGGATCTTAGACTATTAGGGATATTGACTTGAATGAAAAAAAAACTATAGTTTAAATGAGATTTTATGGTGAAAATTCATATTTATATGATTCAAAGTTGCAGGAAATAAAATTAATTTCAGTAGCTAGGTCTGTAACGTATACAGGGCATTCGAGCATGGTCAAGGGTTACTGGAACTCCTTTTAATGGTCTTTTAGAACCTAGATCCACTTTTCCTTAGCGTCGTCTGATGGTTTCGATGGAAACTCAGGCACCATATGGATCTTGGAGAGTATTCCGTAGCATTCTACACGTAAATGTAGGCTTCCTTCTCGAGGAAACGGTGATGAAACGATCCCTAGTAAGTGTTGGTCTATCCAACAGTGAACCTGTTTCCCTGAACCTATTTCGAAGTTGAGATATCACACTTTGTTTGACTTGAAGCCTTTCCGCTTCAACAACTTGAGCTCAAATATCCGACCACTCTTGAGGGATTTTTTATTATAGGATCCTTTTTTAAAAATAGGCCTGTATTTGTGTTTTTATTTTCTAGGTATTTGTGTACTGGGAAAGAAAAAGGATTGGTATAGTGTCGATTGAAATAGACAATTTTTCTTGAGATCGACAATCAATTTGCATATTTGAAAGATTTTTTCTCACCACTGAGCAATTCATATATCCAAAAATGTATGCAATATTGAATAACATTGAAGATTCACAGAAGCAATTGGATGAAAACGGCATCTAAATCTTTTGTTGTGATAACACAATGTGTGTAATCATAGCATTTAATTTTTGAAACATAGATGAATTCAAAATAGTAATCATCGAAATGAATACCATTTTCAATTCCCAGGCTCAGAGATCTTTTATCATGAGGTTGGAGAAATGATAAAAGATTTTGTCACTGAGATGAGAGATATACCGGTTTCGGCCTTGTTGGGCCTCATCAGTATCCCGCACATCTCAGGACAAAATCTTCATAAAAAACTTCAGAATTTATAGCAATTGTTTGTGAAGTAATGAGTAAAATATTACAAAGTACTAAGGTGGTGACATCCAATTGCGTCAAAATGAAGTTTCACATCTCCAATCAAATGCAAAAAAAGAAATCTGTACTGCCTCTTTCACTGAATGAGATTTTAGCAGTGGCTCTATTCAGGGCCAGCCTGCTAGTTTCTCAAAGTGATGGAAACGCCCGATTCTTTTTGTGACTGTGAAGCCTGATGTTTTTAAAAAAAAGAAAATTCTTTGCCTTTACGAAGGCACATCGAGAACATTTTTGAAACATAGATGAGTTCAAAATAGTAATCATCGAAATAAATACCATTTTCAATTCCCAGGCTCAGAGATCTTTCATCATGAGCTTGGAGAAATGATATAAGATTAGCATTTAACATAAACAACGCTTTTCTTGATGCTTAAATGCCAACAAGGAATGAATCTGCTGCGATGTCAATCTAATCGTACGTGGGGTGGAGACCAACAGCACCTTATTTACATCTGAAAATCTTTACTAGGATCCAAAATAGACCACGGATCACAAGCTTATGGATCAGCCAGAAGCCCAATGTTACAAGCTCTTCAAGCAATCCAAAACAAATCTCTAAGAATCGCTACAGGCACCTACCGAACTGGCCCCATAGATAGTTTACATGCCCTCATAAGGAAAATACTCCTTGAAGACAGGCGAATATACCTCAGTCTCCCAAACGAAGCCTCCCTCATTGCAAATAACAACAACCCTGCCTATCATCACACTCATGCTGACCGTTATAGAAACTTATTCAGAGAAAAACAACGCTTTCACCGCCCAATACGCATAAACCAATACCTAAAAAACTTGAATATTAAATTTCTTGATATCCTTGAGGACTTTCAAATCAATACCCCACCCTGGTTGACTAGAGACTCTACTTGTGATCTCAGTATGCTTAAATATGACTAAGAGTCAACAGCATATGGCAAACTGTTGAACTCTTTTCAGAAAATGGAAAATATCCTGAGTATCAAGAAATTCATACAGATGCAACTAAGAGTGCAACAGAAATTTCCATCTGAAATCAAGTCAACCCTCACAACAATATATTATCTGCAGAACTACTTGCTTTACCAAATGCTCTAGACCAGATCAGCGATCTCCCCAGCGAGAAATTCCTCATCATCTCTGACTCCTTGAATAGTATATAAATGGACTTCAACAACTCAAGATCATGAGAAGTACCTCAAACACCTTACAAAAGAAAAACAAAACCGTTAATTTCATATGGGTTCCTTTCCACTCTGGTTCTCCTGGAAATGAAAAAGCTGACCAAGAAGCCAAAAACTATAATTCCTCTGGTAATGTCATCCACGATAATCCAATCTCAAGAGACTATTTCAAATCATATCTGCTACATCGAGTGAAGTCAATCTGAGAAAACAAGTGGCAGAAGAGCCGTAGCCAGTTATTTGAAATTAAACCAGACCTGAAACGATGAAAGCAAATACACAATCGATGTAACCAAGTACTCAACCGATTAAGGATTGGTCATACTCGTTTAACCCACAGCCACCATTTTACTAAAACTAAAAAACCAAAATGCCAATACTGCGACTCCTTAACGAGCGAAACCAACACAAGATGACATCAATGAAAGAGACTCTAGGTTTACAGTGTGATATAAGAGCAGTGAAAATTTTTTTGTGTGAAACGAATATAAATGTGTTAATAGAATTTTACAATATAAAGTGGTCTTTTATAACCCGCGAGGTTGATGAGACGTTTTCACTCAATACCTTCTTGTTGAATATTCAACGAAAGGTCCAGAACAATTGATCATAGCACAGATTTTGTCGAGAATATAAAAACCATCCCTTATAGACAAAATTAAACCATTTTAATTATTGACTTTCGTATTTTGCTGATATCTTCATCCTACTCGTTACATAAATATCTATTATGTTGGTCTACATAAAAAGTGCTATATGCATCTCGTGAAAATTTTGTTTTTCTTTGAATTTGCAATTTCCGTTTCTCCGATTTGCTTCATCAATTGATAAACAACTAGAATTCAAGAACTACCTGTCTCTTTCATCCATTGGAGAATACTAGGTCAGTGATAGCGTTCTCTACATAAACGGTGGACTGGAACGGACAAGTGCCAAAAATTCGATGGACGTACGTGATTATAGCAATCAATCACCAGGTGCTTGTTCGCACTTAATCGTGCTGAAACAATACAATCCCACATCGTTCTCCTTGTTGAAGCCATGTGTTCTGAAAGTACTGCTGGTAATTGAAGGTGAGGAGGTCACTGAAAAACACTTAGCCAATTTCTATTCGAAACGCTTCTCATAACAATGTAACGAAATGGGTTGTTCTTTGCTATGAGTGTCATTTCATCCTAATTGATTCCATCATACTAATTGATTCAGCTTTTTTTCAGGTTAAAATAATAAGTTTTCTATGGTAAAGAAAGAGGCTTATTACTATTTTTCTATTTCTAGTTTTGTCTTATACAATGAGGTGCTTTCATTCGCAACGAAAATCTGATGTCGAAATTCGTCGATCGCGAAATTTGTTCATTCCGCTATTTGAGGATATATTGAAACTGGTGGAATTAGGAAACTATACAGCGGTGGAAAACGCTGTACTGCAACGGCGCCAGCAGCCGTCGAAATGGTGCTTCACCGATTGGAGAGAAGTTGATCCCCCACCCTCAATGTTGAACGAAGTTTTGCTCTCGAAAACTCGCTCCTTCGTCGCTCGTTTTTCGAAATTCGCATACGTGCCATCCAATCAACAAAAAAAAATAAACTTGACTAAAACTAAATTGAACTTTTTGAATACTAGTGTGCTCGTTCTTTTATTAAGTGGGATGAAGGAAATGCATCATAAGCTTTTGAAGTATTAGAAAAATATTTCCATATTTACGAAGATTATGGGAGTTAATGAAATGGAGCATTAAACATGACATCCGTGTAAATACGAGTTATCAAGAGACATATATCGGGATTATCTTGGAAGATGTCACAGTTTTGAACCTTTTGCCTGCACGTCATTGCTACCAAATTGTTTTTATAGCCATTAAATGTCGAATTTCAAGCTTTTTTCATTAATCTCAGCATCCCGTTACGAAGGGTACATTCCTCGTAATTGTCTCCAATTACTGGTTGGTATGAACAGGTTATTGAACTCTTCGGAAACATGACCCACAGTATGATTCTGACGAAAAGTTATGAGCTTCATGTAACAATATTTCAAGTTGAAATAAGAATGGAAAAATTTAATTCGATAATCAGTGTCTCAGGAATTTTCATGGTACAGTAGATTAATGCAGAAGTAATTTTTTGCTTTTTCACTCATATAACATTTCAGCAAGTTGATTATTGATCAGAACAATATGGATATTTGAAATACCAAATGAAGTTTCAAAAATCCCCTCGAAAGTCCCCATACATCCATGCACGCGACAAAATTTTTCGGCCGTGGAAAATAACAATTTTATTGTTTTTGGATTTTTTTCCGAAAACAATAAGTTTCATCAAGAAGAAACTTCATCCAGGAATTATAGATTTTAACAAAACAAAAGTGTTTCAGAAATTTTTTTCCTGAGAGGAAATTTTCTGAGATATCACGATTCTAAGAGTAGCATCATGAATGATATGCACACATTCCTGCGCCACCTGTGATGTATTGTTTTTTTTTCCGACTTGGTTTCCCTTGTAGGTGTACTCCATCTACGCTCATAACAATTTTAGTATAATTTGGATAAACTATACTCTTCTAGATATATCCTCATCGAAGATTATTGATATTGCTGTTTATTAATGGGTAAACTATCGTTTCGATTTATTTAGATATTTCGATCAAGTTCATACTTCTGGTTCTCTGCTTCAACAGCCTTCGATTTCCATATTTTTTTCGTCTTCCTGGATGTTCATGAATTGTCCAAATATGGCTGAGTCATTAATCATTTCATCTCACAGGAATCTTCTTCTATTGTACTCGACTACTGGGACATTTGAACAAGGCAATTGGTATACGCTGGATATCACAGCTACCTGACTTTCTCAAATATTCAGCACTACAACCCTTTTTGCAAATGCCAACATAACGTTGAGTAGTTTTTCTAAAGAAGGTTGAAGTAGAGTATGAATCGATAGAATAATATATCAATTTTCAACGCCAGTTGATTGCCTAGACAAGTTTGAACTTGATACTGTATTCGATACAAGAGTTGAATAGCTGATGATTGCAGAAAGATATTGTTTTTGTACTTATTCTGATTTTGCGTTTATTTTACACTCAAGTATCGATATTTATCAATACAAGTAATTTATTTTTAGAGCAATATGAGAGCCAATTCCTTCTTCCTATTTATTGTTTGTGGTGCGGAATCAATTTTTGTGAATACTTCACCGCACTTATTTTTTGTTTTGAATACTGAAATATGGTGGTCTTCCCTAGAAAAACTGAAAATGTCATCAACTGCATTCATTCCTCTATCTTCTTTTGTTTTCGAGTTAAAGGCCGAAATTGAAAGATTTCAACTTCGGCCATTATCTCTGTTTTTGCTTGTGCTAGGATATTGAAGTGAGAACATTATAGAGGCACTTTTTTCATAGCAATCCAGTAGAGAACTTTGTTATTTCCAAAAGAGGCTTCCTCTCTGGGCTATAACAATAACTTGTGTTTTTCTTATGGAAACGATTGTTTGAAATGGCTCAGAAAGAAACGCCATTTCTTCCGGTTTCAAATAATAATAGCCGGTATATGAAACATATGATTCGAAATATTTCGTTTGTTATTAAATGAAATGTTCATTGATATAAGATATAATATTTAATGAATAAAATAATAAAACAATAGTTTGTTACAGAGCCTCCGTCATTTTGCGAAACCAGATCAAATCTAGGACATCTAGCCATCATGATCCATACATAAGTTATATCATCTCCCTATTTCATTATAAGTCACTTTCTTCAAAATCCATTCATTTTCAAATTCTTAATCTCAATATCTCTTCACAATGGCAGCGTTGTGAAATGGAGCCCTATCTTGCTGTATCCACATATTTAATCTTATTTGAAGAGGCAGATTGTTAAGAAAACTAGCCTTCTTGAATTCGAGGCACAAAATCATATCTATGTCTCTAAATCAAGGCATACTACCACAATACAGAAAAAAAAATAAATGAAATAGAATCAACATAAAACACGCTGCAGATCGCTGACGGTTAGAAATTAATAAAAATTATATCCGAAAAAATGGTTCAGAATAAAATTATCTTTCGAATGACATGATAAAATTGGTATGTCTTTATTTATTCCGCAGATTTTTATGCGCATCTTAAGTCTACATTGATTTGTTCAAAACGCCATTCACAGAATCCAAAATATTCGGACGTTTTCGAGAAAATTGGGGTTACCAAGATAAATGAATCACACTGTATATGACCGATAACCTGAAACTTGATTGAAAATCTGTTTTGTTTAACTTGAAAAGAATTTTTTTTCACCTGTCACATAAACTCCGGCAAATAGCACAAAAATGCCATTTTACCTTTTTTTGTCAGGTTATGAAAAATTTTACACCCTGATGTTCCCAGAATTCCCCCCTAAATCGGTAGATCAATCTGTCCAGCAGTTTTCTTCAACCGATTGATAGAAATTTTGTAAAAACTAAAGAAACAAGGTTTCTGATCCTCGAACCTGACCAATTTTTTTTATTTTCAAAAATTTCCGAGATTTGGAAAAAAAATAATATTTGAAGGATATTGTTAATTTCGGTTCTGAAAGTTCAATGAGAATAAAAAAAAAATTTGGAAAGACAACACACCATTTCTAACTCACCTCCACTGAAGCTTTGAACACTGGATACATCCAAACCTTCATTTTCCTCAGAAAAAAATGGAATGAATTTGAAGTTGATCCCCCCAACTTGCCCACGAAAAGTACTCAAAAATAAATTGTGAACGACAGAATTTTTCACTTTTCGAAAACAGTTTTTTGAAAACCTTTCGACGCATTCGGTAAAAAAGAACGATTTGAAAAGAATAGGTCAATTTTGAGGAAAAAAAACTTGTTCTGCTAATTTTCTTCAAATCTCAATCAATGCGAGAAAACCGTTGAACCGATAGATCTTCCGATTTGGAGGGTTTTTGGGGAACATCAGGCAACCAAATTTTTTTACATTCTAAGCTTTCCTCCCAATATTAGTCAATTAAATAAAAATTGCAAAATTACATTTTTGTGCTTTATTTCCACGTTTATGTGACAAGTGATAAATAATTTTTCTTTAATGAACAAAACAGATTCTTGTAAAAGAAAAAATCGCCTTTTAGCTTCAGGCGACCAGTTTTCCTGGAGATATCGGCAGTTGAGTGAAAAAGGATCCTTTTGCATTCGAAAGTGAATGTCTCGAAAGTCGTAAAAAAGGTTATGCAACATTTGCATCAGTCAAGCAAGAAAAATTCTCAGTGAAAGTAGAGTAAAAATTAAAAATTTATCCGATGATTGCCTGGCTACCGGTACTCTGAGAAATTGTTTACCAATAATTTCAGAAACTATGGTGTTCAAGCTCCAGAAGCTGGCTTTTTATTTGCTATGCGACCATTTTTCACTGAGATGCAGCCTGTTGAAAAAAAAAATTGAAAATTTTTCTGTTCCTTTGATTGTTTCGCGAAGTGTATTAGGAATGAAACCATCCTAAAAATGTTTAAAGCAAATACCTACTTCCCAACCTCAAAAAACCGGAAGTCTCTAGTTATTCATTCTCAATGATTATTTCCCCCCGCTCACGAAAAAAAGGTATATCCGCCCTTGAATATGTGTGAAACAGACATAAAAATATAGACCGTAAGTGACTGATTAGTGACTTATGTGCATATCATGGATAACGTGACTCTTAGAATCCCGATTTCTTAAAAATGGTAACTCCTGGGAAAAAAGTAATGAATGCTATTTTTGTAAAAACATTTTTGATCTACGATTTCTGTTTGAAGTTATTTTTGAGAAAACTCACTGTTTGGAGAGTAGTGACATTTGACCTCGAATAACTCTCGACGCACACATAGGATCGATGGGGACTTATCTGACGATTCTGCAAAGTTGAATGAAATATAATAGAAATTGTCTGACGAAGGAGTCAGATTAAGATTTCAAAACTTTACATTCCGGGTTTCAGAGACTGAGAAAACCTCAATAAAAATTTCAGAAAGAAGTAGACTTTTCACAATTTATTCGTAATGTAAATCCTAGCTCTGCACTGGAATTTGGCTACCCAAGAAGTGTTTTCATTTAGGAATTTTTTTCTGCTGAAATTAACCGGAGTATTAGACGAAATCAATTGAAAAACGCCAAAATAAAGGTTTGAATGTTGTTGGCTATGATAGATGTGAATAGCTAACGGGCTTACCATCCTCGTTCTTCTTGACAAGAGGAGGACTGTAACCTCTGCTAAGTGAAACCAGTGAGGAAATTCTTCAGAAAATCGTTATATTACATCGATAAATTTCATTTGCTTGTGGCGATTCTCTATATTCACTCCCATATTCAAGAAGGGCTAACAGCTAGAAGTGAATGATTATATTCAAATCAGTCTCGTTTGCAGAATTCGCTAGAAAATAATACACTATAACTTCCTTGAATTTTCAGTATCCATCGTTTCCATACCTGAGAGCATGAGATTTCATCCCGGACGTTCTGCAATAACAAACATGGCCATTGTAGCAGGATGCTCGGAAACTGCTGCCTTCTGGACATTTTCTACTTCGTCTTCACTGGGACGTTAGATGGAGTGCTAACACCTCATTAGGCATGGAATACTTAATGCCAGTCTGCATCGAGATGAGATCGATTCGTTGGGATTACAATATCAAGTGGCACGAAAACGAACCAACCTGATAGGATCAACATATTATGGATAATTCGATATTGAAAAAATGTCTCATTGGGATTGAAATGTGTCATGAGCTTCTGAAAGGAAATTATGTACAAGTTGTGCAAAATTGGTGATATCTGATCTACTTTTTAACCGAAACAAAAAGAGGAAAATTAGAGACACATTACGATCGTAGTTTTTTGGGAAAATAATATTGGCATCGATCAGATTCCTCCATCTTTTTTCGTTTTCGAGTTTTAGGCCAAAATTGAAATTTCAGCGATTTCGATCTCGGTCAATATCTTGGTTTCTGTATATGTTAGGATGTTGAAATGCAAACATTTTACAAAGACATTTTTTGAAGCAATCTAGTAGCGTTTCGTGTTTTTTCTGCCAGAGATTTCCTTGCTGGAATATATCATAAAGTTTCTATAGATATGCTTAGTGCAATTTCCTGAATACTACTGCTTTCGGGGGAGGATCGATTATGGTATAGGGTGGAATATCTTTGACTGCTCGCACAGACCAAGTGGTCGTTGATAATGGAGCTATGAATGCTGATATGAAGTATATAAGGAACATTCTTGAAGAGAATGTTGTGCCTTTTCTTTCAGGAGTACATTGAAGGGGTTGATGTCTCTCGAATGGAATGGTCAGCAAGAAATCCAGATCTCAATACGATTGAGCAGGTTTGGGACAACCTCACTAGAAGGCTGAGAAGTTCAGAAAATCATCCAGCTACTCTTAATGATTTAGGAATCCAACTCGGGGAAATCTGGAAAGAATCAGATCAGAACATTTCAAGATCACTCATTTTGAGTATGAACCGTCGTAGCCGAGCTGTAATTAACGGAAGGGGTGGAAATACCAAGTATTAAATAACTTATCAGCATTTCAGTATTTCGAAAATTGTTCATTTTTCTTCTTTCACATAAGATTCGGTGAAATCCTGAATTTTTCTTCCATTTAATGTGTCTTGTTTCATTCAAAACCTTCCCGAGGGAACATAAAAAATAAGTTATTAAGTCAATGTAGAGTTAACTTTCATTAAAATTGAGATTTTCAGAATGTACGTTAATTTTTTCGCGCAGTGTATTATTTCTGCAATTAATCACCATGCATTTCAAATGTTGGGCACTTTTTAACCCGAAATTCATAACAGAAAAACACACAAGCAAAGATTATATGAGTGAGCTAGGTGCTACTCTAGTAGATTTCGAGTTATTTCAGTCCAAAATACGAGTTTACGAGAAAATACAATCATTCAACAAAAATATTTATTCAAATATTTCTTTCTAAATTGACAACAGCCACCTCAACATTTCTATATAATCTTGCCAAATAGGACCCAATTAAATATTTTAACTATAACCCTTTTACTTTTGAATCTACAGATGTCGATCACATCACTGTAGTCGCTTTGTTTCCCATCTTTATACTCTATAATCTTTGGTCATGATATAATCATTGCTCTCTGTTTCTAAAGGAAATAACTAATAATTCATCTCAGCCATCAAAAGGTACAAATTAGCGCATAGTAAAACTTTTAATGGTGCGGCCGCACGGAAAAAAGGTACATTTCGATGGTTTAATTCGACATGTTATAATAGGGTTTCCAGACTGGCATAATGAAAAAACTGCATTTTCCAGATCCTCTGAGTGTATGCTGGGAAGAAATCACATAAAACTTCTAGTCTCAAGTCATCAATGTCAAATATCGATGTCCCAGCAATAAAATGATATGATAGTCGCCATAAAGTGAAAAAAGCGCGGAAGAAGGGCAATAAACAGACAATAAGGAAATGTGAAGCCCTAATGATCCAAGCGGCATTGAAAAGAAATCCATAAAGACAGCAAGGAAAGGGGAAGCGGATTTCTGAAAAAATCCGGCTCGCACTGCCTCCTCTGATTAACTTCGTTATCAGGCCCGCAAGAACCGAACGGACAAAGTGATGGTAGCCAGTATATGTGCAAGAATCGGCGGATATAGGCCAGTCTGTGATCTCTCGCAGTCTTGCTCGGCCGGTCAGATTGAACTCACTGGTGCTCTGGTACTCTCTGGTCGCGAGACGTTCTTCTCTGGTCGGTGTCTACTGTAGTTAGTTGCTCCAAGATCGCGAGATGATTGGAAGAGGAATTCTTTGTGTCTGTGCAGTATTCGCAGCGATCCTTCCAGGTATGCGATTTTTTTTTATTGTTGCGCTCCGGAAAATATCACAGCTAATGCGTTTTGCGGAAAATTAATAGGGTGAGACCACTTCATTCTTGCTATTTTGTGGATTGATTGTTGCATTATCCAGAGCACAGAATTTTCTTAGACAAATAATTCTAAGCGTCTGGTTTTTATATTTACCCAATCATTCTTTCAGTGGGTTCTCTCACACGATATTCAACGATGAAATGAAAAGACTGGAAGGAAAACCAAAAATGTCAGAAATAAACAAGTAGAAGAAAATGAAGATGTTTCATAGGTCCGAAGAAAAGGAAGTTTTGTTGAACATTCAAAATTGCAATGTGTTATAGAAAATTTAATTCTAGAAATTTGGAACCCATACACATCATTTCATATACAGGGTGTCCCGTAAAGACCACGTCAAACGAAACCGGAATGTAGATGAGAATGTGCTCTACCTGATGTGCAAAAATCTTTCATATGAAAGTCTCACAGTTTTCGAGATATTTGATGTTTTATGAAAATGTTGAATTTTTTCACTTAAGATGCTTCCTCTCTTGTGGAAGCTACAATTAAATACTTTTCGAATCAGTTTTTTTCTGTAAATATTGTTGAATGATTATTTCGATTCATGCAATGAAAAATAGCAGAAAATATTATACAGGGATTCTGAAAAAAAAGTTAAAATTCATGTTCTGAAGGAAGTGTTTTTTTTGTACTGAATTCTATCTGACGTGGTATATAAAAAAGACACTAGACCTTTTCTGGATGTTACCTTGAAAAGTTGCCCATTTTGTGAGGATTCCGAAAAAGTAAAATAAAGGTGATAACCTTCTTCACGAAAAAAGATATTTGAATGTTTATCGGAAATGGAGCATTTCTATGAAAAACTGATTTTATGAACTTTTCCACAAGTCCTTTCATTTTGCAAATTCTGGTGTAACATATTGAATAATTCTCTTGAAAAATGTCAGTTTGCCCTTAAAATACTCATAAAGTGAAATTATTCATTAATTGCAATGATATAATGTAATAACGCACAGAACCTTCAATATCAATAAATGTATTGTGAAGAAACTTTATAAAAGTATCAATAATAAAAATTCAAGGTTCGTATTAGAGCAAGTGCTCAAAATGACCACCTCCTTCGCTAATACATGCCCTGCATCTATTGAGAAATGACCTTTTCAAACCATACAAACTTCTCCCCTCTATTTTGTCTGCTGAAATACGAATCCGGTACTTTAGTTGTCTTATGGGATTCGAATAAATTTCATTTTTTAAAAAACCCCAGTAAAAAAAATCCAAAGGATTTAAGTCTGGTGAATGTGGAGGCCACAAAATTCCACCGCCCCTTCCGATCCACCGGTGAGGATATGTTTGGTTTAAATATTCCCTAACATGACGGGTGTTCTTGGCACCCGTCGTGTTGAAACCATAGATTACATCGCATTTCCAGTGGTATATCTTTTAAGAGTAAGGGTACACTGTTCCTTAGAAAATTCAAATAGTTGGTGCCGTTTAATGATTGCGGCAATTCTGTCGGACCGAATATTTTTCCATCGTATATGGCAGTCCATAAATTCACCGTAAATCGATATTGGGATCTATCTTGCCTTATATTGTGCGGATTCTCGATGTTCCAACTATGAAGATTATGCAGATTGATGTACCCGCTTTGAGTACAGGAACACTCATCAGTCCAAAGGATATTATTGAAAAAATTGGGATTTTCTGTATGTTTCTGCAACATTTGTTGACAAAATTCTACCTGGGCTTGATAGTCTCTGGGTAGTAGTTGTTGAACTCTCTGAATATGGTAGGGGTGATATACTTCTCCATAAATAAGGTGCACTAGATGAAAATGAACGTTTCCATAGATACCTTAAGTACCTTAAGTTTGAATCATTAAATCGCATCACATCATATCAATGTTCGAGAGTTCTTTAGGCAAAGAAAAAGGAATAAAAAAACTTATTCAGTGAATTGGCATCTTAATAACATTTTATTGATTTGTTGATTTATTATTTTCATCAGGAAGTGCAAAATGAAAGTATTTATGGAAAAGGTGAAAAAATCAGTTTTTCACAGGAATGCTCCGTTTTCGATAAATATTCAAATATCTTTTTTTCTGAAGAAGGTTATCACCTGTATTTTACCTTTTCGGAATCCTCACAAAATGAGCAAATTTTCAATGTAATATGCAGAAAAGGTCTAGTGTCTTTTTTTTACACCACGTCAGATAGAATTCAGTACAAAAAACACTTCTTTCAAAACATGAATTTAAAATTTTTTTTTTCAGAAAACCTGTATAATATTTTGTGTTATTTTTCATTGCATAAATTGAAGTAATCACTCAACAATATTCACGGAAAAAACTGATTCAAAAAGTATTCAATTGTAGCTTCCGCAAGAGAGAAAGCATTTTAAGTGTAAAAATTCAACATTTTCATAAAACATCAAATACCTCGAAAACTGTGAGACTTTCATATGAAAAATTTTTTCACATCTGGTAGAGCACATTCTGATCTACATTCCGTTTTCGTTTGACGTGGTCTTTACGGGACACCCTGTACAGAGTGTACAAAGTTCGACGGCCTATGAGACGTTTCCGAAGACCTGGACCTTTCTGAAATTTGAAAATTGGGATTATGGTATTGTTCGACATTATCTACCGAGCCCAAATATTTCTGAAAACCACTTATACTTATACAGGTTGAGAAAAAAATTTTTCAAAATATTATATTTCTGTTTTTTTGCTCTGACTTTTGATAGAGATTTTGAGTCGAAGATTGTGGAAACATTGTGAATTATCAGAGTTTTGAAAAACTCGTCAAGAGGTGTTCCAAATTTTGGGTCAAAAATTAATATCAACTGTGTCTCATCAATTTTCCTATGATAAAACTCTTATCTCCCTTTTTTGTCGAGTAATATCTTCATATTCTGAAAAGTACTTCGACGAATGTAACGATATAAAAACATGTATTCAGAATTGAATATTCGAAACTTTAACGAAAGAACAGATGAAAAATTTTTTCAAAATTTTGTTTCATACCCTGGAAAAATTAGAGTTGTTGGACTTCAAGGATATTTAAGCTCGGTAGATAATGTCGAATAATATTATGATCCCACTTTTCAGACTTCGAATAGGTCCAGGTCTCCAATGACTTTTAATAAGCCTTCGAACTTGATGCAACATTTCTGAAAGACAAGAGAACTGTTTCGAAAAAATGGATTTTTGTTGTTGCTATTTAGATTTCAGTAGATCCAAACAACTTACTTCCAGAAATTTTTGCAGAATGTGTTCACTCTCAGAACGTAAGAGGATTTTTTATAAATAATGCAAAGGCCCTTCCTAAAATCTTGCACTAATAAATGAAAGCAAATTGTTTCCTTCAAATAAAATAAAATGTTACCAAACCAAATGATCATGATCTTTCGAAAAAATTGGGGAGAATTGATTCAATATACGAACTGATTCCGAAAAAAAAAATGTTTACTTACAAAAAATGAACCTTTGAATGTGAAGCAAAAATGGAGATATTGTGTTAACGGTATTTGTGGAAAAACTCATACCAACTTATACCGGAGGTATATCAGGTTTTTTGAAGATAAGAAGAAGTCGAGGAAACAGTTAACATAAAAATAACAATGAAAATAAAAAAAGATTTCATAGATCCCAAAAAGGAGATCACGTGTCCTTGAGTCAATAATTCAGTTGAGTTGAGACTTCTGTTGAGATTCGAGAAACACATTACACGTTACTTCTAATTTGATATCAAAACCCTTCAAACGAAAATCGAAAACTTTTATGTATTGCATTTAATGCACTTCCTAAAATAATGTCCATGGCATTCAGGATAAAACTATCATTTTTGAAATGGAGCATTGTTCTATAGATATATCAATTCTCAATTCCTACTTTAGAAGCTTTTTATCGTATGTCTAGAACGATCCATAAAGATTATTGGCAATTTACCCCTTTACACCCTTTAGGGTGACAGAGTTGCATCTTATTCTATTTTGTAGTAATATATGATTTGAACAACAAAAGTGCCTCCAATAGTTCATGGGTTTTTCATAATTTACTGGTTCTGAAATGTCCAGGAATCTTTATTGGTCAATAACTAGTTGATTTGGAAATAATCTTCATTGTTCAATGGATTTGTTGATCAGTACCATTCTCAGAAGTAACGTGCCTCTTTTGTTCCAAAGTTTCTAGTTCGTGAAATACGCAAAGGGTACTACTTGTTTCAACCCTATTTTCTGTTATTCTAGCTAAAAGAACAATTTTTTAAACCTGTCTGGGTTTATCATATGAAATCATCAGAGAAAATGTGTAGTTATTATCAGCATACTGAAAAAAAATTAAATGTGGGGAAAGAACCCTCCCGAGCAGGACTCGAAGCAGTAACCTTCGGGGACTACCAGTCTGATATGCTAACCCTATCAGGAAAGTCATCTGATTTTGAGTGATCACTCTCCCAGACATCGATGTTAGTAGTTATACTCTTCCCGAATTGCGGTCGATTTGAGTGAGTTTCAGTTGGAGAAGAAAACTCATTTGCTGTGGAAGATCATCGTTGATTCTTTTAACTTTTAATCCCTTAACGTTGTCAACACAATGATTATAATAATTATAAATTACTTCCACTGGATGAAATGTTTGTCAACTATAGCACTATTCAGGTTTTTTAATCTTCTGAACCCCGAACAATGTTTGTCAAACGTGAATATAGAGTTTTCATACATATCTATTGAAGTATTTTATGGTTGGTCTCTGCATTTTTCTGAAAGTTTTTCCAGGGTCTCCTATCTATTCTTTGAAACAAATCATAATATCATAGGAGGTTGAAGGGTGTGCACCAATTTGTCTTGGACCAAATGCTTAAAAAAATTGTAACAATGAAACAAGAAGCAACATTTCAAAATTGATTTTTCAATTTATTTTTTGTAACACATGATGACAATAAATTATCATGTGGAAACCTGGTTGTTATAAAACTGTGATCATCTAGTCAGCTGTATTTTGTTGGATGGGAAAATTTTCTGTCAACCAACAAATCCGGTTATAAATTTCCAATATATTATGTTGGTGCAGTCATGGGTAGTATAATAATGAGATTTTGGGAATATGTGATTTCTTCTTCAACTAGAAAGGAATGTTCATTATGATTAGCGCAATTGTCATGGTAATATTTATTGAATATATTTTGGCTTTTTGGAACGGATTCATTTATTCTGTCGAGTTCAGTAAAGAGAAAACAGTTCAGCCAATCAATATTTTTCAATGCAAGAATAACTAAACGATATGGTTATTCTATGAGCTGAAATTAACGAATACGGTTCCAGAATATTTCAAATATATTCCGTGAAACCGAAATACATCGAATTCATCAACGTCGTGAAGTATTGTGTAATTTCTGGTAATAAATAATGTCGCTGTCAAGCTGTTGAATCGATTGCACGTGTCGACTCCAAAATATTCATGTTGCAATAGCCGTTGAGAATATCCGAAACCAGATACTTCCGAAACTTCTCACTCCTGGAATAGAACAAAAATAAATTTGTGAATAACAATCAAGACTGAGTATTTACACTGATTTGCCATTCTATACAATTTGCTCATTTATAGAAACTTTGTTACTGTTGAAAAAGCGAGTGAGTGTCCCGAGAATCCTAAAATGATCAGGAATACTCTGTTCTCCTTTCAAATTCTAAATTCTAAACGGGTACCCGTTTTTCTATTCATCTGTCGAAATTAAGAGACAATTGTTCAAATTATTCTTTCATCACCTCTTCACAATGAAAAAATTTATTAGCATTTGAAGAAAACGATATTGAAACAGCATCACCCTGTAGATTCAATGACATTTTCAATGTGAGGAGGGAAATCATTGGTATTTTCTTCCATAGAAAGTTACCTGAGTTTTTTCAGATTTCAGACAAATTTTCGTGTCTCCCTGAAACAAATATCAATTTGAACGTATTTTTCAATGGAAGATGATAGTGGCCAGAAATGGACAATACTTTGAATCATAAGTGTAGTTGTACACCTATTATTATTATTACATAGATGAATTGAAAACAGTTACCATCGGAATGAATACCATTTTTGAATCCCAGACTCACAGATTGGAAAAGAAGTTGGAGAAATGATATTAGATTTTGCCTCTGAGATGAGTGTTATACCGGTTTCAGCCGAACCTATTCGGCATCATAGTATCCCATACACATCATTGATAGAATCTTCATAAAAAAACTCCGATATGTGATGCAATTAACATTTGAAGCATAATAGATTTCCACATCTATAATCACATGCTGAAAATAATTCTATACATCCTCTTTCATTCGATGAGATTTCAGCAGTAACCCTAAATCAAGTCACTCATTCATAGGTCTCCGAGTGATGGAAACACCCAATTCTTTCCGCTACCGTGATAACAAGTATTTTTTGAGGAAAAAGAATAGAAAAATAAAAAACTACTCTGCCGACGAGGAGGCCACACTGCAAATATTTTTAAACATAAATAATCTTCGAAATGAATGATAATCTTCGAAATGAATACTATTTTCGATGCTTAGGCTCAGAAATCCTTCTTCATGAGGTAGATTTTGTCACTGAGCTCAACCTATTTGGCATCATTAGTATTCCATACACCCTAGGAATTAAATCTTCATGAAAAACTTCGATATTTGATGCAATGAGGTGTGATTTTTTGAATCAGTGACACTGAATTGCGTCAAAATGTAGTTCAACATATCCAATCACATGGTTAAAAGAACTGTGTACATCCCTTTCCACTCGATGAGATTTTGTCAGTGGACCTAAGTCAGGGCCCCCATGCCTCCCTTTAAGCTTGATAATTGAAAATGGAACTCATTTCGATTATGACTTGTTTGAATGCATTGATGTTTCAAAAAAGATTTGGCCTCCGTAAAGACGAAGAATTTTTGTGTTTTTCGTTTTATAATTTTTCTTGAAAAACAATTAGACGTTTCCATCACATGGAAAACCTTGCATGAGGGCCCTGATTTAGGACCGCTGCTGAAATCCCACTGAGTGAAAGATGATGTACCTAGTTCTTTTCTGAATGGGATTGGAAATGTGGAACTTCATTTTAATGCAATTGGATCGTCTACTCAGTACATTACACCTTATTGCTTTGAATATGGAAGATTTTCATGAAGATTTTGTCCCTGAGGCAAAATAAGGCTGAAACCTGTATATCTTTCATCTCAGTGACAATATCCAATATAATTTCTCCAACCACATGATGCAATATACGTGATGCTGGGAATTGGGAGTCAATAGTATGGATGAAACACACCGCTCAATATCTCAATTATTTCCAAGCCTTAACGACGATGCTTCGTATTCTTAACATTCTCCTAATAGCAAAAAAGGTAATTGGTTGTTTCGCTAATGAAATACATACAAATGATAGTTCCGTAATGTTATAGGTACCTAATTGTTGAACACTGTACTTTCATGAACCGGAAGTTTCATTAGCTGCAATTTCATGCCTAGCGGGTTTATCAATACTCACAACGAATTCAATACACATTAGGCCGAAGTGGGCATGCTTGAATAACCTCACAAGAATTAATAGGGCCTAAACATCGTAAAACACACTAAAGTTCTTCGATGGTAGCCGCCGCTCGGAAATGTTCCTTGAGCCTTCTAATTGTCTACCGACCGCATTGGTTCAACCATCGAGTTCATGACGGAAGGTCAAGATCGGTAGTCGACATTAAGTTGAACTCCAGCTTACGATGGAGTAATTGATGCATTCATGAATTGTTGCTTCAGAATTCGGAAATAATTGTCGATGCATCAAAGAAGCTGACGAGATGAACGATTTTTGTCGAGTTCAATTCGAAATTCTTATCTGAGGGATTTGACATTTTGAGAATGAATATATCTCCACAATATGATATATGATCCACAAGAGTACATCGTGTTCCATTATTTCGAAACATATGTAATCTTCGTGAAAATCGCTGTCAATCATTTAGAACTCAATAACAGCCTGAATCAATCCAATAAAATCAGTATCAGACATTTCGTCAATCTGGTCGCCTTTTTTCTGAAAATTGCTTTTCTACATATGCTTCATAAATTCTAAGACTTAAATAAAAAAACGCTGAGGCTAATAGTGCTATAGGTCCAGGGAGCTTTCTAAAAATATCAATTGTAGGTGATTCAAAAATGAAACAATAATAATGAATGAACTCATGTGAATCATTTAAACTCAAACACAATATTGGAAACATTTGAATTCATACAGGCATATCTATCATCGCAATTGCAGGTATTTTAACTTTTTTTCAATAATCCCCGGTGGCACTCTGTGTGGAATTCTGAGGTTTGTTTTTACGTTCTTAGTTTCGACCATAAAATTACAATTGGATTGAGCATGGGAGAATGAGGGCTCATCCGCAGCAGTACTACTACTGTTTGAATGAGTACGGTCCCCAATCTCGAATGACATGCAGCATTATCATAGACGATCACTCAATCTGATAACTGGTTCCTCATATCTTGCCACTGTTGAAACAAACCCTAAACCCATTCATTTGCTGAAAGTGCTGTGAATGAACCTCGTAGTCTCTCCATGGCTAATACACCAACTGCAAACACTGTTATTGTCAGTTGCATCTCCAATTGAATATTAACTCAATTTGACTAATTTGCAGTAGATGTTAGGTGAGGAATCGATTGCGAAAGTTTTTCATACTTTTAATATAATCTAGTGTTGGAACAAAGAAAGAGCCAGCACCAAGAGATAACCATTATGAAAATGTGTATTACATATATGACTCGAAATCCGACCAGAATTTAAATAATATTAGAACTTTCTGAAGTTCAAATGTAGATTTCTGAAATACCATTAACTGATCTGAATTTCATTTGACATAATATTCTGAAATTCAATTGACTTATCTTAATTGAATTTGATGTTTTCTGATATTCAATTGACTTATCTTAAATACAATTGACGGTTTTTGAATTAAATTTGGAAATAGTGTAGAAATGATGATGTATAGGAATTGATGGCTCACTAACAACAGGTATTGAGATGAAACAGTTCATATGGTACGGACGTGTACAGAGGATGGATGAAGGCAGACTACCCAAGATGGTCATACAGTGGGTACCACCAAACCTTAAGAAGCGTGGAAGATCCAAGAAATCATGAAAAAAGGGGATAGCTAAGGCTATGAGTAGAAGAAATTTGCAAGAAGGCCAATGAAACGATAGGAACAAGTGGAAGTTGGACATCGGACAACGTCGCCAGATGTTTTAAAACCAATCAAATATAAGGATATGGACATCCTACAATTTCACGCTACTATTAGGGAAAATTTTCAATTTATAGACCATAACTATAGACCGTTCAGCCAAAGCTGAACTAGCCAATGCTCGCGAGAACCCTTGTATTTCACATTCACCAATACTTCTGCAAATGCACTAAAGAAGATCATCAAACAAGCCCAGATTCCTTAAATCATCTGAGAGAGCTTTTGCTCTTTTCATGCAACGAAATTCTTCAAGAAATGTTCAATATTCTCGTGTGCAGTATGCAAAGAAGATGTTAAGCTGATATTACTGGCAGTGGAGGCCATACTAACAACACAATGATAGTCTTGAAATACTAGTATTCTCTGGCAATACAATTACATTGTTTTACACGATTTTTCTCAACCTCCCTGTAAACGCTGCAGACTAACCGGCTAAAATTAACTTTATTTCCTGCAACTTGTTATTTTCAAAAATTTTCATCACAAAATCTCATTTAAATCAAATTTTTTTTAATCAAAGTCAATTTCCCTTACTCATGTGGGGCAGGTTATCTTGGAACAATAAAAAGATCTTCTATTCTTCATTTCGACAAACGATTCCTTTTCTACCTGAAAAAATTATATCAATTTGAAAATGTTCTGGAAAGAACAATCCCTACTAAGGATTCTTTGAAGCTTGTGTCCCACACCGCTATATCCCTAGAAATCTCGAGATCTCCATCCATACATCATCCAGTACCATTTTTCGTTTTCCGAAACATTCTCACGGACGTGATTTGTCTGCAGAAAGCATAAACAACATGCCCTCCGCTCTGCAGCTCACGTTCAAAATATGCCAGACATGATACGAAATAAAATGAGAACACACCATATCCTGGGAAACAGTCGAGATCGTCAGATACTTCCAACATATCCGTGGTTCACCTATCCGCATTTGTAACCTCCTAGATCCTTTCTATTCGGCTCCTGTGCTCGAATTCTCATATAATTCGGTGAGAAATGAGGTTGATTTGAAACGGTCAAGCGATCATGCTGAGAAATTGAACGGATTTGAAGCGATTCCATTAACTGAAAACGAGGTATCAATGTTTACACGGAAATTTGAGATGTCTGGCCACCAGGTGTTGCTTAATTAAATCTCGCGAAGTGTGTCAGTCAATTAATTCTGTCGGATTATTGTATTGGCAATGCTAGAGTCTTGTTTCTCACGAGTCCAGTCGGGTGGAATTACAACCGAATACAAATCAAAACCCTGATAACCATACTCGACTGAGTTCTTGGTAAGGTTGTAGATCTCAGATTGATTTTTATTGCTTTGTTATTTTGCGATCCAGAAGTTCTCTTCATTTTGATGATGGGACAAAGGATGCTGGCTATCTGTTTCCTCATTGAATGAAGCAACTTGGCAAATACAGTATAAATTAATACAGTATAAATAATAAAAAACACTTTATATTCACAGTATTTTCAGCGGAGTTAGATATAATTCGAGTCCATTTTCTTCCGTTAATTATCTGCAAATCAAGAGTTCAAGCGTTGAAAGATATTCGAAATTAGGATCTGAAAATTTCATGAGAACTCGATGAGGTTCTCGGTTCTTTTCGATTTTGACTTGTATGTTTATTCATTTCAACCATCGATCAAAAAATGCAGTTGTCAGTTGGAACAGGATAACTGTACAATACTGAGCTTATCTCTCACATTTTTCATTCAGTAAGGCATAGGATTCAAACTTCAGAAAAAGGAGCATATTTCACAGCGATTTGGTAGTGGTTGGGGTAGTTTTCTTAATCTGGAAATTTGTGAATGATCATGAAGTATTTTTGGGCAATATCTTCCCTTCTCTATCTTCAATAATTCTATCATATTCAAATTAAGGCAAATGTCCCAATTATCGACAGTGTCCCATTTATCGACATTTCTGAAGTATTATCTGTATAATAAGAAAAAAAACGATCTCATTGCAATTTTTATGGAACATACTTTTGATACATACTTTAAAGATCATATTGAAATCAAAAAATAGTTTCCCCTAACCCCTCCAGCCCAAAAAAACTGATGCTCAATAGTCGCGTATGAGTCGTTTTCTAGTGAACACCGTTCTACTTCCTCATAAGGTAAGCGCATACTCTTTCATTCGCTTCAATTTTCACTTACAATATTTCACTAAACTGTAAAATATTGATTACAACCATAGTTATATAGGATTATTCTGCTTCTGTATTATCAAATTTTGACTATTAATCCTATATTTTTATGAAAAAACAGGGTGTCGATAATAGGTACATCTGAAAGCTACTGTGTTCCAAATATCGACATGAGTGTCGATAAATGGGTCTCGTATGAATTTTTTTGACTTAGTGATAGTTAACAAAGTAAAATGATTTCCTAAAAAAAAATTTTGTGGGGTTGTTCATGAAACTCATCTATCTTCCTGTACCAATTATCGACATATTGTTTTCCGTCAAATTATAAAATGGGAGTACAATGAATCATGGTGTCGATACAACGTACAACTTGGTGTCGATATCTGGTGCAATACAAGTCGATGTCTAGGACTGAAAAGATCAACTTGAAATACACTTTGAAAAAAAAAGTCATCATTATTTCACTTCTGTTAACATAATTCACTCCGAAATGATTGAATATTTCACCTAATATCAATCGACATTCAATTTGTATTCAAGTCAACACTCATTTCAATAATATTTAAACGGATGTCAATAATAGAAACATTCATATGTCGATAATTGGTTATTTTGCGTTTTCAGTGAGCTTTCCACTTACAGTAACAGAACAGGCAAGCATTTTCAGAGAGATTTCAGAAAAAACACATGTTGAAGAAATTCCAGAAAAAAATATACCCACTCCTCTCGCCTTGCACAGATGAACACTCAGTCACTGCAGAGAAGGAACAGAGAATTGAAGAAGAGAGAAAATTATTGAAATCACCCAAAAAGAAAAAAGTAAAACAAAGGAAAATATAAAGATGGGAAATCAGGATCCGTCGGAAAAATGTGAATACGCTAAAGGTGATTATGTGTTCGTAGAATATGATGCTGAATATTTTCCTGGGTGATTATTGAAGAAGTCTGGACAATCATACCAGGCATTGACAAAAAGCGGTGGTAACTGTAGATGGCCCAACGTTAATGATATTTTGCATTACGAAGAAGAAATATGCATATTGAATAAACGTGGCATATATGACATACCTGAAATGCAAGAATAAAAAAAATTAAATTCATTCCAGTTTATTATCTTTTAAATCATTTATTCCAGAATAATATTGTATTTTTTCACTTTTGATGTTATTTCGAACTGTTGCTTTAGTTTTCATCATGAATAAAAGATTATTTTATACATATCATTTCTGTCACGTTGCTCAGAATGATATAATTCACACCCAATTTTAAATTTCCACTCGGTCGATAATTGGTACCACCACATGTCGATGATTGGGTTTTCTCATTTTCTAGTTGTCGATCATTGGGACATCTGACTTGTCTGTATTTTATTCAATTTTAATTATTTTACAGTATACGAATTAGTTTTTTTATGTTTGTTCATTCAAATATAACATACATAGAATGGGAAATTCAGGAATTTGAACAAATTCTACTTGTATTTCAACTCGGAAGTCATACTTTCTTCGCAAGATCTCACTATAGTGTCGATAATTGGGACATTTACCTTATGAATAGAACCTTATGTAGGCCAGCCAAAATTGACAATGAATTGGAGAAACATATTGTATCTTTCATTTTTTAGTTGTTGTAAGGATTCATTGGAGCAATGTTTACACAAGTCTGCAACTTTCAAAGAGTTGTGGAATATTATATTTCAAAACAAGTTGCAGAATGAACTCGTTTTCTAACACGAATGCAAGATTCGAAAACGAGCGATGAAGGAAACCAGGACACCTTTCGAAGTTTTTACCTCTATAGTCCAGAAGTACCTACAACATTCGAAATCAGGTAATTTAGGATACAGTGTACTCAGCCCTAGTAGGTGCAAACAACATAATAAAAATCAGAAAGGTATCATATTTTTCCAATTTAGAGGTTCGGTGTGTCGATATTGACTGATCTACTTTAGATGATGAAATTCTAAATTTTTTCAAAAATCCATTTACGACATAGAGGGCCATGAGTGCGAGGAGTAAAGTCATACATGCAGAACGACAAGGTCTTTGACCGTCAAGTTACTGTTGTTTCTTGATTGGATTCTCCGAGTGTTATTTTTCCAATAAAATTACATTTTATGTTGTTTTCACTCGAAGCTTACATTAAAATGACGAAACTGTACTTTAAATACAAATCCTGGACTATTCATAATAGCAACGTTGACTTAACTTTTTATTATTACTGTCGTACGTAACAATACGATGTCGTAACTTCACAATGCATTATTATCTTGCCAACGAGTATTTGTTTGCTTCAGAAGTGCCTTTTTTCCACATCTATCACAAGAACGGTTGAATAAGAAAAAATATCGTTTGCACAACTACATGAAAGATTTTCATTTGAAAAGTTACAAACAATTTAATTCAAAATGTCCTACAGGGTGGGAATAATCCATGATGAAACTAATGACGAAGAATAGAAGCGAAATGAAAGAATTAAGAATTTTGCATGGTATTCGATTCATGTTATTCGCAAAAACCGAAGGAACATTGGAGATAAAAGTATTCAGTATTATGTTTGTTATCACTTATCTAGATTTTCACAGTTTTGAAGTCGAAGACTATGGAAAAATTCTAAATTTTTGGAATTTCGAAAAACTCATCACAGCATGTTCCAAATGTTGGGTCGAAAATTGAGATCAAGATTCGCTCATTACTTTCGTTTTTCAAATTAGAACCATATTTTTTTATGTTTACGTTGGATTCTGTGAAAAAAAAAAATTAAACCATCTCAACATGTTGATCCTCCTGAAGTCGTACAGAGCGAAAAAGCATGAAATCTGTTTCATATCAACAATTGAAAATTCAGAAAAGAGTTATTGAAATAATTTATGTTCTGTGACCAAGGTCATTGTTGATATGAAACAGACTATGAATTTGACGCTACGTACGACATGAAATCAAGAAATCCTGAATAACTCAAGAATGATTAATTTTAGGACTATCAACATGTTGAAACATAATCATCATTTTTCTTCGCACAATTCAACGAAATCATAAAAATAAGAATCTAATATGAAAAACGAAAGTTATGGGCCGATTTCGATCCCAATTCTTGTTTCAGTATTTGGAATACCCAGTGAAGAGTTTTTCAAAATTCTAAAAATCTACAATTCTTCGACTTCAAGAATGTGCGCTTAAGATATCTAGATTAGGAATAACAAACATAATACTGAATACTTATCTTCCATTTTTCTTCAGTTTTCTCTGGATACTTTGGAAATTATTTTGACGAATGCAACGATTTGTGTACGAATGTATTCAGAATTGCATACCTACTCTATCAAATTCATTAACAGAAAAAAGCAAAAAAAAACTTCTGAAATTTTTTTTCATTCCTTATAACTGATAGTGGTCAGGCTCAAAGAATATTCTAGCTCGGTAGATAATGTGGAACATTCACAGAATACAAATTTTCAGATTTCCAATAGGTCCAGAAACGCCTAATTAGCCGTCGAACTTGGTACACCGTGTTCAATGAACGTGATGCGTCATTGGATCTTTTCAATTTTTAGTGGATTCCGAAAATAAACTTTCATTATTCTTTTTTTGTCCCTTTTTTGAAATTCCAATTCGAATCAGATGAAAAACTGACTCTTTCCCTGGATTCGGAGTTTGAGAATCAAAGATTTAAATATATCTCGATTTAAAAATTTTAATTAAACAGAATTTCAAATGGAAACAAACAGATGTGCTGGATTTGGTTGATTTTGAAAGTTCATATATAGGTTTTAGCCTCAACTCTATAATTTTGTAATAATAATTACTTTTTTTGTGAAGCCTGGCATCTGATTCTCAAATAAATTGCATTACATTTCAACCTGGACCCTATAAATTTCGCCATGTATTCATCCGATAATTTCCATCCTCAGCTCGTTTTTATAACTATTATTATTCTCACTCGATCTTCCAATTTTTTTACTTCCCTTTTAATTTTCAAACCTCAGAATGAAGCAGTGAACTGTCAGATGTAATGAGTTCTTGAAAAGTGAAACTCTTGAGATGAGATTATTCTGCTTATTTTCATATTTTATAACAGATCGAAAAGATAGTCGACTATTTGGTAGTGAATTTGAAGAAGAAACAAAAGCCCGATGGGTACAATTGAAAGCGATCTTTCATTCTTTATACATGCTCTACTATTATTCAAGAGCCTGTTCCTGATAAAATTTTACCCCATATCGAGACTTCTATTGAAGCGACAGAAATATATCAACTCAGAATGGAAAGCAAATAAATGTGCGAATTTCCTGTACATCGCATCGTTAGAGAATTCGTACTCAATGATTCGTGGTTTTCAGTTGAACAACGCGCATTCTGCCTTTGTTTCAATTGTGGAATTTGCCAAGAGCATTTCCATATGAAAGAACGAAGGGCTCAAAGGGTGAGCTTTGGAATTTCCGCACAAACAGGATGATCCGTGAGCAGGTATCCATTAGCCAGGGAAATTTAACTTTTACTTCTCGTCCATAATCATTGCTTATTTTTCATTTAGATTCAGATGCGCCATTGTGGAGATAAGAAAGATGAATTGAACCCTAACTGTATTTTATTTCTGGGGAAATACAATACTGACTACATCATTCAATTATAGTTTTTCAGTTCAAGTCTTCTGTTGAAGGTTTCTTTGTTGTTTATTTTATTTCATGGGAAATTATGTGCGTTATTGATGATTGGAGAAATTGTCATATTATTCAATGATTGTGACCCCAACACTAAAAGACAATGACTAGGTCTGAAATATCCATTTAAAAACCGGTTAATGAACTTAATCTCAATTTTGTCTTATCTTGAGTAAATATATAATTTCTGTACGAAAAATATCGGGTAAAAAACAAACGAAAAAATCTGATGATAAAAGAGAAAAGAAATAGTTTTTTCAAGATTATTTTTTCCAAGTGGATATCGTTTCGGAGGTGTGATTGTTTTTCCTATTCACCAGCTGCAGGTGAAGATTTTTTCTGTACTCATCGAATTCTTCTTCGAAATTCGTCATTTTTTTAGTTCTTCCTACGTTGAGTGGAAGTTTATTGAATATGTAGACCTATTTGAGCTAATTTTCACACTCAGTTTTGAGTTTTCTGATGTTGATATATATCCAGTTTTGTATTTCTTCTGTTTGTCATTGTCCTTTATAATAATGTCTTTATGAATTCCTTTTGTCAAGTAGGTGGAATCTGTTTGTGTGTTTTTATGTCAGTCATTTTCATGGTTTTTCTTTAAATTTCAGGTGCTATTTTCAAATAGCAAAATTTGTTATGTTATATTTATTATCACTGTCTCGGCTACCATTGCTACATATTTTATCCATGAACATTCCGTCATAGAACTCATGATTTTTTGCCTATGTTGATAGGTTCACTCAACTCAAAACAATATAGTAGCTCACCTCTACTCGCGAACTAATATATTTCGTAAGTATTTTCGAATTAGGTCGGTAGCTGTAGCTAATATCTATGGATTTGTAGCAAGGTTAGTCCTATCTGAGCAGAGGTATCGCTTTCTAGTTCATGAAATATTTTCGCATTATTGTCGTACTAAATAACCAACAGTCATGTAGTTTTTTTTGGACTGAACAATTTCAAAATGAATCAGAATATCATTTAATATGAAGAGAAAAAAAGAGCTATTTAAAATTATAAATATTCGTACTAACGAAATAATTACTAATCACAGTTGAGCTGGCTGCCCAATCTCTGAGTTGCAGCCATTAGAATTTAAAGCTCCTTTAAACCTACTTTGAACGAAGTATTTATTTTATACTTTCCTTGTTCACACTATAATAGGGTTTTCGTATAGTTGTTCTGGTCGTGCGGATTCAAATTCACAGTATTGCGAATAATAATCTATCAAATTAAGATTTTTGAATCAATTAATTTTTTATGTTGCTCACCAACGGACCCACAGATTGATCAAAAATTATTCGAAGAGATTCGCTTCAAGACAACTATCAAAATTTTTATGACACGAAATTTAATAAGTCATCGAAAGAGCCAGTGGAACATGGTTTTAAATAAAGATAAATGTCAGATCTTTGTAATTAGTTGTTAAAAGAAGTAGCCTCTATCAAAAGGAAAGATGGTAATAATTATCGATTTTAAGCAAGCTTGATGATGTCTCCATTTCCGTTAGGATTTTTTCAATTCGCTCAAGGAAAGAACGCGATTAGCGACAGTTTCCGTTTATATTTCCATATTGAACAGTTATGATCATAAACCGGAAATCATCCCAGACCACTATTCCGTAACAATTGTAGGATATTCAATTCGTTCCTAATTAGGTGTGTATTTGCCAGACTGGTGTCAATAACCATGTTTGTTGTAGAAACAGAATGGAAGGTATTACCTCAGATCAGGCGTGTGAACTATTGACTCAATTACCGCTTCATTCCGTAATAATTAAATGAATTATATTAGATGAGTGTGAGATTTGCAAGTTTTCATTTCGGAAAACAAACAGGTTTTACAAGCACGTTTGTTAATATTTTATTTACTTCTCATCATGAAGTGATGCTAGGAGTCCTCGCATAATTTCTCTGGACCTACTTCAGAAACTATACTACATTTTAACTGTCAAGTGAATCTAGATACTCTCAAAAACGTAACGAGAGAACATAATCGAGCTTTTGGCATTTTCGATGAATTGAGTTGATTCGGAATGTCTCAATTGTGTTCTTGAAAGTTTCTGAAATTTTCAATACAGAAACACTATTTTCGAATAGTATTCCTCAAAAGGTTGTGGACAGTTTTGGAAAACAAAACACAAGTTACAAATATTTCGAGATTAGTATCATTTCAGCCTTCGAACACGTTAGAATCTGAGACAAATTTCGATCTGGTGTAGTTTCGTCCAGAAAAACAAGAGAGAGTGGTTGTTTTTTAAACCTTTAACTTTGAAGATTTTATATCTCAGACATTATTCTTCAGAACACATACAGATTTCGCATGATGTGGACTAATTATATAGATACTAATATCCACTGAAAAAATGATCGACTTCCCCTGGAATCACGACGTTGTTTTTCAACCCTTAACTTTGAAAACTGTATATCTCGGAAACTATTCTTCTGAGCGTAAATATCGAAACTTCCAAAAGAACTCAACATGAGCCGACTTTCATTAACTTTCGTAGAAACTGTGATTAACGATTCAAAATAGCTGTTTTCGAAAACTATTCATAGTAACACCTCGAACCTGTATAATACTATCACTATAACTGATTTCTCATGAATCAAAATGATACTTTACAATTATAGAATATCATGTGCTATGATATCTTTGATTTTGTTGACCGAAGAATGTTTTTTCATCTTTGAGCTCGGAAGTTTATCATAATAAATATTTCTGGAATCGTCTGAGAAAAGTTTCAATTTAAAAAAAAAATATATTTTTCTAATTTCTACAAAATTCTCCGAAATTTCTATAGCACTGAAGAGAAGTAATGAGCAAACTGCCCTAAAGATGATTTTATTTCGAGAGCGTAGTTGCAATACTGCGGTAGTTATAGCCAATTATGATAATTTGCCAAATTCCAAAATCACCCTGTAGCATGGAAACTAGACACTTGAGCGACGTGCAGTTTTCAGCAATTCGAAGTAAGAAAACATGACATTTTTATTACTTTCCTCCGATCTATGATTTTTTCCAGGAGATGTGGTCTAGAATGTAGTTCTAAAACGACGAAATCTTATGAATGATGACAACTGCTAAATAAGTATTGAAGAAGTCTTGTTATAGTGATAACCGATATTTCAAAGCCAACTGGGATGTTATAATCATTTATAAAGACCTATTACATCCAAGAGGTTGAGCTACATACAATCTATCACATCAATAATTAGAATTTGATAATTGTCAGGACTTGCATTGATTCTCAATATGATTTTATGAATTATTTTCAAGCACCATGACAATCCGTTGCCAAGCAACACAATAATGATATTAGTTGATTCAAACATAGTCTGGATGTGTTAGTTTATTACTCACAATATTCATATCCATAACCATCGAGTAAAAATGTCGGACTGTGAATTTGAATCCACCCCACTACGGCTTCGAATAAAGGTGTAGTTAATGAAAGTATTACCCAATATGTGAGTTAAAGAGAGAGACACATGCTAGCCGGTAAAGCGACAGTTGCTAGCCAAGAAAGTGGCCATTTTTCACCTTACGAGCGTGTATTTATGTTCAGTCCAGTAGGAAAGATTTTCCAATTGAATAAGAAAATAGTTCTTGTCTACGGCAAACGCCCATTCTCTCTATGACCATTCGCATATTTTCATTAAAAAAAAACGCTCAATGAAAAGAGTTTCTTCCCACATATTGAATGGGAATTCAATATTGATGATTATTCTCATTGTAGCTATGGGGGATCAATTTTTTTTCGAAATTGTCCCTCCACCTTGTGGCACGGACTCCGTTGATAAGGCTACAGAATAGTTTCCTTGCACACAAATGTGCATCTTTATTTTTCCTTTTTGCAATTTCATTCCTTCAAACTTGTCCAACCAATAGAGTAAGAGCTTTATTGCATGCATAAAATATTTTTAATCAGGTACAAATAATTTTTTTTGGACTTGTTGAAGGGTTTTAAGTTGCTTCTGATTGAGTTTTCGAAATGATTAGATTTGGAGAAAACGAATCTTTTTTTTATGATTAATTATCCCATGAATCTTATTCATCCAATAAGAAATTTACACCTAAATTATCTGACTTCAAAAAGAAAATGTGAAGAATTGCTCGTAAATATCTAAGTCACGGGGGAACAACTTGCCTTTTCCCCTTTTTTTTATATCCACATAATTTCTACTCAAACTTAGCTTCAGAATATGTATCTGTACTGAAATCACAGCGTAAAAAAGGACAGAAGCTATATTATTTGAATCCGACACAAGTCGAAGGTATCGAGTAGTTTGTACTCTTCCAGTATTTTAACTTTCATTTCGTTATCGATTGAAATTTTGGAGTGAAATTTCAAGATCAGATAATACTCTATAAGTTCTTCGAAATGAAGTATCAAAACAACAAGAATGAACAATAAACAAAAGGGGGTGTGCCTACACCCGTAAGGGGGATGCAAAGAGGAGTTATTTTCACCCCCCCTCCAAATTGCTTCAAACGACTCATTTCAAAGCCAGGAAATCGAGTTGTTTAGTTTTCGTCGAAGCACATATGATATGAGAAGAACACTCATCTTAGCTCCGATCTCTTCAACTGTCGAATTTATGGATTGTCCTGATTTGTCGATTTGAGTTTGATAAGCCTCCAGTTCTGCCTGGTTCCTACACTTCATCAAGTTGTTTCTATTTCCTCCATTCTCCGGTGGATCTAAATTTCTCTCTCATCTGATATATTGAGATTGATTTAATATTTTATTCTATTATCCTATTTTTTATTATATTCTGCTTTGTTATTAACCAGAGCGAAGAATGTAATTGAAAACCGCTTTGGTCTTTTCTGACTTCATTTCCTCTGACCTGAAGTAGATAAAAGGAGTTTAATTATGTAAACCAAAGGAAAACCAAAGAGTATATTCTTAAAGACAAAACTGTGCTTCTTTTACATAGGAAGTGAGCGTTTATTCTAAGACCTTATCATTAGTCTCAAGGCCTCAATCGCCATTTAATCTCACCCAGTTCAATTCGTACTCTCATTCAGAAAGACGGTGAATGAAGGAACTTTCCTTTGACCTGCACCATTTCCCCTGCAATCGTGTTGAGCAATTGATTGGAAAATGCCGAATAATGTGCTCGTGGAATGGGCTCATTGAATAATTCAAGATTCCGAAGTAATAACATGCTATGTCGGACATCCTAGTTTGAATTAAAAAAACAAATTACTTTCACACCGAGCACGATCTCAGACCGAGGATGGAGGCCATCGTGTATCTCTGGCATTAGATCAATTACGATAAGCTCGATGAGCATTCATGACGCTTTAGGTCAGGAAACAATGTTTGGTTACTTCGTAATCCGAGTACTGAGAGAGCTCAACATACCTACATATATTCTTCTGATTCAGAGTGATTCAGAAAGCCAAAATAATGCAATAAACATTAAAAAAAAAGTACCTATCCGAGGTTAGTGCAACACAGGAGAACCATACAGGTCTGCAGTATGATTAAATGAGGAAACGGAAGAACTTCAGCTAGAAAAAACCCTCACCTTGCCCATGTTTGAAAACAATCCTTAAAAATTTCAAGTATTAAATTAATTTCGAAAGACATCAATGGGATCTAGGAGATTATCCTCATGTTATTTTTTTATGGACGCAAAAAAAAATTCTTCACAAGTCGACCCTCAATATTCAATATTAATCAGATTGAATCAAATTATTTTTCAATTAACCACTCATTTGAGGAATGACTTCGTCACTTCATGTATAGCTTCGAAACAATCTTGACAGTTATAATTATGATAACTATTTATAAGATTTTCTAGTGTCTCATTCATTTTCCACACATTCGCAACTAGGGCTCTCAACTGAACTCCATAAGAAGAGCATCCTGTTGCATCGTCCATGGCCTGTTCTGATACGATTTAGAACAGACCATATTCTTCTGGGAAAGTCAAAAACCAGGAACTCTGATGGAAGGATCGAAACCAAGATCTTCATTGAAAAATTCGCAGGCATTCCAATCAGATTGTAAAATTTCCTTGTCGCTTCTTTTCATATCGACTAGAAAATTTGACTGAAAAGATTTTCGCGACTTCAAATTGGGCACCTTTTCGCTTGGAGTCAGGAAATTCAATGATTTTCGATTATTCCGGGAATGATTCATGGGATACTCTGAAATAATCCTCTTCTAAGTCCGTAATGAAGAAGGAGGAGAAGTATATACCCAACAAAAGTTTCGAAAATCCTGAAATTTCGAGACCGCTTCAAGTGTTGCCTTTTCACAACGAACCCCCAATTCTATAGGCATAAAATGTCTATTATCTTGTTGGTATCTTTATCTTTTTACCTTCGTTTGACGACTTTATCAGTGTAAGGCAAATTAATGTTTTTTAATGTTTTTCAAGAAGTCTCAGGAGATTGATAAATTCAACCATGTTCAAATGAAAATTTACTCATCCCAAATATCTATAACTTTCTACTCTCATAGTTCGTATTCTGTATTTTATTCAAAATTATATAAACGCACAAAAGTATGATACATTTTTGGTCCAAATTGGAAGTATATTGTGTCTTAAAATTCTAAATACTTCGAAATGATTGAAACTCAAGTTTATATATAAAATTTTAAAAGTTGCCTTCGAATTTCAAATTCATCAAAGTCGATCGACTTTTTTCTTAGATATAGATCTTATTTAGAGATATAGTTTTTTCCCTGAAAATAAAATATTCAAAGGAAGACTGTTTAGATTTCATAAAATATGTAATATATTCATCGGAATCAAGAAAGTGTATGAATTGAGATAGAAAATCATGAAAAGAGTATGAAAATTTGAATAAGAAGGTAAACTCTAAGAAAATTTCATATGAAAAAATTTAAATAATTGAAGTTTCTTTTCGAGTGCAGTTGTTTTATTTCGTATACATTGCGAATCAAGAATCAGAGAGGTGAAATCAATATTGACTCGAATAAAATAAAGGTATTGCCTATAAGAAACCCAGGAAATGAATATTCAAGGTTAGAAGAAGAAACGCATCATAGCAATTCTCATAAATACTCATGAAAAACATAAAATTCTGATTGTTTGACACGGATCAACTCAAGAACATCTAGATCGTTAAAATTGCTTGAAATTATCATCATTATCATAATGAAGTCGATGTTCAATAACAGCACAATAATGAATGAAACTCAATATTTCAGGCACAATTGTCTCAAAATTACGAAACGATAAACATCTTCAAATCTAAAAAGACGCAAACCTTAGTTCGATATTTTGAACCGGTACGGAAGAACTGAGATTACATTAATGACTGAAATTTCGAGTAATTTCTGGAGCCACCGAAAAAAATTCGTATGCGAGAACACACGATGAAATATGCATTGATTGAACGCTTTCCTTATACGAACTTTCATTATTGGCCATGTTATTATACTGGGCCAAACCCAGCATTACTGATGCCGAACTGAGTTCATACACGAATGGCAGAATACCTTCATTGCAGGCTGTTTCACTGGCCACAAATTGAATTTCAAGTATCATCTGCCTTATGTTCAATTCGTGCCATGATCAACCGAATGGAATAATGCATTCTGCCGAATATACAAGGCTCTTGCAAGTTCATTATCAGTTATTTTTTTTCAGCCGTTACTTAAATTGCACCTCGTGGTAAAAAATTTCTGGAAAAAACAATGAATTTCTTTTCGGGGAGGGCAAAATAAAAATTGGATGAGGCGCAGGTGATATCAGTATTCTGTTTTTCCAAAAACAAATAGGGGGACAACGGCCCCCTTGTCCCCCCTCCTGCGAGAGCCCATAATGAGAAATGTATTATTTGAAATTGTTTCTCGTTAATAACTTTACCACTCAAGGAGTATTCGAATACTCACTCTAAACAATATCAATTGATGATAATTTTTTCATAAATTTCCTATAAGCAAGTAATAATAATAATAATAAAAGTCTCTCTTGAATAAATTTCATGTGAACTGAATATAAACTCTCAAAAGGAACTTCAAGAGGAGAAATCCAGAACAAATTTTCAAGCCTATTGATTTGATATAAAATAGTCAGAAAGGTCTCAAGCTCATGTCAAATGCTATCATTAATGAAAGTTACCACCCACAGCAAACTATATACCTAGTGCTATGAATAAGAAAGTGAAAATTGAGTATCACTCAATTGATCCTATTTCATAATAAATTTCGTATATTCGAAAAATGTTTCTTGAAAAAAAACTTGGTCAAAATATTATTGATCAGTTTTTGAAAAATAATTCTTCATGGAATTTTGCAACATCACGATGATAAGAGAATATTTTACTGGACTTGAAGTATGAAACATGTCATATTCCTGGACTCTGGACGAAGTTGCCAAGTTTAAACAGGTATGTCGAAGTTAGTTATTTTCACTTGTGTGATATATGTTTAAAAAAAATAAAAACTCGCAAACTTTTATTTGAATCAAATTTCTCGCAAAAAAACCCTATTCAACGTGTTCACAATAACGCAGTGACGGTAAAAAATTTGTATTATCACACAAAAGAGAGAGAAACTAATTTCGACATACCTGTTTAAACCTGTCCAGTAGAAAAATAGGAAGCCTTATTTCTGGATATCCTATATATTTCACACTCTAAAGTCAATATAAAGTTTTCTTATTATCATGATGACGCAGAATATCATGAAAAATAATTTTTCAAAAAATAATTATAAATTTCCTATCCAGAATTTTTTCAAGCTACCTATTTTCATTATGAGAAAGTTACAATGAAATAGGTTTTATTCTATTAATATTTTGGTGAAGATCGATGTTCGTTTCAATCGGATAGTCAGATTATGGATATCAAAACGAAAAGTTATTATCTTGTTTAGTTGGTAGTCAAACCCTGAGTTTCAGCAAAGTTCATTAAATTTAAAGCACCTTTGGACCTCTTTTGAACGGAGTATACCTGGGTGTCGTCTACAAATATTCCGTTTGAGGGAAAATGAAGGCAGCATTAAATTTGAATGGACGTTGCTGTGAATCAGCGGTAATGTTAAATCTCGATTGATGAAATAAATCAAACAATTCATGAATTTTAGAATCTGTCTCTAATGAAGAAATCTGATGTGAACTCAGGAACGTAACAAAGCTTGAAGTATCTATCATTTCTGTGTTTCGCTGTTAGCCAATAATTTTTTAGAAAAATTCCAAAGCTCCTCTGAATGAGTCTGAGATTTGCTGTTTGTTTTCGTTAGTTTCCACCTTGCAATATCAAACTAAGTTCGCTATCATACAAATTGAAGGTCCTTAAAGTCCCAATTCTGACTGAGACAGGATCCATGTTCAACTGCGATGAAGAGCTCAACATCCCGGCCAATTGTTGTATTTCTAGTGGTCATTCTCCGTACATCTCGGACGTACATCCACCAAATTATACAGCCCCGATTTCGACACGACGATTTCGTTAGAAGTCCAACCAGACGTACGCTAATTTTCCATGCAGGCTGAGTTTCGAGGTCGTCAGGTCGTTTACTGGCCTTCCAAGTAGCCTGAGATTCCGTCTGTAGTATTTTCTTTCGGATACCGTTCGTTTTCGATTATTTCGAGGACCATCATGGTATATCCGAGCGTGTCGTTACGATTGAGGACTTGCAGAATGAATGGATAATGAGCAGTATCGGAATTGCACACAATTGGCGATTTTCTTCATCTTCAATGATGTTAACTGTTCACGAGCGTTGACGTGATGCTCCACACTACGTGAATGTACCAGTTAATTGGTAGGCTCATCAGTTTAATTAAGAAGGTTGCTAGCGATGTTGCGAATTCGATTGCAAATGCATTGAACGCTGTCTATATTTTGCTTATCGCCAAATATCGGAGTAGTTGAAGCTGCCATTTATGGATATTCGCAAGTGGCTTCTCAGGAAGTGACCAAATTTTATCAAATTCGCACTATTCGAATAGAGAACTCTCTCAATTTTTGTTGTAAGAATTTTCACTCATTTATAAGCATCCTGAAAACTTCATAGCTATCTTCGCTAGCCAGAAAGCATCATCAAGCTTGTTTTTTAATCTTTCAAACCTCAACTCATATTGGGTTTTTGAAAAAATATCGATCAAAAGAAAGGGATTGAGTCAGGCGAAGCTTATTATTTTGAAGAACGAAATAAACTAGAGAAAGCATACAGGGTAATACAAAAGGCTATTAGCGTATTCCATCCAATATCATAATATTTTTTTCACGACCAGATAGAATGACATAACAAAAGTGTTCAGGGCTTACTGGCAGTGGTCCAGACGATTATGGTAACTCGACCGTACAGTTGTCTGAAGGGAAGTTCAACATCTCCTGTGATATGATAAAAAAACTATGACATCTTCTTTCACTCCATGGGGCGCTCATTTAGGGCCACTGCTGAAATTTCATCGAGTGAAAGAAGAAGTCCGCAGTTCTTTTTAGCTTGTGATTGGATTTATGGATCTTCACTTTTGACGGTACTGGATGTCGCCACTTGTTATTTATTATTCCATAAGCTATACCTATTTGTTCCAAAAGTAGAAGTTTTTCAAGAAGATTTTGTCTCTGAGCGATGTGTGATACTGATGAAGTCAAATAAGGCTGAAATCGGTAATTTTTTTCCTTCAGCTACAAAATCTGATATTCTCCAATGTCATGATGGAAGATCTGTGAGTTCATGATTTGAAAATGATATTTATTTCGATGATTACTATTTTGAATTTATCTATGTTTCAAAATTGTTCTCGGTGTGGCCTTCGAAAGGCCGAGAATTTTTTGGTTTTCGATTTGTTCTTTTTCTCAGAATCCCATTTATTAGTTTCAATCGATCGAATAGTTCATCAGTTTGCATATACATAATGATATATTTTTCAGAATGAAAATTTGGGAAATTCATTTTTCATTTGTTGTTCAATTCCCGTTGATATTGAATACAGTGAGCGAATGAACGTTTGTGTTTCGCTGTTTGTTTCTTTAGTTTATTTCGTTGTTTAACCTCGGAAGCTCACTGGCCTGCAATATTAATAAATCCATTATCATTGAAGGAAAAAAAAATTCCTAATGAGGATAATGATAGAGAAGAGCGACAGAATGAACAAATGAAAAACAGGTCATCCCAAGGAGAATTTATATGATCAACTAGGAACATGGAATACACGGTTTTCAGCAAAGTAGAACGACATTCAAACTTACAAACACATAATGCATGCTGTCATGAAAACAAGGATATTTAACTACAGTACAGAGTGATGAATACATCATTCTGTGGATTCAAAACAGTTTGTTATTGTGAGATAAACAGAGGAAGAGGCAGTGATAAATTTTCAGTTGTCATTTCGAAGGACTTGGAAATTCATTTTTCATTTGTTGTTCAATTCCCGTTGATATTGAATACAGTAAGCGAATGAGCGTTTGTGTTTCGCTCGTTGTTTCTTTAGTTTATGAGTTTATTTCGTTGTTTATCCTCATAAGCTCACTGCTCTCAATATTAATAAGTCCATTATCATTGAAGGAAAAAAAAATTCCTAATGAGGATAATGATAGAGAAGAGCGACAGAATGAACAAATGGAAAACAGGTCATCCCAAGGAGAATTTATATGATCAACTAGGAACATGGAATACACGGTTTTCAGCAAAGTAGAACGACATTCAAACTTACAAACACATAATGCATGCTGTCATGAAAACAAGGATATTTAACTACAGAGTGATGAATACATCATTCTGTGGATTCAAAACAGTTTGTTATTGTGAGATAAACAGAGGAAGAGGCAGTGATTAATTTTCAGTTGTCATTTCGAAGGACTTGGAAATTCATTTTTCATTTGTTGTTCAATTCCCGTTGATATTGAATACAGTAAGCGAATGAGCGTTTGTGTTTCGCTCTTTGTTTCTTCAGTTTATTTCGTTGTTTAACCTCATAAGCTCATAAGCTTAATAAGTCCATTATTATTGAAGGAAAAAAACTCCTAATGAGGATAAAAATAGAGAAGGGCGACAAAATGAACAAATGGAAAACAGGTCATCCTGAGGAGAATTTATATGATCAACTAGGAACATGGAATACACGATCTTCTGCAAAGTAGAACGACGTTCAAACTTACAATCATAATGCATGGTGTCATGAATACAAAGATATTTAACTAGAGAGTGATGAATACATCATTCTGTGGATTCAAAACAGTTTGTTCTTATGAGATAAATAGAAGAAGAGGCAGTGACCAATTTTCAGTTGTCATTTCGAAGGACTTGAAAATTCACCTACTCAATGTTTATATCTGATCAACAATAGTTCTGGCAGACCCAATGGCCGGGTTAAATTAACCTGACATTTTAAAGAAGGTAGAAAATAACAAGTCAGAAATTTCTAGTTCCTCCAAGGATGGAGGTTCGGGGGTCGGGCCTGCAACCCGGCACTAATGACTTTGACAATCTGGCTATTTTCGCATTCAACAAGCTTCGGGAATGGAAAAGAAATGAAAACGAACTACGCCAATGATAACTTCGAAGGTGCAAAGAATAGGTATCAATAAATGTGAAACTAACACACGAACGTGAGGCTTGGAGATGCGAACTGGGTAGACGACATCACTCTGGACCTTGCAATCATTCTAGTAGTCTGTTTACACTAGTTTTCGTATATTTTCATTCCTTTTTCATGGTTTTTTGAGGTGCAATTGAATTTTTGTCACTGGCTCTTGATCTAAAGTTATTACTCCTGAAAGAAATGCCTTTCAATTCGGCGACAGAATTTGTTTTTGACGAATTATGTAATTAAGCTTTAATGTTGAAGTCGCTCACAAGTTTCAATTGATCTCATACCTTTTTCCTTTTATGAATTTTCAAATTTCTCCCTTTTTGCTTTCTGCATTTCCAATTATAAGGAAACAATTATTGGTGATTCTCTTCATTGGTTTTGTCTGCAGTCGACAGTCTACATTCTTGAATATTGAGAAAGTTTCAATGATATATAATCAATCCAATCCTCTCTCTTCAGATCGATCTAAGCTATTAACTGTAGAAATGGAATACCCAACGAAATAGACACGATAAAATCATTCCAACCAAGGACAGAAACTAAGTATTTCATATCTCCTCCAAATGCGACCATTCAATTCGATAACGAGGACTCCACGGTCACCAATATTACGGTAAATCAAACAATACTGCTCACTCCACTTTTTATGCCGCAAATCATCCAGACCACATATTTTTTCCGATAATATTTAATCGATTTTGCAACCGAAGAACCGATCGTTTTCGTAACAGTAAATTTGAGTCCGATCGTGATTGGCTCGAAAAGAAGGAATTCAGGAAACAAGAGAGAGAGGAGAATCGGTTGGTTACAGGAAATTATCGGCCATCATCACTAACCCTGCGGTCTCCGTGACTGCATGGTTTGTCTAGGGATTATTTCCGGATTTTGTTGGTTCATGCCGACGTGCGGATCTTAGTCATTAATTCTACCGAATCTTCGATCTACATAAAATGCGGAGAACAATAAGACCAGGACAAATCTTCGACTCCTCGAAACTTCAGAGGCTTGAATTCAGGAACTTAAATTAAGGGGTGAAATGCCCAATCTGTATGTTTTGAGCTAACTGAATTCGTGAAATATTTGAAATACATGAATTGTACTTGGGCTTCGAATGACTTCATTATAGCTCTTTTCAAACTCGTATTAGATCATGTAGTCTGTGTCCCAAATTGGTTTAGACAGCACTGCATCTTATTTATTATTGTAGATTGAACATGAGAGTATGTTTGCGACCATGAGAATGGATTTCCAATTTAGCCAATTTTATAATAATTATAATTTAATATACAGGGTGTTCCCTAAACATGCGGCAAAAATTCAGGGAGCTGTTACTTGGACTATTCTAAGAATATTTTGTCCTTTGATGTTTTTGGAAAAACCTATTTGTTTCGAAGATACAGGGCGAACAACATTTTTCATATTTTTAAAATTGATAATAGTATAAATAAAAATGCGTACCGCACTGTGTTTACTAAGTAGGTACAATTTATTTTTAAATGTGTTTGACAACTATAAAAAACGGCCAGTTTTTTGACTTAAAATTGATAAGTTCAGATGGTAAAGGAATACCGATTAAACACGGTTTTCATTTGAATTCGTTTTGTGATGTATTAGCAATTAACATTTTATCTTTCACTGTCAATGAGGACAAGATTGGATGCTTGTATGCTGGCTGGAGGTGGTCATTTTCAACAGTTTTTGTAGGTTAAGTTAAATTTTCATGTAATTTTTCATAATAAAATGTTATTATCTAAAATTTTGTTTGCCCTGTATCTTCGAAACAAAGAGGTTTTTCAAAAATCATCAAAGGACAAAATATTCTGAGAATAGTCCAAGGAACAGCCCCCTGAATTTTTGCCGCATGTTAAGGAAACACCCTGTATACAGATGTACCAGGTTCGACGGCCTTTTCGGAGTTTCTGGAGCACTGGACATATTTGAAATCTGAAAATTGGTATTATGTTATTGTTCGACATTATCTACCGAGCTAGAATTTGCTTGGAGCCTGACTACTTTCAGTTATTCAGGAAGAGAAAGAAATTTTGCAAAAATATTTTTTCTGTTTCCTTTTTTGTTTATGAATTTGAAGGAGTATGCAAGTAAATGTCGCCTTTTATCTATTTCTAAATGTTAGCGATCTGCAGCGTGCTTTATTCTTTGTAATGAATATTGTGTTTCTGAAAAACAGGGTGATAACGAAAATGTTCAATTATTTGAACTGTCATTATTCCTCTGGCACTGTATGAGATAAAAAAATGAGAACTGCTTTCAATAGATAATAAAAATCAGTGGCGTCGTTAGAAAATTTTTTCAGAATACTGTTTTTGAGATTGAGCACAAATTTGGTATTTTTCAAAGGGAACATCCTGTATATGTTTGTATTTTCTTTGCTGAATGAATTTCAGAAAACTCCATATTCATGTTTGTTCTTTGATAGTAGGCCATGAATTCTTCCATGCACGCATGAAAGCTAAACATGCATGAAAAAATCAATAAAAAAATACTTTTTTTTCTCAACATTTGACGTTTTATGGTAGAGTGATATTTGTTGTTAATATTTTAAAATTCAATAGGATAAGTAGGTTCAAATCACATGGCAGTATGAAACATAAAAATATACACAGTGTTTCATTTGAAAAATACCCAGTTTATAAATAGTTTCAGGCTTTCACGACCGGATATATTGACATTAAGAGAGTCTTCCGGGCTTATTGGCCGTGGTCTATTAGGAATTATTTCACCTAACGTTTCGCCCACAACTGCGGTAGGCATCTTCAGAGGATTCTTGGTCTTAGATTGTAACTCGACCGCTGAATTTCCGAAAGTGATGCTGGATTCGATCCGTTGGCCCCACTTATACCCTGATCATTGGCGGGAGAAGGTAGTGGGTTTACGCGCGCGATGTTGATTGGTCCATCGCTTCCACTTCGTATTGGCTTGATTTTGGTCTTTTCCAACACCGGCAACCATGCGCTATGTACCAAAGGAGTTTCTTCCCTTCTGTTCATATTGTTCTTATGTTTATATATCTCAATGGCTTCCATGTTCATCCTAGGATAGAAAATTTTGATGTTTGAAATAGCTTCTGCCTTTGAGAAAACAATATTGTGTCCATCTGTCAGAGCATGTTCCGCTAGTGCGGATTTTTCTGTCTGATTGAGTCGACAGCATCGTTCATGCTCCTTAATTCTCGTATTGATACTTCGCTTCGTTGTACCAATGTAGACTTTGCCGCAGTCACAAGGTATCCTGTAAATACCGGGTTGGGAGAGTGGGTCGACTTTGTCTTTGGTAGTTCTGATCATTTGGCCAAGTTTTTGAGTTGGCTTATAGACAGTCTCTATATTGTGGCCCATTAGTATTCTACCAATTCTATCGGTGACCTTGGGGATATATGGTAAGATAGCTCTCCCATTGGGGGTGAGTTGTGATGTGTTATCATCACGTTTGGAGAGTCTTGGTCTTATTGCCCTCTGAATTTCCTTAGCATTATATCTGTTAGCGACGAATGCATGCTGTACATGTTCAAGTTCATCCTCCAGAAATTCCGGCTCGCACAATCGTCGGGCTCTATCTACGAGTGTTTTTATAACTCCTCGTTTCTGTTGAGGATGATGATTGGACTGCTTGTGTAGATACCTGTCTGTGTGAGTTGGTTTTCTATAAACCCTGTGTCCTAGCTTTCCATTAGGCTTTCTAGTAACCAAGACGTCTAGAAAGGGTAGAGCACCATCCTTTTCAATTTCCATAGTGAATTGAATATTTGGGTGCCTACTGTTAAGATGGGATAGGAAAGCATCCAATTCTTCAAGTCCATGACTCCTTCTTCATGGAGAAATTCGAACAAAGTGCAATTGAAGCGGCAACTAAGAGACCATCCACATGGCTACGTTATGTGGATGATACTTTTGTCGTCTGGAGTCATGGACTTGAAGAATTGGATGCTTTCCTATCCCATCTTAACAGTAGGCACCCAAATATTCAATTCACTATGGAAATTGAAAAGGATGGTGCTCTACCCTTTCTGCATAAGTTCATTTTCATTTTACCGAATGCAGCTTTTCAAAGACAACACATTTTGACGCACGAGTGTAATTCGGGGGAATGTTTCCCGAAATTGCTATGGATACGAGCAGGTGCAATTATCGCAGGGATCTTTCTCTCTCCACAATGCAATTATCGGAAGTAGTTGCATAAGTGCATCAAAATTACAGATAATTTTGCATAACAACGTGTTGTCTGAAAACTGCATTAGTTCATTTTCATTTTCGGAGAAAGAGCCCGACACCGAAGGTTAAGGTGATTTTTTTTCGTTTCTAAGAATGGACGGTGATATGATGGGAAGTCAATCTTTCATCTACTTAATCATGGAATTTCTGCACACCAGACGAAATAGCCGTGTTAATGTGTGTCACAAATCGTCATTTAACAATGAAAAATTTAAGTTCACGTGTTTTTCAGTTTTCGTGTTGATGCTAGGTGAGCACCTAATTGCACATGAATATTTTTAGTTGAAGGGCACATAACCCATCTAAAAATGAAAACAGATGCGGAAGGAGAGTTCACATGAGAATCCAAGTTAGTGATTTTTATTACAGACGAAAATTTGAGATTGCGACAAAAGTATTTTCAAGAAAAAGAAAATTCTTTGCCTTTACGGAGGCCACATCGAGAACATTTTGAAACAAAGATGAATTCAAAATAGTAATCATCGAAATGAATACCATTTTCAATTCCCAGGCTCAGTCATATATTTTTTATCATGAGGTTGGAGAAATGATATTAGACTTTGTCACTTGCGTCATTTTGACGCAATTGGATGTCACCACTCATCCCCTTCCCTATCAATTCCTTCCAATCTACTCCAAAATCCCTCATCAAAGAACACACCAATAAACTTTAAAAAAACATTGAGACTTGCGAACTCAATCAAGCCGATCCATTGGTTAACGGATTCACAGTTAACCACCTAACCAGGGACGGTTAGAAACCAAGCACCAATGGATGGATATAGAACCCCGAGAATAAACTCGAAGTTAATGTAAATACTGTATATATTGTAAATATCCCTTCACCCTTGTAAATATTGCGAACTGCCTAAAGCAGGTTTTTTATTTTTATTTTCCTGTTAATCCCCTGTCATACCCTAAATAAAAATCTGAATTGACTAAATTTAAAATCTGTTTTGAAAAAATTTTTTATAAACTTTACTAAGTGAAAATACGAAAAATATGGTTAATACGCTTGTAGAAACCCTTGTACTCCAACAAATTTTATAAATGTATATCATGATTGTAAGTTAAGATATAAATAAACGTTTTTGATTTGATTTGATTTGATTTGGATGTCACCACCTGAGTACCTTGTAATATTTTACCCATTACTTCACAACCAATTGCTTCAAATTTCGAATTTTTTTATGAAGATTTTGTCCTGAGATGTGCTGGATACTGATGAGGCCCAACAAGGCCGAAACCGGTATATCCCTCATCTCAGTGACAAAATCTAATATCATTTCTCCAACCTCATGAATCTCTGAGCCTGGGAATCGAAAATGGTATTCATTTCGATGATTACTATTTTGAATTCATCTATGTTTCAAAAATGCGACAAAAGTTATATGGACCAAATTGAAATGCACCAAATCAATTGAAATTTGAAAAGATTGAAGTGCCCAAACAGAAAATGAAAAACAGTAGGTATATTATATCAAGTCAATTCAGAAATCACCACCGATATTCTTTTTCTTCTTTTGCCAAAAAAAAAAAATTGTTTCAAATTTGAACCCTACAAGCTGCTCAATCCTGGAAATGTGACCATAACAAAAATGTTTCAAAATTAGTCAAATACTCGGTCAAAAATCTTTCAACACTCGTGCCAGATTTGATCTGGATACTACCCAAATAACAAGCGCTATGATGATCACAAGAAGCATAACATATAAACAGACTTCAAATCATCACAGATTCCTCTGGAATTTATAATTCTCTAGGAATCTCGTACCAGATTCCGATTCCTGATAGGCGTCCTGTCGGCACTACGAGTTCATGCTGCAATGAACAATTAACAAGTGGAATTGCGATGGTTCCAGTCGATATCTTGCGCTCAACTGACGAGGAAGCTGAGGAATCTCTGTCCAACCAAGAGCAAGCAGCAAACGAGTAGACAATGACATTAAACCATTACCAGAGTTTATAAGGAAACAAATTCACACAATGGGAAACCACGTGGAGATGCATTGTCGGCAATTCGAGATAAATTGCCTCTAGTCAAGGCGCTCTGATGGCAACGTACTCCTTCAGAGCCGAACCGCCAGCGCTGAAGATCAACCGATGATCGATGGCGGCCGCTATTGAAGAAAATTCATCCTTCATTCAACTACCGAAGTACCGTAAATTGTTTGCAGACGTTGAAATGATTGCAGTTCCGACAACATTTTATATAACCGCTTGCCCCTTGTCGGAGACAATGAGATAAATAGCTGGCAGGTTCCTGGATATTGTAGTTCACCATTCAGCTATTCATGCGAGACGATAAATCACGATAAGCTATGGTAACGAGAGATTTATTCCTGCACTAACAGATACAATAGAAATGTCTTGGCGAGCTGCATTTCCTCGTGTTACACACTAGTTTTTTTTTATTTCGCGTTTTTGTTTCGCTTACCTGCTGCTTATTGTACAAGTGTTCTGGGAACCGGTTCGCGGAAGAGAAGGTGTTGAGGTGGTCTTTCATCGCGAAACCATAACTCATTCGCGAAGTGGCTCCTGATTGAATTTTTAAGTCACGTCATTCCTTGACGCTAAGCTGCCGAAGCTCCATGTCTGCCAGTAATCAGGAGTAATAGGAAACCATCGTTCCTAATGTGTCGGAGTCTGCACCAAAAACGGTGATAAGCGCTACCGTGACTTCTCAATTACGAGTTTTAGCGTTATTGCTACTCCCTGATTTTATTGGAATGAAAGCGTTTTTGTGATCACGGGAATACTAGCGGATACAGTCAGATTACGGAAACGCGTATTGAGACTTTCAAGAGGGTTAAAGCATCGTTACTGTTGCAGGGACAAGTTCAGGGAACTCGAGATATTGACTCTTCCATCTATCTTACTCCAGGAAAGTTTAATGTTTGTACACAAAAACAGATGTTCTCACAGTGTACAGAGTATCCCAAATTGCTTCGTTCTGGTTGTTTTATATACTTCTGGAGTTGATAGGTAAAATCTTCGAAAGGTGTCCTGGGCTCGATTATCGTTGAAACTCCTCCTTTCAACGTTTTCATCTATCTAGCCAAAAAGTACCAGCTACAGCTAAAATCAAGCAAGCTGTACACAGGACTTTGCTAGGTTGAGCCCAAAATGGTAGGCTGTTGATATTTATAATGGCTTGTCAAATGAACTGAAATGCATCCAATTGAAAAAATTTGAATCTATTATAAAGTCAGGAATACTTTAATTGGCCACCTGATCAGAGAATTTCACATGTGACTTGATTTTTGTATAGTATTCTGATATTTAACTTTGTATTTTGCTTTTCCTGAATGTATTTGTTTGACTGATATTCTGAATCTAATGATTGTTTTCAATTGACAAGTGTAAGCAGCAAATTTGTAATGGCTTGATAAATCAATATGTCTACTTAAGATCGTCCTCATCACGGCATTGTGTTCAGTTAATTTTCGTTTTGTGTTTGTCAGTACTGATCTCAGAGTCACTCAATTTTAAAATCGAATCAATTCAAATCTCGAGATTTGTCAAAATTCGACAGTCACACAAACTGCCAAGATACAATAAAAAAGACACTAAACTGAACTTTTATTCGAATTTCGAGAGTATTTCACGAAACTTGTCTGAAATGGAGATATTATCGTCTGATTTTCTTGGCAGAAGGCAATTCCAACACTTATAGGAGTTCATTCTGCAATATACTATCACAACATGACAACGCTCGAGCCCATGTTGCGAAAGAGGTTAAGAAAACAAGACATTGATAAGTCAACCAGCATAAATAATTTAGTTTTCACGATTTGCGATATCAAGAGAGACATAAACTATATCATGGTTTGTTAATTGTTATTCAACCTACCCCTAAGACACCTGTCTCACCAAATGGATGAAAGGGCATAAACATTGAAACATGACTCAGATAATAATTGGTTTCAAACATAGATGAATTCAAAATCTAAATCAATACCATTTCAATTGAAAGGATGCATTTTGAAGAGTATTCCGTAGCATTCTACACGTAAGGTTTCTTCTAGCCAAAACAGTGATGAAACGATCCTGAGCAGGTGTTGTTTTTCATCGAAAACCAAGCTTTGGTCTTTCCAACAAGGAACCTGTCTCCCTGAATCTATTCCAACGTCGAGATATCACACTTTGGATGACTTGGAGCCTTTCCGCTACAACAACCTGACTTAAGTCACCCTGGAGCATTCCGATAGCCCTGTTAGCGTTTGTTAATTTACGTCTTGGCATTTTCAGAAAACTCGTTTCAAATCGAATCCATTGATTAACTGACACTATTTCATTATGAGAACCAAACTTCAGAAATGTCTCATACCGATTTTAAATGACTATGCAGCGATTTCTTCGAAGATAACATATGTTTCAAAACGATTGAATACGATATCCCTAACTCTTGTGGAGCAGTATATTTTCATACTTCGTGCATATTTCGAGGTTCAAATGGAAAATAAAACTCTGTCCCTAGGTACAACTGGTACAGAATATTACAGGCCTGATTACAATCGCGAAAAAACTCTATTCTCAATGTGTTACCATAATCTAGGACACTACAAGTAACGTTTTAAGTTGCATAGCCTATTGAAATCCACTAGACACAACGGTTCTCACTCATAACGACTTTATCTTAATTTTACTTGCATCGGTTGTGACTCGAAAAGAGGTTTGCAATAAAAAAAAATACAGAGTTTATGATCATCATTAAATAAGTTCTTTGTAGAATAACGTACCTATATACATCTCACTCTGTTGGAGAAAACGATATTTAGATGATTCCTCATCCTGGTATCAATATAACTGTTACTTGAGTAACATTTGAACTCTTCTCTCCTCAAGTAGTACAAAGTAATGAAGCATTACCAAATAATTGGATAGAGAGACATTTTTGTTGCTGCTCAACACTCATTTCGAGAGTAGCTATTTTGTGTACAGGGTGAGCATAATTCGATGATTTAGCACTACAAATTTTGAACCAGAGGGAGTAGACAAAATCTGATATACCATTCTCGCTCTCTTTTTCCGAGAAACTATCAACCTTTTTTTGTTTTCGAGTTGTAAACGAAAATTGGAAGAATGGGATATCGGAAAAAATTTATATCTCTATATGAAAAAAGAAATTCTATCTATATAGAATTTCTATAAATCACTAACTGGTATCTTGTTACCAGAATGTTTGATACATTGAATCAAATTAATCACCCAGTCACTGGACCAATGCAAACCTCAAATATCATAAGTTTCCATATGTTCCTGGATTATCTCATTCTATGAACAATATTAAAAAAAATTAATTGTTGTTACGCTTATTATAAAATGATAGAGGAAAGAAATTCTGAAAGACAGAACACCAGAATTGATGAAGTCTAGTATCTCAGCTTTAACTGTGAAGAATCTGGTATTGGAATTGAAGATAGAATGAGACAACATAAAAATGATTGCAACAACCCGACAAATAGTGACAAAACAGCGTTAGCCACAAATACGCACAAGACAAGACATAAGTTCATTTTTTATAATGTTGAAGTTCTAGATTATGAAAGGAACAGATATGCGGGAAATATCAGTGAAATGATTTTCATAAAAAAGAATCAAACCGTTAATCATGGAGAAAATGTACAAAGTCTCAGTATATTGTAAAGTCAATTGATATTGATGTTTTTTTTTATATGCAACTCTCGGGAAGAGGCTGTTTTCATATCAGTTCATTAGTTCAGGTACGTTTTCCATTCTCAATGTTATCCATACCAATATTATAAATGTGAATGTGTGTTTGTTTGTCCTCTATGGACTCAGGAACCAGATGACCGATTTAGATTAAACTTTCACTATATTGTGGGGAATTTTTATTGCGAGGTTTTCATGTAGGATTCATCCCTATATAACGAAGAAATAAGAAAAAAATATCAATTTTTCATGAAAAATCCCGGTACTTTCCGGCTTTTACGGGCGACACTGCGTGAACAATAAGACATAGAGAAACATGGTCGGAGACAATTTTGTAGTGCTTGAAAGGTTCTATAAGAAGAAAACTCACGATAGTCATATTTATTATTTTTAATTCAATCAAAAATAATGGTCAATTTGAAGAGGGCTCTTCACTGGAAAAAAATGAATCTATATAAAAATGAATGAGACTGTTACCTGCGACTTTTATTCCTGATAAAAAATGCCTTTTACAGTATAGTTTCCTAATGGATACTTTCAAAGTTACAGTAGGTTGAGCGAGTCTGAATTTGAGCAAGTAATTATTGAATCTATATGCGACATCGTTTTGTCATGTATACACGTGCAGTCTCTCCTTTGATACGAGGTTATGAATGTGGGGTAGCGGACCAATCGGTACCGTTTTGAATTAAAATATAACGCGAGCGAAGGCGCGGGTATGTGCTTGTTGTTTATAATTGTGTAGTTTTGATAATAGTTTGTGATCTTGTCAAACCACGTGTCGATGTTAACCTATAATTCATTTAAATCTCATATTGTTTCATGAATTGTTGCTCTAGATGACCATAATCTGAATTTATTCTATATAGGGTGTACCAAGTTCGACGGCCTATTAGGCGTTTCTGGAGAACTAGACTTATTTGAAATCTGAAATTTGGGATTATGATATTGTTTGACATTATCTAGCGAGCTAAAATATTCTTGGAGCCTGACCACTTTCAGTTATACAGGGAGCGAAAAAAAAAAATAAAAATTTTTTTTTCTATTTTTTTCTTTTTGAATTTGACAGAGTATGCAATTCTGAATACATTCGTACTCAAATCGTCGCATTTGTCGAAATACTCTCAAAAATATCGAGAAAAACCTGAAGAAAAAGAGAGAAAAGAGTATTCGGCATTATTGGATTGTACAAAGAAATATGATGATAATGTTTCAATATGTTGATGCTCCTAAACTTGATCATTCTTGAGTTTTTTAGTATTTTCTGATTCCATGTCGTACGTTGCGACAAATTCATAAAATCTGTTTCATAACAACAATGACGAATGAATTAAAGAAAACGGTGTGTCACTAGTGAGTTATTGGAATAATTTATCTTCTATGACCAAGGTCATAGTCGATATGAAACAGACATAAAATCAGAAAATCCTAAATAACTCAAGAATGATCAAGTTTAGGAGCATCAACATATTGAAACATTATCATCATATTTCTTTGTACAATCCAACGCAATCATAAAAAAATAGGGTTCCAATTTGGAAAACGAAAGTTATGGGCCAATCTTGATTCCATTTTTTGACCCAACATTTGGAACACTCTGTGATGCGTTTTTCAAAATTCTAGAAATGTACAATATTTCCACATTCTTCGACTTCAAAAATGTGAAAACGGTTTGTGCTTAAGGTATCTAGATTAGGAATAACAAACATAATGCCGAATACTCTTTCCTCTCTTTTTCTTCAGGTTTTTCTCGATATTTTTGAGAGTATTTCGACGAATGCGACGATTTGAGTACGAATATTCGGAATTGCATACTCTGTCAAATTCAAAAAAAAAAAAAAATAGAAAAAAAAATTTTAAAATTTTTTTTTCGCTCCCTGTATAACTGAAAGTGGTCAGGCTCCAAGAATATTATAGCTCGGTAGATAATGTCAAACAATATCATAATCCCAATTTTCAGATTTCAAATAAGTCTAGTTCTCCAGAAACGCCTAATAGGCCGTCGAACTTGGTACACCCTGTATATGTTGATGAAAACCTTTATATACCGACTAGGTAAGGAATGCACATGTTTGTGAAACCATGCCTATTTCGATCTTATTGTTGATTGTTGATATTTCAGCCTTGAGAAAGAGGAAAACCCTACCTCGAAACGTAGGCTTTGTGAGAAGAATAAGGTCAATAAATTGTCCAATTTCTCAATATTGTGTTTTTTTTTTAATTATAATAATTTTTGATGTTTGAATTTACATCTGTTAATAAACAGTTTACGTCCTGATTCAACCCTGCAAAAAAGTGGTCGGTGATTACAGTCTTAGACCAAAGATTCTCTGAAGATAACAATCGCAGAGGTAGGCGAAACAATAGGTGAAATACTTCCGAATATACCACGATCAATAAGCCCGGAAAATTCTGTTGATATCATTTGATTAGCAGATGAAAGCCTTAACTTATTTAATTTGAATTACTTCCAATATTTTCATTTCATAGGAAAGTGAGTAATTCATTATTGAAAACCTTGTCCTGGAAATCACGAGTTTCTTCAGTTGTATTGCGATTTCACATACTTATCTATATGATTTTTGTTCCTATTCTCCTCCCATTCAGTCAGCTCGAGAAAACAACATCATTCCATCGATGCAGTTATACGGTCTTCTCATGTCCACTCGAGACAGCCAAGAGACTTTCTGTTACGGAGAAAACGATTCACTAAAATCGACACAAGGTTGAGGTCATCCACAAGCCCCTGTATCCTCACCTTCAACTTGAACTCGCCAAGTTCAAGAAATCATTGGTATGCAAAATAATACAATTGCATATCTGATAACATGATTTTGAGAATCATGAATGAACCGGTGAAATGAAGAATGATTTCGACCTTCACTAATAACGGTCCTTGCATTCCAACATAAAATTACGATATAATGGTGGGTGTGTTCCACAGATTAACTCTGGTTGATTTTTTTTTCTTCATCTGGCGCTGACAATGCCACACGTTGCGAATCGGCAGTAAACCCACTGTACATTCGCGACAACCGGAACAATAGGTTCCGTTAGCTGTATCGAAGACTTGGACGATTCGATGTTCATACTCAACTTCTTTGATAACCCAGGGTGGTGCCCAACAACTGACAAGAATGGAGAGAAATTATTTCACCTTCGGTTTTATGCGACTTCAATGGTTTTGAGTTATAGCTGTGAATTCACAGATGCTCGTACCTCGTGGTTAAAACGTGCTCCATAAATTCAATCCGTAGCTAGATAAATGACATTTTGATTACGTATCCGATTAGGAAATCATTAAATAAAAGTGTTCTCTCTATTTCAGTATCGTAATGAGTTCATTATAGTATTGAAAGAAGTGCTAACTAACCGCCGATCGAATAAAGTTTCGAATCAAATCAATTCGAATTCCGTAATCTGTCAAATTTCGTCTCACCAACTGCCAAGATGAATATGGAAGTAACTAACCCGAATTTTCATTTGAATTTCGAGAGTTTTTCACGAAACTTGACTGAAATAGAGAAAATATAGTCCAATACTCGTTGCAGAAGGCGATTCCAACACTCATGATATCGAAAACTCGCTCCTTCGTCTCTCGTTCTCGAATTTCGCTCGTTTTGGAATTGAAACACAATCTGCAATTTTCAGAATATACCTACTATTTATTTATTTCTCATTTGGGAACGTCAGTTACCAAAAACACGATATCAATCAAGAAAGATTATTATTTACATTAGAAAATTTTGTTTTATCGTCATATATGTTGAAAATCATGGTACAATTGTTATTTCTAGTAACACAGATTTTTGATGATGAAAGAGTTGATACTGATGATGATGAACCATCTGTTGACTCAGAAATTGCTGAGATCGAGGACTGCAGAACATTATTTGTAATCTCTCTACTACCAAAAAATATGCTAGACATTTCGATTTTTTTGTTGACCGAATCATCGACATAACTCTTCGCAATTTCGGTGCTCTTCCACCCTCCTGCACGCTTTAGTGCTAAAATCGGTTATGATGAATCTTCTTGTTGTTAAACTTTTTTTGCTGCAATGTCACAATAACGTATTTTTCCATATTTTCTACATCATTCATATTTGAGGAGAGGATTTCGTCATATCAACAACATCCAAAAATCCCAAATATTGTTACAATTTTCGCTAACAGCCACTGGTCATCAAGAGCATGTGAAAGAAATTGGTCAGCCTCTTTTTTACTCGATACCTTGGAGTTTCTTGGTATGTAACGTTCATTTTTTCGTTTCAGGGCTATTACCTTTTGAAATTTGAAAATGCAATAAATAAACATTTTAGGGAAAACAAACCTGCAAACAGGGGCATTTTTCTTTCATTTCCGAGCAGCTTTTCAGTATAGACCATTCTGCCTATAAAGTATTAGGCCTGAATCTAGCTGATAGTTGATTCAAGTAGACCAACAAAACATCTTCAGTTACCCCAATCATACTATTTTTGTATTGCTGCTTTTTGAAGTCGTCGTATTCTCGCTCGTGTGAAGAATGGCAACGCTTCCATTGCTTACGACATTTGCGACAAATTATTGAAATCTTTTTGGAATACATCTACCCTTTTCACGAATGAGAAACAAGTAAAATATAAAACATTACACGCAAGGTAAGGGCCTTTACTGGCTCCAGGAGGTAACTGACTCGCCTGCGGCTCGTCAGGTATATCCTCCATTAGCCAGTGAAAACCCTCTCACCTTGCTAGTAATGTTATATACTATATCTGATGCTTTGTCAAATCCGTTCATTCTGTCACATCTTAATACAAAATTGTATGAAAATACCTCATTCCAGCACAGTTTTCTTTTTTGAATTTATTGATTAAATGATGAGCTCCTGTCAGAAAATGGATGATGATTATTCTTCTAATCTCTACAAGGCGTACTTCAACCGGAGAGAAATATCATTTTGAATCTAACGTGTTGCAATAGTAGATAATCTGATCAATAGAAAAACTGTTGTTGTGTCGAAAGGTTTCAATTTGTGTGTTTTCAATACTCACTATACCAAAATCTAGCAACAACTGCAGAGTCCAAGAAAACAGTTCACTAACAGTTATTCTTATCATTACATAAAAGAATATCGGTGGTAAATATATTATATTTTTTCGCCAGAAAAATTGAATGCTTCAGGTAATTTTGAATATATTCAAGTAATATTGCAAAGTGGGTATCTCAGTGGGTATTAAAAATAGAGTTGACGAAAAATCTTTCAATCATACAGGATGAGTCAATAGTCCTCTATCAGAAATATCTCTTGGAGAATGATTCAAATTAAGACCGAATCGACAGTACTTAGCACATGTGGTTCGAAAGTGGTGGTGACACTGCGCGTTTTTTTCAAATGAGAATGTCGAATTCAAGAATCATAATCTCCATGAAATTCTGATCTCGAGATACTCTCCTGTCATTATTTGTATGTGGTACATTTTGACCCAGACCACTTTTTTCGACAAAAATGATGGTTATCATAGTTCAACATAGAATTCATAATTTCCCATAATTCCCGACAAGTTTTCAGATACTCTGCAAATTAACTCTATAGTTGTTTCGGATGGAACTGGAAACAGATGAAACAGAGATCGTTAAGAAATGTCAATGATCGAAATTGATGCTTAGTTCATCTCTGATGAAGAATTAATTAGCTATAATGAAGAAGAAATGAAAGGAACACATGTCTTTACTTTTCACAAATTTATCAAATTATAAACTTGACATGTGCGTTTTAGACTTTATCCCATCTTCAAAACCGAAGAAGAAATATAATTTGTGGTGTTTTTCTTATTTCTCTTCTGATACTGAATGCTTTCTTGCTGTTGTTCACAAAATTATCTGAAAACCAGAGAGTTTCAGATCGACCATTTTCGAATATCTATAATTCAATATCGGCTACACCTTGACTAGAAAAATATTTTTACTTCTCCTAAATGGTCACATTTGTATGGAATCATTACTATAACTGAAAATTAAAATTGATTAATTCCATCACCTAGCTACTAGGACTAGTGAAGAGATTCATTCCATAAAATCACGAACAAAACTCTTTCGTCAACTTGGAACCATAATTAAGATTCTAATCGAATATTTTCCAAATAATCGGTACAAGAAGATCAAATTCGGTTTCTGCTTGCTGATTGCCTGCTAGGCGAATAATATCATCGTCGTCATAGAACGCGCGATTCAAATCTCAATAATTACAATCATAATGACGAAGTGTCACTATCTGCATCGGCATCCAGGACTTAATCGAGGCTCATTTAATTCAATCAAGTCGTTCCAGTTTGTTATAATGTAGCAATTATGTCTCAGTTGTCGAGTAATGAAGGAGAGAGATTTATAGCCGAAGATTTTGTTGCCGCCTTCCCTTAGAATGTTTGTTTAGTTGACGCCGATCATGAATAAAGATATACCAGTTATAAAAAGTTTAGACGCTGCGAACTAAGAGATTATCAGTGGTATCGTGATAGTAATTTATGATCCATCCAATAATTAACAGACAATCAATAGCTTTTTTATATTTTTTTTTATGACGTAGCCTAAAGATTCGCGAATATATTAGCACTCTGATATAGAGTGATTATGTCATTTGAATATGCAAAACCTTAATTATTTCTGATATTGTAAGTCGGTTTCACGAAACTTTGTTTGTACCGTTAAATTAATTGGAGTCACCGTGAAAATTTCAAAACGAGTGATTCGATTGGTTGGAATTTACGTGAGGTTTTGTGATCGCATAATTAAAGTTTTGTGAAACCGACCCTGTGTCTCTCATCTCGACAGTGATAAAAATGAAATATACACTTTGCTCTATTTCCTTAAGTTCTTTGTTCGCATTCAAATTGGATTTTTCAATGTTCAATTGATTTTCTAGGCCGGAATGAGTTGTCATTTGAACAAAAGAAAAAGAAGTAGGTAATTTAGAATTTTTCATGTTCCGTGTGGGTGAATAGATCTTGAGTATTCAGAAAAAAAAACGGAACTGCTAGTTTTGTGGTATTTTGTGTCTTCAAACTCCAGATAATTTTTGCCCTTCACTCTTGGTTCTTATATGATTACCTATGTGATCGTAATGAGAGTGATTGCCGCAATAATATCACACGTTGTCCTAGTATATAACTTTATACGGACAGCTAAACTGCTCCACATGAGCATGACTAAAAGTGCAAAAAACTATAGTTTGAAGGAGATTTTGTGATGAAAAATAATTTCAATATGATTTGAAGTTGCAGCAAATAAAATTGATTTCAACCTGTAGGTCTGCAGCGTGTACAGAGTAATTATGAAAAATCGAGTAAAATAACGAAATTTTGTTCCAAGCGAATTCAAGCATTTTAAGACTATCAATGAAATGTATGGCCTCTACGGGCATCAATAACAGCTTGACATCTTCTTTGCATACTACTCACGAGAACATTGAACATTTCTTTCATAAATGGGGCAGAAGTACTCCCAGATCATTTAAAGTTTCTGGGGTAGGTTGATGATTATCTAATCTTCTTTGAAGCATTTCCCATGTATATTCTACGCAATTCAAATCTGGTCAGTCCGTTGGTATTAGTAAATGTGGAATACCAAGCTCCTTGGGAGCATTCTCAACTATGGCTGCACCGTTCGGTTTAGGGTTATCGTCTAGAAATTGAAGTTTCACAAATAGCAGCCTGAAGATATGCCAGAACATTGTCAATGACATGCTCTCTATAGTGGAAAGCGGTCATTTTCACAGGACAAAGTGTATATCTGTGCGCCCGTTGAAATATATTCCGGCCCAAACCATAACACTACCCCCTCAGAATGGAAGAACTTCTGGGACATAGCGACGATTACGGGGTATGCGTAGGATTATCCACACCCTCATTCTTAGAGAATCTGAAAATTGTCCATATCTGGATTCATCATTGAAAATTAATCTAAATGGACTCTATAACCTGGATCCACCTCTCTCAAATGTCGCCTGATAGTTTCGATGTAAACTTGGACCCATCTGCATTTGATTTTATTGGATCGATTCAAGTTGTTTTTGAGTTTTGAATGATTTTGCATCAATTTTCTCGAAGATTACATACTTTTCGAAACGATTGAATACGATATCTCTAATTCTTGAGAAGCAGTATATCATTGACATCTATACAAGTGTCTTTCAAGATACTATATTGGTAATTTATCTCTTTAAATTTTTCTAATGACATAAATTGCTATCGCAATCAACAAGTACATACTTACCTACTTATATTATGTATGCATGGTTTTTGCCTAGTGAACGTATTCATCTGAATACTTAGCAATATAGATCTTTTATCAAAATAACATTCAGACAACAAATTAAAAAGCTCTGGTTTAATTCATTATGATTTATTTTTTTTTTCAGTCATATTATCTGCAAGGAGTTCCTCATGTCCACGGATATGTACCCAACATGGTTATGGAGACCCGGTCTGTGGTTCAGATGGCATAATCTACCCAAATATCTGTGAAATGAAAAAGAAGACCTGTGGAAAAGGTGAGTCGAGATTCAAATGACTTTCACGCTCGATCTCTTGTGGTCTATTTCACTTGATGATAAGAATTCAACCAGTTTCTGTGAACGTTGAAAAATAACACTATGAGGAGGGGCCAAGAACCTCTAACTGAGTAGAACCATAAATTTGGGAGTGAGAAATGAATATTCTGAATTCCTGAGAATTATCATGATGTTAATTGAGTTGAAGATCGTGGGGAATTTCTATAATTCTGCTCTTCGCATGTTTCTATGCCTATGCGAGTCCACTTCATAACGGAACGAATGGACTCAAATAAATTGGTCCTAGATTCACCTTCTGCAAAATGAACATGAAGTTTCAGCGATTTTGTTAATATTGAGGTAATATACCTCATACGTTATAGTTATAGAACATATGCAATATTTTTGGTTGAAGCATTTGTCATTCTTCTCTTTTTTTCAGGATAAATATTCTATTTGATATTCGTAGGAAATTTTAGGTCATACCGTTTTGAAAGAAATTCTAGAAGAAGTTATGTTCGATCCTGAAGCAAGAAACGATGCTGAGTCAATTAGGTTGTTGATCAATTCATATCCAAAGACAGCATCGGCAATTTCCCTTTTTTTCTCAAACTTGATAAGTTAAACTCGTTTAGAAAAGAGTGATGGTCGGGTTGAACAGGATGAACGTTGTCCTTTTCGAAGTACAGAAACTTCAAAAATTTTGTCTGAACAGAATCTAATGCTGATATGTATCTATGGTGATATGGATTCCATACCACACTACAGTACCCAAGTTTGCTACGCACCAAGCAGAAATACACGGATTGTAGAGCTTCGAAATTCGAGAATTCCCTGCAATTGCGCAAGACAAAACGTTGGGACTTATTGGCACTGCAAATGATGTTTCCAATATGAGAACTGAACGAGAGCTTAAGGTCGAATAAAACACCGAAGTCCTTAGTTTTCTCGAGTAACTCATAACTTTACATTTCTCAATATTCAAGGGTAATTTGTTAGAAAAACACCATTCAGACAAGCGCCGAATATCGTCCTGAAGGATATGACAATATCCTTGAGATCATCTGCGAAAAGTAGCCTCAAAGATACCAAACAACTACAAACGTCGTTTATGAAAAAGAGGAACAGTTGAGGCCTCAGATTAGAACCCTGTTGAACACCAGAGTAGGCTATAACATAAAAAATTTCACCTCCGCATATTCGACATACAACCGTCTGCCATCCAGATGAGATCTCAAGAGCATCCGAAGGTCAACAGAAATACCGAACATAGCCAACTTTTTCAAGAGTTGCCCATGGGATACTCTATCGAACGCCTTGCTGAAATCAGCGTAAACCACATCAACCTGCCTTCGATTATTCAGTGAGCCCGAAACGTATTGAGTGAAGGCACAGAGTCCATGTTGGAATAAGCTGGCTGTGCACATGCGAATAGATCAGATTGAAGAGGATAATCTCAAATAACTCAGAAGACACAGATATAAGTACGATGGGTCTGTAATTTCTGACATCCGCAGCTTGGCAAACACGTGAGGTTTTCCATATTGTAGGAAACAGAGTTTGGTTCTTAAAATTAAGTTTTACATAAGTAACAATTGATTACAAAACCAATTTATGTGTTTTTTGACTAAACCAGGAGGAATATTGTCAGGGCCACAACTCAGCTTATTTTTGAGTTTACCGGCAGCTTGGAGTATCTGTATGTCCGTAATTTCTTGAACATACAGATATTTAGAAGGATCTATCGCAAAGTCTTTCTGTTCATTAGCACTGACATTCGATCCATGACGCCCCGAGCTCTCATATACACTATTGAAGTGATCCGCAAAAGCATCGACAATTGCTTTTGAGGTATTGAACTTATCATCACCAATAAACATAACTCCAGCAATACGGGTTTTATCATTTTTATAATTCAAATACGTCCAAAAATTCCGTGGAATAGTCACCAAACCATCTTCGGATCTTTTCACGAACTCTGAGTAAGCAGAATATATATCCCTCTTCTCCAATTTTCTCATCATTCGAAAACGTTCAAGATAAAATGACGATCTTATTTTATTATACATTCGACGGTAATGATTTTTTCGTTTTATTTGGATGATGAGATCTTTTGTGTACCAGGATGGAAACTTGCCAGCGTTACGAGTTTTAAGAGGACAGCATTCAGAGAATATATCCTGGATCTTCTCATTGAACCAATCACAAGCTTCATCACAAGTAGAAGCTGTAGTCAGAAAGTCATAATACAATTCATCAAATAGTTCCTCAAATTTCTGGTTGTCAAGATTGCGAAAATTGAAACAACATATTAGAAAACCTCACTTCGGATTGATTACCGACTTTCAAGCTCACATATATACTCGGATAATGCAAGTTAACTCTGACCAACGGATCAAAGTCTCGAAGCACCTCAACACATATAATCATTACTGTCCTTACTATTTTTGATGAAATTTTTTTGGGCGAAATTACAGATGCTCACAAATGAAATGTATCTGGGAACTAAATTAGACAACTTGTTAGTTTCGTGAAAGTTCTGCAATTCATTATCATCAATGATATCAAAGCTTTCCAAAATTTTAAGTTGTTCACCATACTTCACATAATTTGTCTCAGGAGGAATATACAACAATATTTAATGAACTAACACATTTGCTGAAACAATTATTCTAACACAAAGTAAATCAATAAATTGTAAAGGATATTCAAGTTCAGATACATAAAAATCACTGTCTATAGCAAGTAAAGCACCACTCCCTCTGACATAATTAACTGGAAAAATTCAATAAGCCATTCCTCAACCACGTTTCGGTAACTGCAAAAATTTTGTGTTCGATAGCCAGAACATTCTTGAAAAATACACGAGTTTTTGTATTCAGTCCTCTGCAGTTCTGATAATATATAGATATATATATGGGTGACAACTATTTTGTTCACATAATTTTTTGTGATATTTACATGTGGATGTACTTTTCTTTCTTGTGAATAAATTTATTATTATTATTATTATTATTATCTATATCCAGGATTAAATATGAATATTTAGAATTAGAAGGAGAGCAATGCTAAATATTTGAATATTTTTCAGTTCATTCTTGACTCTGTGTGATGACCGTTTTTCAGATAATGAACAGAGACATAGCAAAAGTCGAAGGAAGTGGTAAATTATAGAACTGCATTGGAACTTGGGACTGCATCTCTGAGTAGTGTAGGATTTGTATTTATATGTATGACTTTTGAGTAAATTATTTTGAACGTATTCTCCTGAATTTCATTTCTAATTTCTGTTGTCAGATTTTTGATCTGAAAAAATGAAAAACACGATTGTATTCTTTCATATAAATATTGCCATTTCACTTATTTTTTTATATAATTGGACATCGATGCATTCATACTTCATCGTCTCCAGCTCCACATATAAAACATTTACCAAATCATATTTGAAAAATATTTTGAAAAACACAAACACTCACAAACTTCAAATTTCAAACGTGTTGCTATAGCAACACGGAATATATTCCGGCATATACAGGGTGAGTCTTTGACTTGTACATATATTTCAACGGGACATTCCTGAGGTCAGAAGAAACACTTTTTGTCTCTACCATTTCTTCCAATTCGGCTCGGTTAGAAAGATACAGGCTGTTGAAAATCCATAAAAAAATGTAATTTTCGAATATATCTCGTGAACGATTTCATCGCATAAAATGATTTCTAGAATATAGGTTCTCATTAATGTGGCAAATCTTGTACGAATACAAAATTTAACTCACATGTTTTATTTCTTTTTTGTTATGACGAATGTATAACATTCCATCTCAAAATTATAGCAGAAATTCTATGATCCCGATACTTGAAAGTGAGTTGAATGCCACTTAATGAATATTTGGCCATTTTGGAAAACAAAAGTATTTTACGTAAAGTCTCATGAAATGCGCACTCTTCGAGTAAATAATGATTTAAAAAAATTTATATCAGCGAAATTGAAAAATTTGGTTACTTTGGCTGAATATAATTCTGTTCAGACTAGTCGCAGAATTAAATTTTTGCTGAATTTTTCCCGATGGTTCAGGTGGTAGATCTAATGCTAGGAAAAATTTCAGAGTCATATTTCCAGGGGTGGCATAGCTCATTATGAAAGTTCAAGATGGCTGTATCTTTTTATCTAGGCTGAATCAGAAAAAATGGTATACGAAAAAATTATTTCTTTCGACCTCAACAATCTATGGTTTGAATATATGTACAAGTAAAAGACTCACCCGGTATTGTTGCCAGAATGGTTTAAATGCACGTGGACTGATGAAGATAGAATTACACTTTTGCAAAAGAAGAAAAAAGATAGAGGTAAATTATTTTCACCCAATGCAGTAGGTATTTTCAAATTTTACAACGCCGACAAAAGAGTACGCAGGGCCTCTAAAATAGAAAGAAGATAACTCTATGTGCTCTGGAATGGTATAGACAAGGATGGGTGACACAGCCTGAATCGGACAAATTTAGTGAAGGAGTTGACCGTCTTATTGTTGTCTCTGGAATGAACTCGATTTTTGAAGTCCTCCTCGAGATTTGATATCAATTTTTGTCGTATGGGTAAAAAACAAAAACTGAACCTCCTAACAGTTCAGAAGACTGTGCGACAAACTGTTAGAATCGAAAAAGTTTCAACATCAAAGCGCTTTAAAAAAAAGTCCTCGCAATAAATCATCGAGGAAAAATCAAAGTTTAGCCTTTTTAATAACTTTCGTTGATTTTTTCCGAATAATCAGCAGAATATAAGGTCGATATTTCTATCTCTGAAAAGGCGCTCTAAACTAAAAAACACTAAGTGAAAATTCTTCAATTTTAACAGTACTCGCGCAGTCTTTTTTAGCTGGTATCACTCTAGTTCTACAAAAATCGATAAAAGAAAGGATTGAAAATAACGATCCGATTGAGTGGTTTCAATATATTAATTTGGATCATCTTTAGCGCTCTCTAGAAACTCAAGACCAAGTTTTCTGATATCTGGATGTCTCAGTATAAATTTTTCTGACTTTACCTGTAAGAGTGTACTAATAAATCTAAAACTTTCATTTTTCCAAGGAGTCACGTTGGCAGAAGATGCAGGACTTTGTCAGAGAGCGAAAGGCTCCAAATGCGAACATAGATGTGGGGGAGAAAAAGATCCTGTATGTGGAACAGATGGACGAACCTACCTGAATAGGTGTATGCTGGAGGTTGAAATTTGCAGGTAGGTTATCTCATTCTCAGAGTAAATTTGCTGGCATAATACAATATCTTGTTTTTAGGGTGGGAATTGCGCTGTCTCATCTAGGATCATGCAACAACATAAGTGCACACAGGGAAAATTGTCCTGTTGACTGCAAACAAGCTCCCATGGATGGCCCAGTGTGTGGTAGCGATGGAAATGTCTACAAAAGTACCTGCATGATGAAAATCCTCACTTGTGGGTGAGTGTTTTCCTTTGATTATTTCTAGGGTCCCAAGGTTCTAAATATGATGACCTATAAAATTTTTATTCAAAATGATGAAAATCAATTCATAACAATTATCGGTAGCACAAACAAAAGTATGTTTCTTTACTATAGCGCCAAAATCGAGGTTTTCGTCACTTAAGTGATGCTCCAAGCATTCCTTCCATTGGAAAATGGGTTTGAATAGTTTGGGTAACCCAGAGTTCACCCATCTCTTAGTGATGATCTGAAACTCTCTATGTTGAAAAACGTGCAAGTTTGTGTAAGTCTCGAGTGCCATAAAATTCAATCGGTGTAGGAAATTGAATATGCTATTCATCTTTGCGTCTTTTTTTGCCTCATACACTTCGTATATTGGCTTATCGAAAGATAAGCCCTTGGAACCCTCTGTTGTACAGGCAGCTAATGTCTATCAGCTGTCGATTTCCACGCAGAAGATAGTCTTCAAGGGGAACTCAAAGGGTCGCATATACAGGGTGTTTCAAAAGAAGATGGCCCCCTCTCTAGTATAGATAAAAAACAAGAAAAAACCTTGTGGTCAATGTTCCCGGAAAGCCGAATCAAGCCAAGTTCTCCATCGTTAAAAAATCTATAAATAATATAGTAACAATCTATGCTCATGAAAGAATAACAGTATTTGATATTCAGGGTTTAATATTATTCAAAATATAAAAGTAATAGGCGACGTTTCGGGCAGTACCCTTTTTCTAACCTGTAAAAAACAATATACACAATGTAAAAAACAACAAGAACAAACAAACAATGTATAAGTATTATAAAATTCTAGACACGTTGTTGGATAGAGATATAATTCTTTTATTACCTCTGAAATAATTTATTTTAAGTTATCTCCCAACTTGTTTGTCATTGAGGTTATGGTTTTGAATGATTCTGGGGTTGTCACGTCAATAATGATTTCTTCTTGTTGTTGGTCGGCTCATTTGAGACTGTTCAAAATAGTGGAGTAGATGTTGTGAAGGTATCTAATGTCTGATCTGTCATTAATGGATTTTTCATTTTTTGTTAAGTGAATCATTTCGAGAAATTCTCTACATTTCTTATTCGTTTCGCGGTCTAACACAACAGTCTCGTCATAATTGAATGTATGTCCATTCTCGGTTTTGTGCTGGTAAAGTGCTGTCTGTGTTTTGGAGTACTTGTGTATGTATACGATAATCTATGCTTATGTTACCCCTCCAATCCTCTCCGTTGCTTGTTCAGCGCAGATACAAATACCTCCTTCCCTTTCTGGACACACTGTGTATAGATGAGTCCCACGTAATGAACTGCATAGTTTCCACGATTTCTATTTGATTGATATTTTTTCAGCCAAGGAGTCGTCCGTACCAACAAGAAACACTGCCAAACAACAAGGCATTGTCGCGAAGGCTGTTGGAGAAATGCAAGACCCACATGTGGTTCTGACGGAAAAATGTACGCCAATGTGTGCAAAATGAAGGCGAAAAATTGCGGGTAAGAAAGCCATCGAAACCCCAAATGAACATGACCAAACAATCTTCATTTCTCCAGAAAGCACGTCTTCGAAGTACCACTAGCTTTCTGCAGTACCCAAGAGAGGACAGCAGGTGCATCCACCAGTTGCCCCACAAGTTGCGCCAATGAGATCGAGAAACCAACATGCGGAACTGACGGGTACATATACGCCAATGAATGCGAATTGCAGTTGTTGAATTGTGGGTAAGTAGATAAAATCAGAAATTGATATGTTGTAAAAATTTGATGTTGAATTGACATTGTCCTTCCAGAGTGAAAAAAGTCACACCGACTGACTTGGACAAGTGTCGCAGCAAAAAAAATAAATGTGGAAAGATACGGTGTGGCAACGAACTGGATCCTGTTTGCGGTACGAACGCTCAGACTTACCAGAACTTGTGCCATCTCAGTTTGGCCACTTGCTTGAAGGGTGTCCAGTTTGCTCACGTTGGTAACTGTACTTCGCTGAAGGAGAGCATACCCTGTCCTAGCGACTGCCCTACTCAGGAATACGAGGAGCCTGTATGTGGATCCGATGGAAATGTGTACAGGTGAGCGATTGAATTCAGAGTTCGATTTCGGAAAATTGCATGTCAGACTTATTGATTCATATATCATACCTACTTTTCTATTCTCAATATAAGTATTCGTTTTCTATAAGCCTGAATCGAGAAGAATAAAGGAACAATATAATTCTGACTTCAATAAGAGAAGAATTAATAAAACCAGATTATTTCTACCAGAAGTGCCTGAGTTAAAATCGGAAATTCTCGTCTCGAACGAAATTTTTAAACGCCAGTCAACGCATATGTGCATGATTCATAAAACCGAAAGAGCTGAGAAAAAACAAACGGAAAACAATATCTAACAAAACACTTCGAACATAAAGAGGCTTCATAAAAATCTAGTTATTCACAGCTTTAGGTAGAAAAAATATATATCACGGAATAGAAAATAAAGGACACCGTCAAAATAGGTCATCTAGCATAAGAATTTATCAACATGAAAGAAAATAAATAGATAATGAAACAAATATCAACACTAAGTAAGTTTATCCTTTTGAGATTCTGTGTGCCTGGAGTTACACTATCGAGTGTTTTGATGGGAATCATTTCACTCGAAATTTATTATAGGTTAGGCTTCTGTGGTATCGCAGCTCTATGTCTAAAATATTGACATCGTCCTCCATGTGTGTATATGCGGTTTGTGCTGTTTTTTATGTGTTGTAGAGTTTTTTGGATTTGAACGATGACTGTCTCATTCTATCTTTCAAAAGTCCTGCTGCTATTTTTCAATCTGTCATTAAATCTCGAAAAAAATTAAAAGCTGCTGTGCAATTCATGAAATATTCTGTTGATTTTGTATGACGAGTAAAAACAAGTTTCAAGAAATTGTGTCCCACGGTTGTTTTATTATCTATTGAATATCGATCCGATCACCTAATATATTGACAATATTTTGAATTCTGAATTGTGGTCTTCTGTTTTTTCATTTCGATGGTCAAAAGATAAAGCAAAGAATTAAAGTATAGAAATCATAAACTCTTTTCGAAATTCTTTGCGGTACGATATGTCCGATCAAGAACACAAATTTCGAAAAAACTCAAAAACAATTCTCTATCATTTAGAAGAGTATGGTACGAATGTTGTCTACGTATTTCAGACATAAAACAGCCAACAAGTTCATATTCCTTCATAGCAGGGGCTGCAGATGCATCCCCTCCCTTGAGGGGAAAGAGTAAACAAAAATTTTTTATCCGCTACTGCTTCATAGATACTACATACAGGGTGTTTCAAAATAAGGTGATTCCGTCTCTATGATAGATACAAAACTGAACAATAATTGGAGTTTATTCAGTAGAAAATTTTCGTAACGCCATTCGTAGATACAGGGTGTTGAGGAAAAAAAATTGATACATATTTTAAACGATTTTGACGAAACATTTTGATGAAATTTCATACGAGGACGTTTTGGAAGCTGATACATTTGATGGATTTGTTTTTAGGTCTGACTTTCATAGAGGGCGATACTTACAAGGATCATACGGAGTACTATTGAATATAACTTTTCATATAAAATTTTATCAAGAGTAGCTTTGTTGTGTAGAATTAAATGATGTTCAAGTTCACTCAAAGTTTTGCTCAAGACATCTAATATTAAAAAAGTTATCTTCAATACTACTTGATTCAAAGCGTGTACCTGTCGCTTTCTATAAGAGTCGGACATAAAAACAAATTGGATTAAATGTGTATAATTTTTGTTTTCTTCAACCCCTTTATCTTGAATAGGGATGGCATTACGAAATTTTCTCACAAAGCAAACCTGAACTACTCCTCTGTTTTATCCTACGGACCTGATTACCTTCTCTGGAAACACCCTGTATACATCTAAACATATATATGCCAACTCGAACTTTTTGTAATTTTCTTCCCGAAATGCGTTTAATTTCGGAAAACTTGTTACAATATGGGCTTAACTTGAAGAAGCCGTTTCCACATCATGCAGAATTATGAGTCCAATCTCCATAATCTCGATAGAGATTCGAAAAGATATGTTCTCGACGATGAACGCAGTAAAAGTCAGCATGATATTCCCAAGGAGGGAGGTGACATAAGCCCCACATTCAACAAGATGATGCTTATGGAGAAATATAGCCGGAGACAATAATCCTTAATGCTAACTCATTCAAATATTGAACCTTTTACTCCTTTCTATATTGTGAAAAACACATTTTTGCACTGAATTACCGAGAAACCAATTTTGTATCGATTGTCCTTGACGGTTTGAAAGTCACATGGGCGGTAATAATTTATGACACAAAACGATTATCTAACCTTATTCATTTAAAAAAGGTATTAATAGTACAATAATGATTATTTTGTACCAAATTTTTATAAATATATTCTAGATTTTTGTCAATTTGTATGAAAAGTACTCCCTAAGTCCTTCATCATTAACCAAGTTTTGTGATATATTTGTGTTTCTGGACTGTTTTAGATTTTCTCTCCTAGTATCTGGATCATAAAAAAATTTGAAGAAATAAATTTGTTGCCCAACAAGGAAAAAAATAACATTTAGAACGATATAACGTCTCGGAATTCATAATAGACCCGGAATTTCTATTAGACTGATTCGGGATTCACTAGTCTTTAATTTGAGGGATGCGAAATGTTGACAGTAATAAAGAATTTGCTGAAACATTGATTATGAAATGGATATATCTATGGTATCATTCAGCAAGATCTTGGTGAAGGAGTAAAAATATTCCACAAATGACATATTTTCCATTCATTCGATACGAGCATTCTATATAGATAAACTAACGAACACTCTGCTAAATGACATCTGTCCAGTTATCCAATTTGTGGTGACCTATTTCACTTCAGCCTGGTTTGTCTACATTACTCAGTGAAAGGTGAACACTATTAATGCCAGGAGATATTTATATTCATAATGGATCTAGGACTCCACAACTCTTTCCAGAGGCTCATTATGATCTGAAAGTATAGCCGCAGGTCCATTTATTCCTTTCACTCTTCGTTGGATTCCGTTAGATGGGAGCAATATCTTTGGAGCCCAAAACAGTTTTACGTCAATCACAGTACAATTGAAGTGTTATACCATTTGAAGTTGTACCACTCCACTAGTGGAAAAATGAAAAATGCAGTGTGGTTTCATCGACTCCTGCTCGTTTATTAGAAATAATAATATTCATCCCTATGGACACTCCGATTTTTGTTTTATCATAGGTACATAACTTCGTTCCCATTGAAGATCCAACAAACACAAAAACTCAGTATTTACAGAATATTCCAAATTGCCTGATTCTGGTTGTTTCTGATATTTCTAAGCTAGATAGGTGAAGTAGTTGTGGGGAGTCGTGGCTATTTTTTCATAAAAATATTATCAGTGATACAACCACAAATTGTGATATTTACTCGATGTCGAAAATGTGCCAGAATTTTTCATTTTCGAAAATATCTGAAAAGGATAAGATATTTCTAAAGCACCCTTTCACTGGATATAATACATCATATCAGGTTTTTTTTAATCGGTTCCAGGTCAATGTGCCACATGAAGAAAGAGACTTGCGGTCAACTGGTCATCCCTGTAGCACCTCACCATTGTAGAACAACAGCTGCCTGCAACGAAAAATGTACGGATGAGAAGAACTATGTTTGTGGATCCGACAACAAAATTTATAAGAGTGAATGCGAAATGAGGAGGGATAATTGTGGGTAAGTATTCACAAAATGAAGTTTCTCATCAGCCAAACAATGTCACAATTCTCAAAGAGAAAAATGAGAAAGAATTTGCCACTTTATGACTTTTCTCTTTTTTTTTGTGTGAAGGAAACACATCTACGTCGTCCCATTGAAGAGATGCCTTGCTGGATTCTTGTTCAGAGGATGTCAAAAGATATGCCCAACCTACTTCGACCCAGTGTGTGGCACAGACGACAAAACCTACAGCAACTCTTGCTTCTTGGAGATGGAAAACTGCAGATCTAGAGCTCTGGTCAACATGAAACACCTAGGATCGTGTTCAGAACCAATCAATGAAATTCCTAAAAATTACCTCTATTGAGATAGTTTCCCAACTAGTGATTTCTGTCGGAAATATTAGTCATAAAGGAAATTTTGTTTTAGAAAATTTTCAGAGTACTGACCACTAGAAATTCATTAGTTTTAATAGTTTGACGGATTTTATATTGGATGCTTATCCAAGATACAAGACACGGAAAGGAATATTAGAAAATTAATATTCCATATAAAGAGAAACGAATAGTCTTAGCATGAAGTAATTTTAAGAATGAGAGATTGTGCCAATTCATATCTGTTCCAAGTTTGAACTGAAATACGAAGTCGAATTATTCTTATTTATCGTTGAGCTGTGTACTTTTTCTCATGTTATAAGATGTTAATTTAGGAACTATTTATTTATAATAAATTAATATAATATATATCTATATTTAAGAGATTTCATTTTATTTCAATGCGGCTACATCTGGTTAGGACGGCTGGTTCCAACAATTGAATTGAAAGTTCACATTATATTCCCCTACAAAATGATCAGAAGCTGAGGAACCTCGTCGTTAGATGGCGCGATCATACACAATTCTATATGCGGAGTAACATTCCGAAATATTTAATGGGGCTCTCATTTTACAATTGAAATTCGAGAGAGAACTATCTACGAACCTTTTTTTTCCATAGAAAGTTCGCTGCTCTGACTGTCATGAAATTGCTGCATTCAGAAGCTCTACTCTGTTCCAAGATTATATAAAATCCAGTGTAGAGCGAAGATATATCTTTCATGAGAGGAAGTCAATCTTTATTTTTATCATCAGAAGGAAATGCAACATCCATATATTCAACCTTGCAAGACCCAGTAAATAGGTCGATGGGGACCAAAACCATTTTTTCTGTAGACACTGAATTCTTATTTGCTGCTTGAAGCAGTGAGCCAGCTCCATATTTCTGGAAAAACTGGATGAATCTCCGCGATAGAGATTCTTTCGACTCCCAGCGGCCACGTTTGACTGAAAATTCATCTTTTCGAGTGCATCGTTGAAATTTCCTGTTTTGTCGTATGCGAAATGTCATCATTCGGTTTGATGAATTGAGCTTGGCTGTTCCGTCAAAACAAGGAAAATTTGAAAATCCATATAAAAATTGACGATTACCCATAAAATTCAATTGAGAGAAAACAGCATGTGTTTGGGTGAATCTATCAATACGAAGGCTTGCTCAGCATTCTGCTACTTTTTTCGCATCAATTTTTGACTGACTTACCACACTTAAATGAAAATCGAATGATTCAAAAGACTCGGAAAATTTTAAACTTTTCTTATGTTCGTGAATATTGGATCACCCTTTACGTAGACATCCTGTTTTGTCGTTTTCGTTACCACAAAGAGATAATTCATAATAAAAATCTAAATCTCCGCTTGGCATCATCATACAGGGTGACCAAAACACATAAAATTATTTTAAATTTTATATTGTTGTCGCCCTTTATGATTACCCCTATTGATTTTCTCCCAATAGGAAAAGCAGCCTGTGCGTTAACTAATAATATCATGATTCTTTGTGACTGATAAAGAATAATAATGTTTGAGTTGAGAGTTCAGATTAATATATCAACTCATGAAAAAGTGTTCATAAATGAAATAAATTTATTCGAGAAATCTTTCAATCAACAAACTGGATAGAAAACAAGAAAACAGCAAATAAATTGAAAATATTCGAATCGAAATTCACTAGTGATGCAATAAACAATTCCTTTATTAACTATGGAATGTGAAAAATTTTTAAAAATTATTTGTTTTCTCAATCTGAAGAAAATTTTAAGAAGAGCAGCCGTACAGGGTGTCAAAATTGCAAAATTCGAAACAATTCTACCGATAAGTTCAATATTTTTTGAACTATAAAATTTCACAGTGCAAAGCAAAAATTAAGAATTTTCATTATGAATAATTTCTTTCTGAAAAAGAAAATTCTTTGCCTTTACGAAGGTACATCGAGAACATTTTTGAAACATAGATGAATTCAAAATAGTAATCATCGAAATGAATACCATTTTCAATTCCCAATTGCTACAAATTCTGAAGTTTTTTATGAATATTTTGTCCTGAAGATGTGCGGGATACTGATGAGGCTCAACAAGGCCGAAACCGGTATATCTCTCATCTCAGTGACAAAATCTAATATCATTTCTCCAACCTCATGATAAAAGATCTCTGAGCCTGGGAATTGAAAATGGTATTCATTTCGATGATTACTATTTTGGAATAGTAGATCTATGTTTCAAAAATTTCTTTCTGGTTACGAAAAACGAAAAAAACATATTGTCCACTTACAGGGTGATCTGAAATTCATGAAAATAGGAAAAGTTAAAAATTTTACAAGTCCCGAACTGATTTATTCAGTTCAAGAAATATTAAAGGAAGGGGATAGAAAAGGGTGACTCAACTACCACATTTTTCATCATTTGATCGATTAGTTCTATATTCATTCATTGAACTGTGAAATTTCACTCATAAGATGAACGCCATCCTGTATACACCAAACGAAGGCACCAAGGCGTTTAAAATCTCTTGATACGTCCAGCCTGATGACATTCATTCATGGTATCCGCTGAAAATTCAAGACGAAAAACAGTTTTTTGTGAATAACTCAGAAAATATCCATTTCAGGGCAAGGGTGTGATGCATACACTCACATTATTTTTTAACGTAGATTCAATATCTGCCATGAAAACATGGGGTTCTAATTTGAAAAAATTGATTTTTCACGATTTTGTCATCCCTAACTTTGAAAGCGATTTTTTCACCCCCTGTATCATGAATCGCGATTTCGATTCTTAAAGTGGATACATCAGTCTTACATCTTGAAAAATCCCAAAAATGAAAATTTTCCATCCAAAAACCTCGAAGTTATTCTTGTTTCAGCGGAGCTCTATTTTCGATTTTTTTTTCGAATTTTCTCGCTCAGAGAGAATTTTCCAACCAAAACTGAAAAATGGTACATCAAAATAACTTGAAATTATCTAAGGAATCTATTTCTGCAATAAAAAAATGGTGTTCTAATTTGAAAAACGGAAGTTGACGTCATTTCCGGAAAAACCGGAGGTGCTCATGCCTTGAAAATATTTTAGATTTCATCAGCATCGTGAAATACTTATAATTGCTGAATTTCATGAAAATACGTTCAGTAGTTTCCCGTATAAATATGGGTGAGGTTCCTCGTGAAAGACCCTGTATAGAACCTCAGTTACTCGATTAAAACCAGCAGCGGAATAATGCTTATGACTTTTGCTACTAACCGAATAACGGAGAGGGCGAATTTTCCATTTTGAATATTTATATCCCGGCAGTTCCAGAAGTTGGGAACTCGGAATCTTCCATGAAGTTTTCAGGAAACTAACAAATAAATGTTCCCGAGTTCCCTGGTAATAAGCTCATTAAGGCGTAAGGATGAGCGGTGCCATATAATTCTGTATCACTCGAGACGTACATGTGTATATTTTCGTGTTATAACTTTCCGAACCCTCCGGAGCTCATTGAGGCAATAAATCTACCGAGCAGGAATTGTCGAGATTTCATTACATGTGAGTTTTCTGCTTCACACTGGATGGAACAGTGAATTGCATTAGTCGATGTATCGTTGCTAAATATTTCAAGCCGCTTTTTCTGACATCAGGTTTTTTTACGCGTTGTCACAAGCTCGTTTATTATGAGATCAATTTGATGAAGTATAAATTGAATTCTCTTGCTGTTCTGGCTTTTTTTATTTTCAGGTTGGAGTTTGTGTTTGGAAATCCTTCCTCCGAAGAGCCGTCCCGCTGATCGTGATGTCCTTCTATATAGAATATTCAGATACAACAATTTTATTTTATTTTTTTAACGGGGAGACAGGTTTTTTCGGCTGAGGTTTTTTCCCCTGGCTCTATAGTATCGTATGATACTGGTGATGAAAGTATCGTATGATACTATAGTATCATACGAAGAATGTTGTGGTACCCCGTTCCTTTTTTTTACCTCAGCTTAGGTTCTTTTTGTTTCAACATTTATTGTATTATTTTAGCTCTCTTATTCAAAAGAATATATATATATATATGAGCTCCTTTCAGAAAATATTATAAGGATATTTTCCGTTCTAGCAAATAACTACTTCTCTGCACTAGCTTTATGAAAGTGAGGATTTTTCATCAGGAGAAACGAGAATGAGGCTTTTCTTTCGATATTGAGTATAAATAATGTGAAAAATCGAATATTTTCATTTTACATTACTTGTTTCACTTGTCCGCTGTTATTTCATTATCGATAGAGATTTCGAAGCGAAATTTCAGGGTCCGATAGACAGGTCCAAACAGTTTTCAACATTTACATTTTAAGGTCGGACAATCGAAGTTTTACATTTTCGACGGTCTTTAAGACGTTTCTGGAGAAGTAAACCTATTTGAAATCTGGAAATTTTGATTATGATAGTGTCTGACATCATCTACCGAGCTGAAATATTCTTGAACCACTTTCACTTTTTAGGGAGAAAGAAAACTACATTATTTTCAAATCCTTGTATTCGTCGAAATACTTCTCAAATTATCGAGAAAAAACTTACGAATTAGTGTAGATGAGAGTTTTCAGTATTAAAATTGTTATTCCTATTCTAAATATTTTAAGCAAAAACGAATTTAAAATTTTTGAAGTCGAAGACTGTGGAAATATTGTACATGTCAAGAAATTTGAAATAGACATCACAGGTTGTTTCAAATGTTGAGTCGAAAATTGGGATCAAGATGGGATCATAACTTTCGTTTTCCGAATTGAGACCCTATATTTTTATGAGGGCTTTGTATTCTGACAAGAAAGATAATGATAGTGATCTAACATGTTTATGCACCTAAAATGATCAGTTTTTGAGTTATTTAGGATTTTTCAATTTTATATCATCAAATGCATGAAATCTGCTTCGTATCAACAATGATAAATAAATCCAGAAAATAGGGGTGTCACTAGTGAAATATTTAAATAATTTAAATAGATCATTGTTGATATGAAACATATTTCATTAATTAGAATAGGCATATTCAGGATCTGAAACTCCTAAATATCTAAAGAATTATTCGTTTTAGGAGCATTAATATATAACTACACTATCATTATTTTTCTAGAGTTCTGATTCGAGAAACTACACCCTGTGACGAGTATTTCGAAATTCTGAAATGTATGATTTTTTCACGGTCTTCTACTTCAAAATTGTGAAAGTTGTTTGGGCTCGAGATATATAGAATTGGAATAATAATGATAATATCGAATACTCCTATCTCCCTTTTCCTTCAGTTTTTTTTTTCGATATTTTGTAAAGTATCTCGACGAATGCAACGATTTGAATGAGGATGTATTCAGAAATGAATATTTAAACCAAATTGAGAACGAAAAAACAGAACAGAATATTATTCTTTAATTATTTTTAATTCCATGTACAGGGTGAGTCTTTGACATTTATTTTAACGGTAGATTCCTGAGGTCAACAGAAGCATATTTTGTTTTTTTTCATTTTTCCTGATTCGGCTCGGTTGGAAAGATACAGGCTGTTGAAAATGTATGAGAAGAAATTTAATATTCGAATATATCTTGCTATTGATTTCATTGAATGGAATGATTTCCAGAATATAGGTTTTTATGAATGTGGCAAATCTTCTACTAAAACAAAATTTCACTCACATTTTTTTAGTATGACCAATATATACCACAACATTCCATAATTATACCAGAAACTTCATTGTCACAACTTTTGAAAGTATGTTGGATGCTATTTAATGAATATTTGGCAATTTTGAAAAATAAAAGTATATTTCATGAGATTTCGGGAATTGCGCATTCTTTGAGTTATTTATGATTTGAAGAAATCTATATCAGCGAAATAAAAAAATTTGGTTACTTTGCCTGGATGCGACTCTGATCAAAAAGTTCAGGGTATAAATTTCTGATACATTTTCTCGAAGGTTCAGGTGGTTCATCTGATGTTCAGAAATTGTAATATTTTACTCATTACTTCACAACCAATTGCTTCAAATTCTGAAGTTTTTCATGAAGATTTTGTTCTGAGATGTGCGGGATACTGATGAGGCCCAACAAGGCTGAAACCGGTATATCTCAGTGACAAAATCTAATATCATTTCTCCAACCTCATGATGAAAGATCTCTGAGCCTGGGAATTGAAAATGGTATTCATTTCGATGATTACTATTTTGAATTCATCTATGTTTCAAAAATGTTCTCGATGTGCCTTCGTAAAGGCAAAGAATTTTCTTTTTCTTAAAAACATCAGGCTTCACAATCACAAAAAGAATTGGCCGTTTCCATCACTTTGAGAAACTAGCAAGCGGGCCCTGAATAGAGCCTCTGCTAAAATCTCATTCAGTGAAAGAGGAAGTACAGATTTCTTTTTTTGCATTTGATTGGAGATGTGAAACTTCATTTTGACGCAATTGGATGTCACGACCTTAGTACTTTGTAATATTTTACTCATTACCTCTAAACCAATTGCTTCAAATTCTGAAGTTTTTCATGAAGATTTTGTCCTGAGATGTGCGGGATACTGATGAGGCCCAACAAAGCCGAAACCGGTATATCTCTCATCTCAGTGACAAAATCTAATATCATTTCTCCAACCTCATGATAAAATCTAATATCATTTCTCCAACCTCATGATAAAAGATCTCTGAGCCTGGGAATTGAAAATGGTATTCATTTCGATGATTACTATTTTGAATTCATCTATGTTTCAAAAATGTTCTCGATGTGCCTTCGTAAAGGCAAAGAATTTTCTTTTTCTTAAAAACATCAGGCTTCACAGTCACAAAAAGAATTGGGCGTTTCCATCACTTTGAGAAACTAGCAAGCGGGCCCTGAATAGAGCCACTGCTAAAATCTCATTCAGTGAAAGAGGAAGTACAGATTTCTTTTTTTGCATTAGATTGGAGATGTGAAACTTCATTTTGACGCAATTGGATGTCACGACCTTAGTACTTTGTAATATTTTACTCATTACTTCACAACTAATTGCTTCAAATTCTGAAGTTTTTTATGAAGATTTTGTCCTGAGATGTGCGGGATACTGATGAGGCCCAACAAGGCCGAAACCGGTATATCTCTCATCTCAGTGACAAAATCTAATATCATTTCTCCAACCTCATGATGAAAGATCTCTGAGCCTGGGAATTGAAAATGGTATTCATTTCGATGATTACTATTTTGAATTCATCTATGTTTCAAAAATGTTCTCGATGTGCCTTCGTAAAGGCAAAGAATTTGTTTTTTCTTAAAAACATCAGGCTTCACAGTCACAAAAAGAATTGGGCGTTTCCATCACTTTGAGAAACTAGCAAGCGGACCCAGAATAGAGCCACTGCTAAAATCTCATTCAGTGAAAGAGGAAGTACAGATTTCTTTTTTTGCATTTGATTCGAGATGTGAAACTTCATTTTGACGCAATTGGATGTCACCACCTTAGTACTTTGTAATATTTTACCCATTACTTCACAAACAATTGCTTCAAATTCTGAAGTTTTTTATGAAGATTTTGTCCTGAGATGTGCGGGATACTGATGAGGCCCAACAAGGCCGAAACCGGTATATCTCTCATCTCAGTGACAAAATCTAATTTCATTTCTCCAATTTCATGATAAAAGATCTCTGAGCCTGGGAATTGAAAATGGTATTCATTTCAATGATTACTATTTTGAATTCATCTATGTTTCAAAAAGGCCGTAACATAAGTTATATCATTTCCCTATTTCATTATAAGTAAATTTGGTCAAAATATAAGGGTCTACCTACTCAGACACATGCGTTTCTTATCCTTATTTCCAAATGATCCAAGTTATTAGACTCATATTTTTCAGGATACCCCTCAGAAAGCAATCCATGACCGTTAGGTCTGGCGATATCTGATTGGCTTATTGGTCCCAATCTATTTATTTTCGAATTCTTGATCTAATTATCAAATCACAATGGCAGCGTGGTGACATGGAACTCCATCTTGCTGTAGCCAAATATTTCATCTTATTTGAAGAGTCACATTGACTGGAAAACCAGCCTTCGTGAATTAAAGGCCCAAATCGTATTTATGTCCCTAAATTAAGGCATAATGCCAGAATACCAGAAAAAAAAATAGAAATAGAATAGAATTAACATAAAACACGCTGCAGATCGCTGACGGATGCAAATGGATCAAAATTGTATTCGAAAAAGAAGTTCAGAATGAAATTGTCTTTCGAATGACATTATAAAGAAGGTATGTCCCTGGAGAAAAAATTTTTGATAGCGATGCGGCGCCTGGCGTCTTTATTTATTCCGCAGATTTTTCGCGCATTCACAGAATGAAAAAATATTCGGACGTTTTCGAGAAAATTGGGGTTACCAAGATGAGTGAATCACCCTGTACTTCCGGTTTCTACTAGTACTGATCAGGGATGTTGCGGATATTCGCATCCGCATCCGCAGATGCGGAGCTTTCGCATAGATTTCTACTTCTGCATCCGCACCTGAATCCGCAAAAAGCAATGCGGATTTTCATGCGGATGCGGATGTAATATAATTTGTGAGTTGCGCAGTGTCGCCATCTCAGGGCCAACAAAATATGTTAGTGTGGCGTTTAGAAAATGCTAAAAATATACTTTTTCAATTTTGAAAGTGTCAGAAAGATGCTAGTTTTTCACTGTTATTTCTTTCTGTAGCTATTTCGAAACCGAAACATCTGCATCCAAGAGGGTGGAATATCCGACGCACCCCTCTTTTTTGTGTATATTCATACTGAAAATTCTCTTTTCGAAACACTTTCCAAATACATTTTTTATTGTACCATCTGTTTTTTTTCCGGTAAGTCCGAAATTCCAATCCTTCTATTTTCTAACCACCGCCTGTGGTCCCAGTCCCAAGATTTCTCATCGCCCGTGATATTGAAATGTTATATTTTTACACTACCTGTTGTTTTAGAAGCATTTGAAATTTTGTAGGAAAGTTCATCGACCAAGGATCTTTGAACATGATTTATGATTCGCGAATCGGGGGAAACACTTTTATCTGAATTGCGTATTTTTGGTTGTTGCGGTTATTTTTGATTTTTTTGATTTGACCGAATATTATCTACTGCCTAATAAATTCAGAGATATCCATCCCCAAAAAAAAGAGCCAGATGTTCGTCCCGATCAGTGAGAATTGTCGACGTTTGTTTACCTAAACAACCCTGGTTGTTGCAAGCTCATAAAACGTTTATAGGGGCTCTGAAATTCGCCTAGTTTGACGATTTTTGGGCATCTGTTGATGATAAGGATCAAAAAAAATTTCATTTTTACTTTCGGAATATGGCATATTGGAAAACGTGGGAGTTGCCATAAGAAAAAAATGGGCGTGTGCTCTTCGAACGAGAATTTGACCATTGGCAACAAAGAAATTGGTGAAAAAGTTCCGAAGCATTTTTGTGGTGCAATACTTATTTATTGTGAATAAATTATAACGTGTTTTTTGAATTTGTAGATTTCTTGTCGAATTGTAAATTTTTGTGAGATTTTGAATAATATTGTGACAATTGTGATACAGTTGATCATAGTGTGGAGTGAACGTGTACTTGAATTATTGTGTATTGGGAAATATTGAAGTGAATGCCATTATATTTCACCAGTAGTACGTTTCATTGTTTACGATATTATCACCGATATCACGAAGATTTTTGTCCACTCCACCAGGCATTGTTCCTAGCGAACAATTATTCAGTAGCGCGGGTTTAATTTACGAACCTCCGCGTAACCGCCATGAAGCAGAAAAGGCGGCAAAATCACTTCTTATAATGTATAATGCTCCAATTTTCAACTTTCCTTACTTATATGAAAATGAGTAAGTGAAGTTGAAAAAACATGTAGGTAAATATTCACACTTGATATACTTAATACTAATTTACTTTGATAAAAATGTTAATAACTGCTCTATCGTTGTTTTAATTCTCTACTCATATACTATTTTTATATAAGATCTTAAACATCCGCATCCGCATCTGCATCCGCGGATGTGAAAAAATCGGCATCTGCAACATCCCTGGTACTGATGGTGCTGAAGATTCTAATAATTTGTTGCGAAGCTCCCTAACGTCACAGGGCATTAATTGTTGCAGGTTTACGATTAATATTAATGTTCATAAGTAATGATTGTTAGATATTGATTAGGAAAATTTGCAATTGCTGAATTCTTTTCATCTGATATCATCATAAGAAAATTAAGTAAACAATAAATTTAAACATAGTTTGCTGTCATTAAAAGTGTCACTTCAAATGGCAGTTGTACCTAAAATAGAATATATTTCGCCGTGAATTGTTTAGCATTCCGATAAATAACGTACATGTCGTCTCCGGTTAGAATCCCACCAGGACTCAACAGACCCGAGGATGTTCAGAAACTTCAGCATTCGAGTGCTCACCTGTTCTCTCTCTTAACAAGATTTAAATTTTTCAGTTTCTGTGATGTTTGCGTTGATACACGGCGATATTCTTCTTGTCAAGGCACTAACCCTGAGTTCCGGAGGTTTACTCGCATCAACACCGTGGGGATTAGACGATCTATCGGCTTTTACACTCAGGAGGATTGCAGAGCCCGAGGTAGGACGATGACAACTATGCTGAGCCTCTACGTGCTTCGCATGGAAGCGTCCTCTTCTAACGACCCCGAGTGGATGTACGGGGCGCTGCATCAAATTCCAGCCTGTAATATTAATGAACTGAGGAATTCATTGTCTCAAACAGGATTATTTCCAATTGAACCAAAAACCGATCATTCTTTTCTACACTCTTGATTGACTATTTGACGCTTTCGAAGAAAAAGAGCTGTGCAGGTTTTGGAGATTTATGAAAAACATAATGGATGAAATGTATTCATTCATTCATCAATGATAAATTCCGGGTAGGCAAATTTTTTTCAAATTCAACACCTTGTATCTTTTTTCGTGGTTTTCACACACGTATAGAATTGGGTCTTGTCATATCAACCTGAAATTTACTTTGCAAAAATAAATGTAGTTATACAGCGCATTTGTAACGAAGCGAACTTCGTCACTAAGAACAGTCTATATATTTTTCAAACATTTCTTAATTCAAAAACGAAAGTATTCGTAATTTCGTGTTGTGATGAGGTGAACTTCGTTACTGTAACCATCCTGTAGATTTTCCAACAATTTAACATTCAAACATAAAATTATTTCGAGTTTCATATAGTGAAAATCTAAGAAGCCAATTTCAGATTCCTACCTATGCAGAAAAAAACTTACGTTCGCCGTAGTCGGCGACTTGATCTGTACCATATGTGTTTTTTGTGCGGAGCGGCAATTGTTTTCACGATATCCGAGACTCGAAATATTTCCCCTCCAACCGACCTTATAAATTTGGCAGTTTTCAGGCGGACAGTCAGTTCTTCGAGTTCTCCGATAGTTTTTCGAATTTTCCGATAGTCAGTTCTTCGAGTTCTCCGATAGTTTTCCGAATTTTCCGATAGCTAGTTCTTCGAGTATTGAATTCACCGAGTCAGTTCTCACTTCTTTTAGAGTTTCGAATTTTCCGATAGGCAAGTTTTAAGTTTTCAGCTTTCCGAGTTTTTAGTTTTCCGACGACGGGATTTCAGTTCCGAAAGTTTTTTTGAGTCGGTAGTACCGAAGAGTTTTGTGCTGGTTTCAACTCCTTATATTCGGTGTTTCCAACGAACGAGATAGGACTCAAGTGTTGTGTCGAGACCAGAAATCCGCAGGATTGGTAAGACCCATTTCATTCACCTGTCTACGTGACCGGCAAGTTTTCCTGTACTGTTCGACGGGGGGGCGATATCTGGAATCTGTACTCATCATTATTTTGTTTTTAGCATTTCTTCGCGTGGCCTACGTTTGTGTCCCAGTGGTAGAGGTATCATTGAGTTGGTACTCTTTCACCCCTCAGGTAGAGTCGGTCTAGGGTTCCTTGCTTGTGGCTCTCCTTCGCGGGAACGCTGAACAGACTCTTCGATCTTGAAGAAAAGGGGCCGGTGTCCTCATTTCCGGGTTCGGTTACCTTCTTGCCAGATATACCCAACTTCTGTTCCCCAACTCATTTTGGCGGGTGCGCCAATACAATCTAAACCTAGGTTACTGTTACTCAGTATTTATTCGCGTAGTCTACGTTTAGGCCCTGGTGGTAGAGGTTTCATTGAGTTGATACTCTTTCACCCCTCAGGTAGAGTCGGTCTAGGACTCCTTGCTTGTGGCTCTCCTTCGCGGGAACATTAACACACTCTTCAACCTTGAGGAAAGGGGTGAATTGTCATATATTTCCCCACTGTAGCTGTCATCTGGCCAGCGAATTTCGCAACGTTTGTTCGGACTCCATTTTGTCCTGGTTTTCTTTGCGCCTGTCTGGGGGATATTGGACAGGACTCTTCGGGTCAAGGGGGAGGGAACAGTAGATCGCGTGCGCGCGCAGGACAGGATAACTTGTTGACAGGTAGACAGCGTGTACCGCCTTTCACCCGCTACATCGTATGCTTTTCACTGGTAATCAAGATAATTAGGTTACTGGCTGTCGCTCTCTTACTAAACTGATTTCACACAACGCATTTTAACCGCTTCACATACGCCGCCCGCTTACCTCGCTTCATTTTATTCCGTCCGTCATTTCTGATGAATTTCCTTTGTAATTTTTTTGTGTATTTTGTTAACTTTGCTGCTTTTTACCTCATTCGTTTCATTGTAGCACCGTCAATAAATTACAGCATTTCGTGTGGCATTAAAGTATTAGTATTTAGTAATATATTGTGTCTCGTCGAAGTGCGTTTTATTTATTTAGCTCAAAGTCGTTCCTCTTCAGTGGAAGAAATAAAATCATATCAATCGCTACTACTCCAGATTGAATCGAACCTTGTCTCCAACTGTAGAAAAGCTACCCAGGTTGACAACTGTGAGCGACGTAAGGAATTGCGACCTCATAAAACCCATCGCAATTGGCGCCCGAGTAAGCTTGGAAAGGTAGCGGTAGGTGTAAGTCGCAACCAGGAGAAAAACGCCGTCACACATTGAGTTGTAATTTGAAGTGTGACCCTTTCTCAACGAAACGTTTTTTGATTTACGTCAGCATCTGCTTTTGACAAGAAAGTGTTGCATTTTTTCAATTTTTATAACAATTTTAAACATTACAATACCTTATCGACTGGCAAACATAAACAGACATCTGAAAATTAATAGAGTGTATTTCCACCACGCTTTCTCATCACTTTTACCATACTATGTGGCATACTTTCAATGCATTCCCGAATTGATTCTGGGAGATTTTCCCGTTCTTCAAGAAGGTCTGTTAGTAAATCGGGCAAGGTATTGGCTGCCGATTTAGAACCTGTCCACCTAGCATATTCCATACATGTTCAATTGGATATCAATCCGGACTTCAGGGTGGCCACAAGAATTGTTGAATATTCGCCGCTTCGAAGTATTCTATTACAACTCGTGCAACGTGAGGCCTAACATTGTTCTACATTAACAGAAATTGTTGCTTCACCCAGAAGCAATTCGTAAATGCATTGAAAGTATGCGTGATGAGAAAGCGAGGTAAAAATACACGCTATTAATTTTCAGATATTATTTCTTATATTATATTAGCGAGGGTCCTACACCTTCTGCCGCATCTCGCATTTCGATCTCCATACTTGTCAATTTCTACAATTATCCTCATGAATTGCTCTATCCCTCATAGTTTCAAAAACATTCTTCAACCAAGTTGTAGCAGGTCTTCCTCGTTTATATTGTACTAGAACGCTCGTTTCGGCCATCTATTTTCCTCCATTCGTTGCACATGACCATACCATATAAACTGTCGGGTTTCTATTCTTTCGGATGTTCTTAGTTTTCTATTTGTCCTTCGTCTTATTTCATCATTCGTTATATGTTCAATTCTGGATATTCGACATGACCTCCTTAAATAATCCATTTCAACGGTATCTATGTTTTCTTTTTCTTTCTTGGTCATTTGTCAACACTCCGAACCATAAGTAAGAATAGGTTCTAATATGGATTTGTACAAGGTTATTTTGTTCTTTAAAGAGATTTGATTAGACCAAAGAAGTGAATTGAGTATCTTAACAGTTTTCCGACCTTGTTGAATTTTGTGTTTAATATCCCTTTTTGCTGTTACTTCGTTTGAAATTATACTGTCAAGGTATTTATATTGTTCACATTTATTTGATATTCTTATTTCCAAATCCTCACCAATCTTCTTGTATTGAGTTTTCGTCATATTCATCTTCATTCCCCACTTTTTCAGATGTTTGTTTATGTTTACTAGGCGATAAGGTATTGTTATATTTTAAATTGTTATGAAAATTGAAAAAATGCAAAATTTTCTCTGAAAATGTGTTTTTTTTAAGCAGATACTGCAAGAAAACATTTCGTTAGGAAAGGGCCTGACTTCAAATTGAAACTTGATGTTTAGAAATGAAGGGTATAAAACAAGGTTTTGTTTCACCCTGTTTATCGGATAAACTACAGGTATTTTCTCAAAGTAAATTTCAGGTTAATATGACAAGACCCGAAACTATACCTGGTGAAAACTTCAACTAAATCGGAAAACCACGAAAAGGTGTTGAATTTGACAAAAATTTGATTGTCCGGAATGCGGGGAATGACAGGGAATATTTAAAGCTATAAAACATTGTGTTGCCTTGGAATTTGGAATGATTTTATAATATATCGAACGAATAAGAGGGGTTATCAGATAGATATCTATACTATAAGGGATGTCAGTAACATTCACCAGACGAGACGAGTTCGCGCCTGAGCGATAGCGACACAAGATTCAGGATTGAAATTCTTAAGGTGAGCTTCAAGTAAGAAGATGACTTCTGGGATATTTTTTGAAGGTTCAATGACCTCCGGTCAACTTTCTTTTTTCGAATGAAAAGACCCTGTTATATGCATAAACATATTCTCTTTTGAATTCTGAGTCTTTTCGATTCAAAAACTTTGAAAGTTTTCTTTAAAAGAGGAAATACGAAAAAAAAAATTCAAAAATGAGCTCTGTTGAATTACAGACTTCGAGGTTTTTTCATTTAAAATTCTCATTTTTGAGAATCTCCGAGATGAAAGGCTGATTCTTCTTTCTCGTTATCGTGATTTTCAGAATATGATACAGGAGATCACAAATTCTTCGTCCAAGTTAGAAGTTACGAAAACACGTGTGGAAATTTTTGGTATTATTGCCCTCTGAATTTCTTCGACACTATATCCATTGGAGATGAATGCGTCCTGTAAATATTCAAGTTCATCCCCCAGAAATTTTGACTTGAATAAACGAAGGCTCTCTCTACGAGTGTTTTGATAACTCCTCGTTTCTGTTTTAGTTGACGGTGCTCTACCCTTTCTACACGTCTTAGTAACTAGAAAGCCTAATAGGAATCGTAGATACAGCGTTTATATAAAACCATCATACACTGACTACACAAGGAGTATAATCATCACCCAAAAAAGAAACGCGGAATTATCAAAACACTCGTAGAGAGCCCTACGTTTATGTTAGCCGGAATTTCTGAGGGATGAACACGAACATTTACAGCCTCGATCGTCGACAATGGATTCAATGCCAAAGAAATTCAGAGAGCAATAAGACCAGAAATTTCCACACGTGATGAGAACACAACATAATTCATACAAATGTTGTCTATATGACTTGGCCTTCTCGGACGTTGTGGAGCAAATCGCCCATTAAAGTAAACTGATATTCAGGACATATTGAAAAATAAGGCGAATTCAAATACTTTGAATGTTATAACATGATCAGACGGAAATAGTTTCCTGGAGAAGCTAGCGGGAACAATTTCCTTCTGACGAGAGTTGTAAAGTTATGATAATGGAACTAGCAGGTGCATGTCGTTTGCAGGAACTGTGTGCGTGCTGTTATGGGTGAAGACATGGAGAAATTAGGTATAGGTATATTATAACGGATTCTGATATTTGCTTGAGAATGTTCAGAAACACCTGAAATTACTTTTTTCTCATTAGTAGTAGAAAATAAATTTTGATATTGATTCGGAATATTTTTCGATAACAAAAGGACATTCAAAACTTAATCCGAATGTGAATAAAATCAGCTGCAGATCCCAGAGTCCATTGTATTGGAAATTTTTCTATTGAATCTTTCGTTTTTGACTCCTTCATATACCTACTTGGTGTCCCGAAAAATTATATTTAACAAATTCAATGATCCATTTTAAATCAAGAAATACGACGAAGGGACAGGATCAGGATTTCGTAGCGTCACACTGGATTGGTTTGGAAGCTATCTGGGTATAGTCGCTCCCTTACTTTTCTGAAACACAACTTTTCGCAGGAACAAAAATCAGTTGGAATAATTTTTAAATGACACAACAATGGCATTAACCAACACTGGAACAGCTGACAAGATCTAAGTCTAAGTCTTTTGTATTTTTACCACTTACCACTAAGTCCAAGTAACTACTTGGACTTAGAACCCGTTCTCACAACTACATGTGGGTGTTTCCCATTAGCCAAGTCTTCCTTCTGTGACATAATATGATCAGTTCGTGACTCCGAATACGGGTAAATTTATTTTGATGAAAATTTTTCCGGTTTTTCAAATCAAATCCATCAAAAATTTTCTAACTGGACATTGACAGGAAACCGTCATACATATTATCAAGCAATATTTGTTTCGGTTGAAAAAATTCACAATGATGAATTTCAACAGAGTGAGGAGTAATTAACTTTTTTTCCATCTACCGAACATTCATTTAAGTAGATTTTATGAAGTTTGTTTTATTCATGAAGAGTATATTGATGTAATTTTGAACACTACTTGTTGTTTTCTTCAGTTCTGTAGCTTTTCTTCATTTCGTGAAATATGGAGCGGAGGCACGGTTCATTCTCATCAGAGGCAATATTTTTCCTGAAAAATCCATTCTTTTCAGTCCCTGAAAGCAGCAAATATTGAGAAAATAACGTTGATTTTCCAATTACTGAATATTCAATCGTGTGTCCTTATTTATTTTATAGAATCTTTTTTTGTGGGGAGTTCTTTGAAGTATGTTGTTCGAAATCGAAACTTTGAAACACACTCTTTGTTTCATTCTTCAATTTAGTTCTGTTTCATAATTTGGTGTAACTCAAAATTTCAAGTATCATGAAACAAAATATTTGCACAAAAAAACAGATTCCATGAACTAATGAAAAATACATGATTGAATATTGGGTGGATGAAAAATCAAAGTTAATTACTTACCACTCTGATGAGATTCTAAATATTGAAACTGCTTCCTTAACATGAGTCCATTTCACAGAATAAAATGAACAAAATTTCAGAAAATATAAATCGTTTGATAAAAAATGAGCCCCACATTTGCTTACATATTTTATGAAATGAAGTTAATCAAAATAAATCCCTAGTTTATACAGAAAATATGTGTCATAAATTAAGATACTTAAATAAAATAAGGTCACGATTTGGGAGAGAAACGGTTTTAATCTAATCACCCATATTGAACAAACAATTTTGAACTAAATTTCCTAATTCAAGTTGGCGATTTCGAACTATTTTGCAGCGTTTAATGCAATTAGTGTTTGAAATTGAGGATATATTTGGTGTTTTGAAAGATTGTTGTTGTGACTCCCGATATTCTGTGGTCACTATTCATAATTTTCTGTCCTTCGTTCATTTTGTGTTCATGAATTTTTTTTTTAATGAGTCACCGCATGTCTCAAACTTCACTACGAATCTTTTTTGGTTCATCATTTAAATGTATTCACTTATATTGTTTTTTCGCAAAACTATAACCTTATATGCGAAGAGCGTACCTAATGATTATTCTGCTTATCTGAAAGTAGCAGCTTGAATTTGTGATACCAGATGGTTTTTTTATGACACAGTCCATGCGACGGAACTGAAAAATCTACATCTGGGTACCTACTTCTCGAGGCCCCATCTCTTCCAACAGTTGATGGTGAAAATATTACGTAAATTACTATAAATTGCTGGCTATACATATATTGTCAAGTACAGATTGCAAACTTTTCTCTATTTCAGTATCGTAATGAGTTCATTACAGTACTAAAAGTAGTGCTGTAATGAAACTCATTACAGCATTGTTTTAGCATTGTTTTCAGTTATATTTTTCGTTTTATGGTTGTCAGTACTGACCTCCGATCGAATCAAGTTTCGAATCAAATCAATTCAAATTCCGTGATCTGTCAAATTTCGCATGTCACACCAACTGCCAAGATACAAAACAAAAGTCACTAATCAGAATTTTCATTTGAATTTCGAGAGTATTTCACAAAAATTGATTGAAATAGAGAAAATACCGTCTAATACTCGTTGCAGAAGGCAATTCCAACACTCATGCTATCGAAAACTCGCTCCTTCGTCGCTCGTTTTCCATTCGTGTTGGAATAGGAGCTCATTCTGCAACTTGTTTTAGAATATACTATTTCGATTCAGATTCTTTCATATTTCATAACTTTCTCGGAATTATGTATTTCAACTGTCCTGGAATTTTTTCCCAATGCTTTGAAATGTTGTCAACTACTTTGGAATTTTTTCAACACTTTCGAAATTTTTCCAACCGTTCGAAATTTTTTTCAAGTCCCTTGAAAATTTTTCTACCACTCTGCAAATCTGCCAACTGCGTTCAACATTGGGGAGGATCATCTCCCCCCTTGGTTCTGTCCCTGCGAATTCCATCGAAAGTGTATGCTATTGCAGCGACCATGGCCTGTTCTAGTGCGATTAGACCTCATATTCTCCTGGGTTGCGTTCATAAATTTACTCAGAGTAAGCACCCCTTACTCTGAAGAGTTCTCAAACTTGCTTTGTCTTCCTCGGAGTATACTCTGTGAGCGTTCTTAAACTTCCTCTGTGTAAGCTCTGCATAGTCTGCTATTTGGGAGAGTAAATACATACTCTGACAGTTGTGACGTACGATTTTCATTCTGTCCTGCTCCCGCAGACTATTTGAAACTTGAATATTATTCGAATAAGTATTTATTTCTGACTTTCTTTTATTTCAATAAGGAAATACGAAACAATAAATTTTTCACGTGAAACAACTATTCTGTGGAATAAAGAAATATAGGAAAGAACTACTTCAATGATTAATAAATGTTATGAAATTGCTAGCAGTGAATTAACGAATCTCGAAGTGCACTTCACCAAGAGAAGATGGTGAAGAAAAAAAGATTTTCTCCCTGTATTGCAGAACCTAGAGTGGTCCGTTCAAGTTCAACTAAATCGAGAAAAGTCCCACAACAACTGTTTTTTGTACCTGATTTGAAATCTACGTTGATATTTTGTTATATTCGAAAGCATATTTTGCTTTATCTTCGATACAATATTTTTTTTTAACTTTTTTTGTTAGCTTCCTCAAATGAAACTATTTCTTGTCACGAAGAATTTAATTTTTTCCTGGCGTAGAGTCAATAAAACAACAAAACATGTAATAACATTTTTAATTTTCTGCTTGCAAGAGAAGATTATAGACAATAATATCCTTCTTCATTGTTTCTGCCTCATTGGAAGTAATTCAAAGTCCTGAGAACATTTATCAGTTTCCTCACAATCATCAAAAAAACACGGTTGTGCTCTGCTTTTCAAATAAAAGAAAAATGGACTATACTGCGAAGAGAAAACTGAAAATGTGCGACTAGAGAGAATTTTTTTCTTAAACTTCTATTATTCATTCATGATAGCAACAATTGAATATAAAAATGATATATCAAAAATGTATATGATGCAAAAGTATTATTCATAACCTTTACACATGTTCGAATTTTGAATGACTTTTGTCAGAATAAGTTTGTGAACGACGAGTGTGGAGTAAAAACCGAAGTATATTTCTGATCATATGGCCATCTCTTACTCTACTCTCGGAGTAAGTTTGTGAACGCTGCCCTGGAAAGATCGAAACCAGGAACTCTGATGGAAGGATCAGTAATAAGATCATTGTTGAAAAACTTGCATGCATTCCATTCAGATCGCAAAACTTCCTTGTCGCTCTTATTCATATCGATCAGGAAATTTGATCAAATTTCTTTTTGTTCTGAAAATTCAAATTTATTGTTTCTCTTCGAATATGGAACGGTACAATATTTGAGAGGACTGGTAATCAAGGAGTTGTACCAGTGAATATCCTCATAGGAAGATTTAGTTGGGTGTCAATTCAACATAAAAAAACCAAGGCTTGCACTGCCGTATAATTGAAATTCGTTCACCTAAAAATAGAATTTTTTTTTTATCTAAGAAATTATTAAAATTCCACAATGTCTTACTTCATCTTCAAATTAGGGAGATCAATATGTATATCCAGATAATGAACAAACTCATAATAAAAAAATCTATGTTGCGATCAGGCGAACTGAATTTTTTTACAAAAAATACCAAATTGTGAAACATGACACATACTTTTCAGTGCTCTTGGAGGGCGAACAAACATTCCACCAATGAAAAGAAAAGCTTGCAAAACACGCGTGCCGGAAACGGTAAGCCTAATTGTATTCGATTTGCGCATTCTATCCTCGTCCCAACTATGTGGAATGCAGATATTGCAGACAATTCGGGCAGGGCAAAAAATACCCGGCTCCCGCAATTAGATAAGGATCTCTCGTACTTCTTGCGGGTTCCTCTCTGAGCGCCGCACTTTCCCACTTTAGCACCATTGTCTCCTAGAGCGTTCCGGGCTTATCTCCCGTCCTCAAAAGCTGATGATCCCTTTAATAAACAATGGCTACGTCACTTATTTGTCGATCGTTTCATTAAGTGATTAATCCGGGACAAGTGGAGACCCGTACAAGATGATTGGTTATTCCAGGTGGGATTCGGTCTGATTTTTCGACAGCGTTACTCATCCATCCTTTGATTTATTCCATGAATAGTAAAAATAGGAGAAAAATATCATCCACTTCAGAACAAGGCGTTGTCTTGATTATCTGAATTATCGACAATTAAAATCAAGAAAAAAACATAAAACAAGTTCTGATGGAAAACAGATCAAAAAAATTATATAATCCTTCATTCAGCACTTGACTATATCCAACTTTTCGTCAATAACTCTTTCGAATTTGATAAAAATATGTTGACGCGATGAATAACAACAAAACCGAAAAATACGAAAATAATCAATAGTGACAACGGCAATCCAGAACATAAATGAATTCAAAATTGTAATCGTCGAAATTGATACCGTTTTCAATTCTCAGGCTCAGAGATCTTTCATCATGTGGTTGGAGAAAGAATACAGTGGAACTTCCCTACAGCGAACGTCTCTACAACGAATTTCTCTGTACAACGAATTTCGTATCTGTCATTGCACCTTGAATCCAAATAGCCTGTTAAAAACACCCTCTAAAACGAAGTGAATTCTCTCTATAACGAATTATTCCAAGAAAATCCCTCTCTAAATGCGTATTGGTAAAAAGGTTATTCCCAGAGTATACTTAGGGATGGTTTTTTTCCGTAATTCTGTCGGACGTAGGTAATGAATCCTGATCATAAACTAAACCATTACGGCGGACGGAGAGTTCCTTCTGAAACAGGAGGCTATACAGATTGTTCACTTTCCAGTTTTCCTCTGATTGTTAATGAAAAAAGTAGTGCGAAAATGTCTAGAAGGAAGTGCTTAAGTTGATTATGTATAATGTATTCAAATAAGGAAAATGCAAGTGAACGTTGCTTTTTTGACACTTGACACGATAAAAAAAATTCTGCATAACGATATTTCTGTATAACGAAATTTTTTTGCGGATTTAGCGTATTCGTTATAGGAAAGTTCCACTGTATTAGATTTTGTCACTACTTAAGATGAGAGATATACCGGTTCCAGCCTTATTCGGTGCGATATACTAAGTAAAAATTGCAAAGCAGTATATACTGCTCGTCACTCGTAACGTTAATAGTGAAATTTTTCATCAACTTTCACTTCTCATAATTTATAAATTACTGAACGCATTTTGAATTGCTGCCCAGATTTTGAAACCTCTATTCATTGACTATCGAATTATTTCTTACAGCTCCTTCAGAATCGATCAGGATCAAAGAAACAAGGTGAAACTTATTCTTGTGCATGTTTAACAAAAATTCTCCACATTTCGTCCGAAGACCACGTTGCTCTCATTTCATGCCGTCATTTTATAAATAGCAACCATACCTCAGGACGTTTTCGATTTTTTGACAATACAGAGGTTTCGGAAAAAATTTTTGTTTTTTGCATTTTTGTTTTGAACTGACTAATTTTAGAAAAAGTTTTACAAATGGAGGCTTAAGGCATTTCAGGGAAGCCTTTTAGCAGTGCTTCGTGTTGTATTAGGTAGGTATACCAGAAGGTATGTATACCCCGGTACCGAAAAACCATCAAAAATTAATATATTTTGTACAGTCTATGATAAAAGGTTGAACCTTAGCAGACTGTAAGTTCAAAAGTGATAAATTATTGATTGTTTTTGGGTAACTTGGTATACATACCTCCTACAACACGAAGCACTGCTAAAAAGCTCCTTTGAAATACTTTAAAGCCTCCATTTGTAAAACTTTTCCAAAATTAGTCGGTTCAAAATGAAAATTGAAAATTTTTTTTCCGAAACCCTTGTAGATATTGGCAAAAACTCAAAAACCTCCAGAGGTATCGTTGCTATTTATAAAATGACTGCATGAATTGAGAGCAACGTGGTCTTCGGACAAAATGGCAGAGTAGAGAATTTTTGTTTAACATGAGCAAAATTTTGTTTCACCCTGTATCTTTGATCCTGATCGATCGAGAAGGAGCTTTCAAAAATGATTCGATAGTCAATGAAAAGAGCTTTTAAAATCTTGGCTGCGACTTGAAATGCGTTAAGTATTTTAGAAATTATGAGAAGTGAAATTTGATGTCAAATTTCACTATTAACGTTTCGAGTGACGAGCAGTTTATATAAAACATCTGGGAATAATAATAGACGACCACTTGAGGTGCAAGCAGCACTCTGAGAATACCTGTAAAAAACTAAGATCTATGTTGTGCAAATTTAAGTTAATTGAAGTTATTGAGGGATATTTGTGGGGAAACAGAACTGAGAAAACTATATCGAGGTCTGGTGGAACCTCATCTTTCGTATTGTGTCTTGGTATGGGGAGGAATGGCAGATTGCTACCATAAAAAATAGAAACTTTGCAAAAGTGGATACTGAAAATCATGTATAGTAGAAACTCACCCTATCCAACAGAACAACTCTATCATTTATCGGGTGTTTTCACCATAACACAGCTTTTTGCGCGTTCCCTTTTAATTTTTTATAAATTCAAACAACCACTAACCATCTTTTACGTTCGCATCACTGTATGAGAGTAGAGAGAAGAGGTATACTTACTGCCGAGGGTAAAGAAGACTGTGGGGTTAACATCGTTCACTTACTTGAGACCATTGCTCTATAATTTATTACCAGCGAAAATCAGGGAGATACAATCAATGACTTCCTATCAGAAACAAGTTAAATTTTGGGTTTGTGAATAGAAACAATTTCATATGGAGTGTAATATTTGGGTTTGGGGTCTTAATTCAACGAGCTCTCAGATGGTACTGATTTATTGAATCCTCAGTCATTACATATGTTGATACATATGACATCTCCCCTATTTACAAAATAATAAAACCAAAAACTTAATTCTGAATATACATAATAAATTCAATACAGTTGAATACATTAATCTTTATCTAATTATTATTTTGGACGTCGTATTTTCCGTCCATACCTTGAAATATAAATAGTCCTCCTATTGTTCGAATCTCTATCCACTGATGAGTGAAAATTATCTGAATTTTCTACCTTATCCTCTTCACTAACAATCTCATCATTTATATTAGTACTTGTACAAGGAATACATTCACTACTACATAAACATTTCTGGTTATTCATCTCAGAATCATTCAATTGAACTTTAACATTAGAATTGACCTTTTCACTATCTTCATCATCTGTTTCTGAAAAATAACTGCAACGTTTTGTAAAATAAGGTTTAAGAAAGTATCTGTTTCGTCTCAGTACAAGATTGGTGCTCGATTCTTTTACAAGATATGATCTCTCATTAACAGATTTCACTACATAGCCTGTAACCCAGACATTACCTTTTTTAATATAAATTTTCTCATTATCATTCAATTTCCTAAGTTTTCTAACAGATCTATCATGAAACATTTTTTGTTTTGTCTGTCTTTTGATTGAATTATTTCTTTGTCTTTGAGAATTAATATTTCTTGGCTGTAATGAACTATTTGTAACTGGTATCAAAGTTCTTGTTTTTCTTCCAAACAATAATTCGCTAGGTGTAAGAATATCATTATCTATAGGTGTATTCCGGTAATCAAGTAATGCAAGATCTAAATCTGTTTTGGATTCAGAACATTTTTTTATTATATTTTTAATTGTTTGAATTGTTCGTTCCACCATCCCATTGGAACGTGGGTAATGTGGACTAGAAGTAAAATGCTGGAATTGCCAATTTTCAGCAAACCTTTTAAATTCAAAACCTGTATATTGTGTTCCGTTATCAGAAATAAAAATTTGTGGAATACCCAATCTACCAAAAATATTTTTCAAATGTTTCACAATAGTATCTGCCGTTATATTACTTACTTTACAAACTTCTACATATTTTGAAAAATAGTCAACTACAATAAGATATTTATCTCGATCCAATTCATACAAATCACAACCAAGTTTTTGCCATGGATAATCTGGTACCCTGTGAGGTTTCAAAGGTTCTTTATGGTTATTCTTGGAATATTTTTGACATATTTCACATGAAGTTACAGTGTTTTCAATATCACGGTACATACCCGGCCAATAGAGATATTGCTTTGCTTTCAATGTGCTTTTTGTAATACCCATGTGACTCAAATGAATTAACTCTAGCATGTCTTTTCTCAAGGATCTAGGTACTACCAAACAATTTCCTTTATAAACTAGATTATCTATAATAACTAATTCTGCTCTAACATTGAAATATAACTTTGAATTTGACACACACTTTGATCGCGAGTCTGGCCATCCTTTTTTTATATAGTTGGATACGATTTTAAGTTCATGATCATTCTCTGTTTCTTTTTCGAATTGTTTCAACCGAGTTTCGGTAATAGGAAAATACTTTTTTAAATAATTTACTTGAGCTTCATACTCGTTATCGAAAATCTTGGCACTATCATATGGCATTTTTATTCTGCTCAAAGCATCCGAAATATACATTTCTTTTCTGGCTTATACGTGACTTTCAAATTATAGACTTGTAAATCCAGAAGCATTCTTTGTAACCGCATAGGGCAATCAATCAAAGGTTTTTTAAATATGTGAATGAGAGGCTTATGATCCGTTTCTACAATTATTTCTCTACCATATACATACTGGTGGAATTTTTTGACTCCATATACGATAGCTAACATTTCCTTTTCTATTTGGGCGTAAGATTTTTGAGTATTATTGAGTGATCTTGACGCGTACGCGATAGGTTTTCCTTCCTGTAACAGAGCTGCCCCTAAACCGTCTTTACATGCATCTACTGATAAAACCAAAGTTTTTGAAGGATCGTAAAAACTAAGCACAGGTTCTTTGATCAATATTTGTTTTAATTGATTGAATGCATTTTTTTGTTCATAACCCCATTGAAACAAAATGTCTTTTTTCAATAATTCCCTTAAAGGAGCGATTAATTCAGAAACATTCGGTATAAATTTGTGTAAATAATTGACTATGCCTAAAAAACTCTGTAATTCTTTGATGTTAGTAGGTTCTGGATAATTTTCTATAGCACTTATTTTTGCATTATCTGGTTTTATACCTTCACTTGTTATTTTATGACCTATATAATCTACTTCATTCAATGAAAATCTACATTTACTAGAATTGAATTTCATATTACATTTACGCGCTCTTTCTAATACTTGCAACAATCTTTTATCATGTTCATCTTTAGAACTTCCCCAGACTAAAATGTCATCTACATAAATGTGAACGCCTTCGATACCCTCAAAGCACTGCATAATTTTTCTCTGAAATACTTCACTGCTACATTTCAACCCGAATGGCAATCTTTTAAATCTATATCGTCCGAATGGAGTATTAAAAGTACAAAGCTTTGAACTATACTCGTCTAACGCTATGTTCCAGAAGCCATTATTTGCATCTAGAACAGAAAAAACTTTTGCATCTTTTAAACAGCTAATGATATCAGTATATGTGGGAACTGAAAAATATTCACGTTTAATTGCCTTATTTAGATCGGTGGGGTCAATACAAATTCGAAAATCCCCATTAGGTTTATCCACTATAACTAGAGAATTTACCCATTCTGTTGGCTCAAACTCTTTAACAATTATATTTGTTTTTTCTAACTTATCTAATTTATTTTTCAATTTTACCAAAATTGCTTGAGGAAATCGTCTGGCAGCGTGTACAGATGGCTTGACCTTTCTATCAATTTTAATTCTGTATTGGCCTGGCAGACACCCAATTCCATCGAAAACATCCTTGTATTTTTCTAAATAATTCTCATCGTCACCATCACTTAGGGCCCCAATCATCTTGGCAATGTTCAGTTTTTCTATAGATTCTCTACCTAGAACAGGTTTTCCATCAGTTTCAGCAATGAAAAATCTTACATCATACTCTTTATTTTTATACAATACTGAGATATCAATGTAACCTAAAACATTAATTCGAGTACCTGTATATTCGGTTAATTTTATTTTGCTCTCCCTAATTTTTAAATTTTGAAAATATGTTTCATAAATATCGTATGGAATAACATTAACGTCAGCGCCGCTATCAACTTTGAAAGAGACTGTTTTTTGAAATATTTTTAAATCCGCAGTCCAGTTGTCTTTATTTATATTTTCTAATTCAATTAACCTCACGAAAAGTTCTTCATTATCTGATAATTCTTCTTCGTATATCTCAATATTTTTAATACTTTTATTTTTACACAATTTACTGAAATGATTCATCAAACCACAATTTTGACATTTTTTACCATATGCCCTACAAGATTTCGGGCCATGAATGGAACCGCATCTATTACATCTATATTCATAAGATTGATTTGAATAATTATTATGCAAAGATTTTTCTCTATAATTACTATTATGATTTGTACTTCCTTTTTTATACTGCTGTTTTTGTCGTCCATATCTCTGATTGTTGTTGTTCTTCTTTCTCACTTCCATAAGGTCCACATCTTCTGTCCTTGTCGCGCTCGATGAATTGCTCGAACATAAAACTTCCATTTGTTTATTCGTTACTTCGACAGATTTGCAGATTTCGATCGCCTTTATCAGATCCAAGTTTTTTGTCCGGAGTAATCTGTCCTTTACGTTTTTTTCCTTAACTCCCAATATCAGTCTGTCTTTTATCAATGAATCGTTCAATTTGTCGAATTCACAATTTAAACTAAGATGTTTTAATTGGGTTACATATTCATCCACAGATTCATTTTCCTTCATTTCTCTTGTGAAAAATAGGTACCTTTCATATGTCACATTTATGGCCGGAACGAAATGGGATTAAAATTTTTTCACTATATTTGCGAATTTCTGGGTCTTCTTGGATTCTTCAAATTCGAACGTATTATATATCTTCAGGGCCTTGTCTCCTATGCAATTGAGTAACACAGCAGCTTTGTATTCTTCGCTCTCTTCTTCCGCTTTAGTTGCTTTTATGTATATCTCGAATTTTTGGATGAAAAATTTCCATTCAGCGGCATAATCACCATTTAATTTTAACTCGGATGGAGGCCGTGCACTTTTATCCATTTTTCAACTTTTACGACTGCGCCATGTAATATTTGGGTTTGGGGTCTTAATTCAACGAGCTCTCAGATGGTACTGATTTAGGCTAAGTTCAGATGATCGCGTGATTACGCGCGATTGCCAAACGTGCGACTAGAGATACTGAGTGGTCCCATAGAAATGTTCATATGGTCGCGCGTCATCGCGCGTAAATTGGCGATCACGAGCGATCGACTTTGCTCTGTCGCCAGTATCTTGTTTCGCTCGACGTCGCGCGACTTCGCGCGTATTGAAGTACAACTGTCAGGCATAGACGTGTTCAGATGATTCGCGCGATTTGACGTACAAAGCTGAAATATTGACAGAGATTTCAATGACATTTTCTGTGCTCGGAATCTAAAAATCGCCTCAGCACATTGTGAACGATAGAAGAAAAAGAAGATTATGACAGTAGTCGCGGGCTGTCGCGCTATCAACGAGCGACCATCTGAATATATCAACGCGCGTTAACGAGCTACAAACGTGCGTTGTCGCGCGATCATGTGAACTTAGCCTTATTGAATCCTCAGTCATTACATATGTTGATACATATGACATGGAGGTTAATTTTTCTTCGAACATTGCTTTTGAAAACCGTTATTGGGATCATGCTGTATTGTTTTTTTCTTACTTTTTTTATAGAACCTGTTTTTTTTTAGTTGGTAGAATAGGGACTCAGGAACAAGGGATAAACGTCTCATTTATTCCCATTGTGGGCTTTTTTGATAGTTGATACAAAAAAAAAACAAGTTGTTTCGTGAGTTGTACCTTATTTGTCAATAAACATTTGTTATTATATATTATTATCCAATTGCTTCAAAATAAAGGTCCACATCTTCAATTATGTGCTGAAAAAAAACTCTGTACATACATCCTCTTTCAGACAATGATATTTTAGCAGTGGCCCTAAATCAGGGCCCTCATACAAGTTTTTCTGAGCGATGGAAAAGCCCAATTTCTTTCGCGTGGTCCCTGATTGTTATTATCGTTTTGTAGCAAAATTGTCCTCTGTAAATTTCTTCCTCGAGAATATTTTTGATGAAATTAAATTCGTCATTTCGTATTTCAGTTGTCGATGAAATTATATGAGATCTATCATGAAGTATTTTTATAATATCTTTTTCACCACTCATTTGATGATTGGAATAAAAATTTAGAAATCGATTTGTTTGTGTCTTTTTTCTGAACACACTGTAGCTTTTGATCACTTCACATTTTACCATTGGTTTAATTTCCTTTCTTTAATACTTCACCATCCTTATAAAATTATACCATCTTCATTTTCAACATTATTTGAAAAGGTTCTACTTATCATAAGCTGATAAATATCAGTCTCCTCTTATGATCATCCTACTAGCCAGACAATTTGAATTTTTGCTTCGATGAATTCGGATAACTCAGATTTATGGCGGTATTCTGCTTTTTCTCTGTAAGCTACGAATCTGTAGCGTACGATTGATTCGTATTTAATCTATGGATCTGTATGTGGCTGACTTACAGATTTGTAAATTATGATATTCTGGAAGTTTTTCTGTAGCTCTCGTATTAGAAGTGTCAATTTTGAACTACTCCCTAATAAGATCGTAACTACTTCGTAATAAGATCATAGAATGGAATTTATTTTCCTATCATTTTGGCTCGTAAGTATTGATTATTGGATATATTTATGTTCAGTTCGTGTTCGTTACAACGAGAAAGAGAAATTAACAACCGAAGTACAAAGATGAAGTACAAAAGTATATGAGTTGAGTAAAGTATTTGATATTCTGTGACTGAAACAAATCATTCAACATAACCTCACAATATACCTTTCGATGTGTTTCCGATCACCTGTAAGCTACAGATTTATAGAAAGCGTCGAGAATCGTAATTGTCCTGTAAACTTATGAAAAGTTACAGATTCGCTTACAGATGAAAGCAGAATACCGCTATGAAAAAGAGAGCTACAATAATACAATAAATGTTGAAACAAAAAGTACCTAAGCTGAGGTAAAAAAACAACGGGGTATCATAACATTCTTTGTATGATACTATAGAATCATACGATAATATCAACACTAGTATCATACGATACTATACAGCCAGGGAAAAAAACCTCAGCCGAAAAAACCTGCCTCTCCGTAAACAAAATAACATAAAATATCAAATATCAGGAAAATCTTGAAAGACATCAGTGTGATCATCTTCATGTTATCCGTCGATGAGCTCGGATACACAGATTCTTCCCAAAACGACTCGTAATTCTTAATCTGAAATGAAAAAAGACGAAAGCAGAAAAGAATGGAAATGCATTTCCTACTTTAAAAAACATCAACATTAAGATTTCTTGGCCAAATAATGTTCGGAGGTTTATAAATATTTATGACAGAAATGTCACAAAATATGAAAGAAAGGAAAAAAAACTCCATCAATTTCCCCTTTCCGAATCTGTTAAAAGTTACGAAACTGATAATTTTTCAACATTATAAGCTTAACTTGTAAGAAATCAATTAATACATAACTGACGATTAATCATTTGCTCTTTTATATTTTCTTGATGCAGAAATAAAATGCTGTTTGAAAATAATTAATACAGAGGGCATGCGAATCGAGTGAGACACATATTGGAGAATTGCTTAGAAAAATGTGATATTAGATCCAAATAAATATAATGAAAGTGGTGGGTCATGAACTCCGTATTGGGGTGACTTTGGTTATAAGCTAGGAGTAATGAAGCAAAAAAAATTGGTATATCTCTGACATTCTTCTGCTCTGAGGGTCGTGGAATGCTTCTTGAGTTCCTGGCTGCAGCAATAGTCTATTTAACTTTTTTCATTTCGAAGAATGAGGGAAAATAGATCGGGGGCATGGGTATGCCATACTGCTATCGCTCCGTAGAATACCGCGGGAAATTTCCACGTGAACGAGAAGAAAAACATTCCTCCCAATATGCCATGCATCTCCATTGCGAACTCGTCACCCCACGGCACATCGAAATCCAATAATGAACCCGATCGTCTGCGACTCCAGGCGCCGAATACACAACAATTTAAATTTTCGAGTGAGTCAAACACAACTTTGATCTTTTCCAATTTCAAAAAGGGTTCAATTAAATTGAAAGCTTTGAGGACTGAATTACAGCGCACTTGAGAAAACATTTACACCGATGTTTCTTTCAGCCCCGCCTGCGCTCCTCCAAAACTGGAAATTTATTTTAAATTAACGGCGTAATTGATTTCTTTTCAAGTGCTCACTCCAAGAGTGGGAGTTGGGAGTTATTTTGATGAAATTAATGGACCCTTCTCGCTCCGAATGATTTCAATTATTTTCGAAAAACAATTTTCGATTGAATTTTGCGCTAATTGACGTTCGTATTGTTTATTTTTTCGTTTGGGAATTGTTTCCGCTATGATTTGGCTCACCTTCTGGGCATTTTCAATCCGTTTCTTGCACTCGGAATTCGTTTTCTACTTCAGGTGTGGCTGACAAGTTGGCTCGAGAATAACATTGTACTGGTGTGGAATTAATAATTCCTCAATTCACTCATTCAAGAATGGAAAGAATAAAGTATAAAGGTACAATGTTGCGAAAGGGATTGTCAGAGAAACTGATATCCGAATCTCAAGGTGTTATTCAGTAAAAAAAAGATCAGAGCTCTTTTATCATGAGGTTGGATAAATGATATAATAATCTAAGATCCGAACCTACCTCGACCTTCACCGAGCTGATAATAGAATAGAACCTATTTCATAATAAACTTCAGATGTTAGATAATATATAAAAAATAGGTTGCCAAAAAAATCCTGGACAGAGTATTTTTAATTATTTTTTCAAAGGTATGTCGTAATGAGATAATTTCACCGGTGTGATAATAGGAAAAAAATTATATCAGCATAAGCGCTGTTTTATTGTGAACACGTTGATATAGGGTTGCCTGCAAAAAAAATTGGACCTAATAGGGGTTGCCGGGGTTTGAAGGTTGCATTGTTGACGCGCCAGGTAATAATAAAGGACCGATCATCGCAGTCCTATCTGAATGTAAGACAGTGCAAATGCTCGGTACTTTTATTCGAAGAGTTACCCCTACTACATTCTATATGCTATATTTAGAACAATACGGCTATATTCTGGAGCAACTGACATTTGAATTTCAAACAAAAGTCCAATGTATTCAATACCATAATATAATATTAACTTATGGGTATAATGTGGACCGCCGAAAATTCGGGTAAGGCGATAACAAGAAAAATATCAGAAGATCTTGTATTACATTAATAAATTTTGTTACAGAGTAGCAAAAAAACCAAAAATAATATCAATGAAAAAAAACGATCAATATCTTCTATTTCCTATCTGAATCATCTGAACTTGAACGGACACTCTCAAATTTATCGGTCTCATCAAGTTCATCCTTATTATTTTACATTTTAATTATATCTCGTATTTTCAAAGGAGTTTGATCTCATATAAAACCAGTTTATTTCAAATAACTATTCAAATACCAACCGTAATTTATAGGGTTCAACTCTGCACATACAGATTCTGTTGCATTAAGCCACATGGAATTTACATATATTGTTCGTGAAACTTTTTGTTGTAGGAAAATACACCATGGCGGTATAGAGTTGCAGTCAAAGCTTTTAATTTTATTTGAAAATTGTTCGTTATTTTTTTTTGCGCCGTACTTTTTCATGAAAATACGAATTCTCGCATTGTTTACTGTCGACAGTGCTTCATGCCATACATTTGTGCAGTGAACTCTTCAACAGTATTAATTTTTTCATGGTTCAAAATATCTTCTTCATCATTTAATGACGCAAAAATATTTTGATACGTCTCATTTTTCGGGAATATTTTAAATGGTTTGACCTTTCCTTTATTTTAAAATGCTGCAGTGTTATCACAACCTGTGAATGCATGATAATCAGGTAGACTTCTACATATTTTGGGTCCCAACTTTGAAGCTCAATTGATGCAATTTATGCATTCAAATTGGTTCGATTGCTTCTTAGTCGTTGACCGCACCGTGCAGTCATAGTTGGGAATGCGCGCGAGGAGATTGGTATTCCAAATTTACCAATACCTTTGCGCCCATCACATTTGAATTGCATAGAACATACATGTGATATGAGCCAAAGAAGATAAGATAATCATCCAACTACCTTAAATGATCTGAGAGAGCTTCTGCCCCGTTTATGGAACCAAATTCCTCAAGAAATGTTCAACAACCTCGTGTGCAGTATGCGAAGAAGATGTTAAGCTCTTATTGATGCCTGTGGAGGCCATACATTTTATTTATAGCCTTAAAATGCTTGAATTCTCTGGGAATATAATTTCGTTTTTTACTCGATTTTTCTTAACCACCCTGTATACGCTGCAGACCTACAGGCTAAAATTAAATTTAATTTCCAGCTTGAAATCATATCAATATGAATTTTCATCACAAAATCTCATTTAAAATATATTTTTCTGCAATTTGAGTCATATTCCTTACTCATGTGGAGCAGTTCATATCATGTTGAGATCGCTTCAATCATCTCTCAATAATAGCATTATACAGTATCGGATAAGGAAAATACATGAAAAAAACTATAAATTTTAGGTAGATTTCATTCAAAATCCGGTAGACTTTTGGTAGATTTCGAATTGATCTTAGGTAGATTTCCCAAATGAAAGGTGGTAACATTGATAATGCCGTACTGTTTTCAATATGGTCTATGGAGGGTAGTAGGGATACCTCTTCTCTCAATAGTAGGTATACATACGTACCGAGCATTCGCACTGGTTTACATTCAGATACGACTCTGCGATGTTCGGTCCTTTATTATTACCTAGCGCGTCAACAATCCAACCTTCAAACCTCGGCAATCCCTATTAGATCCAAGTTTTTTGCAAGCAACCCTATATCAACGTGTTCACAATAAAACAGCGCTTATGCTGATATAATTTTTTTTATTATCACACCGGTGAATTTATCTCATTTTGACATACCTTTGAAAAAATAATTAAAAATACTCTGTCCAGGATTTTTTTAGGCAACCTATTTTTTATATATTATCTAACATCTGAAATTCATTATGAAATAGGTTCTATTCTATTATCAGCTCGGTGAAGGTCGAGGTAGGTTCGGATCTTCTACTAAAAGATGTGCGGGATACTGATCCCAGACGGCACAGAAATATTCCATGCATATTCAATGAATATACCGCTGGCATATTGAGATATTCCAAACATATTCCAAATCTCCCAGGGCATAAGCCTGGCAGATAGCAGGAATATCCAAGGTCACCATGAAACATCTGCCAGGAATATCCCATAATCTTCAAAAATATCTCCATGGCATATGCCATACAGATTCATCTATGAATATCTCCCTTACATATATGCTGGCAATATTTTTTTATCTCCTGATTTGTCCATGCCATATGCTGGTAATATCTTTGTATATATTTAAATATATGTAAATTTTTGTAGCGGTACTAAATAATAATGCATTGATTAGATTGTTTCAAAAAAATTTATTACAGTTTTAAGAATATTTTGTGCAATAACAATAATTAACAAAATTATCACATTAAATCATAAAAATGAACATAAAGTAAAAATATAAATATAAATCAACTAGGTATTTTACAAAACAATACTAAGAATAAGTAAAAATTAACATTTGATGAATTAAACTAAAAAATAGGGAAAACACAATGAGGTAATATTTTAAATGATATAAATATTGAACTGTGAACTTCAATTATTTGGTTTGTGAACTAGAGGCGATTTTGATTGACTGGTTCTTGGTTGGTTCATAGATTGGTCCGTCAGTTTTGGACCAACCGCATTCGAATGACATTCTGGTGACGTCTCAAATCAGATGTTTCTCCAAAATTTGAACAGAATTCGAAAGCGCAGTTCGTTTGACGTTGTCATTTATGAACCGAGCGGTCATCCGTTAACCAACCAAAACAGCCATTTGAAATCGACTCATCAGATTATGGGTCGGTTTCACAAATCGAATTACTCGTTTTGAAATTTCTACGAATCGTGGTGGCTCCAGTTAATTAAATGGTACTAACAAAGTTTTGTAAAACCGACCTTATTTCTATATCAGCACCTCAGAGGTAAAGTGTGTTAAGTCACATTTTTTCAGACACGACCTATATAGAATATTGGATTCACATTAGTAAATTCTAGCTAGTGGAACACATTTTTGACTCCCTAGGTTTATGAAGACGCCAAGTAATGGCAGTACACATTCTTTGAAACAATTATCGAACTGAAAAATCTCTCATTTGTCTAATTTTGATATTGTGACTTGACACACTTTACCTTTGGGGTGCTGATATAGATATCCGTGTTTATAACATCCCAGGCCTTCCAATTCCCAGTCTCCAGCCCCTTCTATCAACACCCATTCTCCCGGTCTCTCAGACATCGTCTTCTGTATGCCGCTCATCCAGGTAGCTTTTGGTCTTCCTTGCCTTTTTCCTTGGAATTCTTTGATTTTGGCCCTGAAAAAAACCAGTGATTCTTAGATTTTCAAGATAAGAGGCTGTCTACTGCTATAGTAATAGTGGAATCTGTTCTAATTATTTAATATTTATAAACTTACTTTGAATTTTAGTAGGCAGTGTTGGCAATTTATATCGAGGCAACCTTCCTTCTCGAAGACGATCCCTCTTTTTGATTTTTAGGGCCTAAATCCGTATTGATGCCACTAATATTTTCGACCTGTACAGCCTTTTTGCTTGCAGGAACAAAATTACGATATACAGCTTGGGTGAGACTTACTACACCTGAGAAGCTCCTCCACTCATGCTCTTGTAGTTTTTGCGTTTGGATTGAAAGCAAAATTTTGGTTAAGCTATCTGCACAACGTAGAGCCATTTTTCAGTAACAAATTTAGTATTTTCATTCTGTTTAAGAATGTATAAAACATAAAATGGGTTTTATGATCACTGAAATTATTTATATTATACCTTTGAGAACATTGCACAATTTTATTAGGGATGAAAAGTTAGTTTTTGCCTTTTTCCCAACCCAACTAAAATATAGGAAATATCCTTTCTATCACTTCCTCACTGTAAAGTCCTCAATTCTTTGACCTGAAAAAACGTAAATACACATAACCAAAGATAAAGCACTGACAAGTGATTGGCATATTACGATTACGAAAACCTTTTTCAAGCATTCCAAATATATAAGAGTACCTACCAACGCTGATTTGATATTCACGCTCCTACAGTCATGCTCTTGTCTGCCTGTCTTATTTTTTATCATGTGCTCGGCTGCATCACCAACTATTTATCACATAATACTCAAACAATAACATATTTTCAACTCCACACACAATTTAATAATTTTTCAATAAGACTCTTTCAACTCATGGAGCTCCATAAATCATGTCACCACCGTGACGTGACGACCATTTTGTTGGAAGTTTGGAACGCCAAACTGAAACTGCTAACACAGATAACTAAGTATAATCACAGAACACAAATAACCTCAATCCAAGACCACAAAACAAAAATATGAATATTTTGACTGAAAACGTCGTGACGTAATGTTTACATCCATAAGAAAAAGTCAAATCAGTAAAATCGAAATTTGATATTCTTATCGGTAAATTCAGGGATAGAATTGCAGGAGTTAAGAATGGGTAGAGGCCAGAAAATAGTTAATTTTTTATTTATAAAGGAGTAGTTTTATTCCTGTAAAGAAATAATGTCATTGGTATTTCTGTCAGATATTTTGATAAAATTCAAGGAAATATCTAGAAAGGGCGAAAATATGGTGGTGGTGGCCACATAACTTCCTCAACCTATAATGGCTCTGAAATGTTTGAAATGCAATGTATTTGGTTCAATGAAAAGCAAGAAGTATTAAGTTGAACTAGAAAGATTCTAAGTTCCAGACATCTCTGTCACCACAGGGAAGCTTCATGGAAACAAAAATATGAGCAAAAGTGATTCGATCCTCCAGTGGAATAAGCTACTCTCACCTCTGCTGACTAATATTTGATTATCATATATGATTTTTGACAACTTGTCTACGCCCTTTTCACATATCTGCTCGAATATCATATATTGTTTTTCCATTTATTGAAAATATATATTTGATCTCTTTCCTATAAGATCAAAATCATAATGGACCTCTTTTTCTGTTTCATCGAACATTTCAATCATTTAAAAAGTCACTCGACTCTCAGTCGATAGACGATATAGTATAGCATGTCCATTTTTCACAAATTAAAACGTTTAATTTATTGCCTGCTCTTTCATTTCATTGTATCAATCATATAAATAAATTACAAATCATTGATTCCATTGTTTACTCAGTTTAATAAATAAGATCAAATTATTAAGCGAATGAAAGTGTTATTTTTTAACTTTAATCCAACTATAATTAACTTGATGATAACTGCGATTCCTCGAAAATATAATCTATATAGAAAGTTTGTAGTTCTTTAACAGTTTACTGGAAAATAGCAAACTCATCAATTATTGATGAGTTCGGAACAAAAGCAAAATCGAGGTAGTGGTAGTGCCTACACACAATTATCGTTCAAAAAGGGTTTTGTAACGTTTGTAATATTCCATGAAGATTTATGTATATATACCAATAAATACTATTGAATAATATTCTAAACGCATATCATATAGATATTCCCATAGCATATACCAGACATATCTGGGATGGCATATATTTGGAATATTCCTTTGAGAGCAGATATATTTGATATATATCTGGCATATGCCTCGCATATTGCAATATCTTTTGGCTTAATGGCAGATTGGAGGAATATTCCGGGAATATAGGGTGCCGTCTGGGATGTGGCCCAACAAGTCTGACACCGGTATATCTCTCATCACAGTGAAAAAATCTAATATCATTTCTCCAACCTCATGATAAAAGATCTCTGAGCCTGGGAATTCAAAATGGCATTCATGTCGATGATTACTATTTTGAATTCATCTATGTTTCAAAAAGAGTTATTCAGTATTTCAAACACCCCATAAATGAATTTTTTCTTCAAACTTTCATGAAACAAAATACCTCTAAATCTATCAGTTTGTAGAAATAGTTACACGAACAGGGCGATCAGCTAAAGAACCGTGTGACGAAAATCTTCGCTGAAATCTTGAATCTCATATTAATATGCAAACGTCTAGTAGTTGAGGAGAAAAATTATTTCAAAAATCTCATTGGCACTGCCAAAATTTTACGTAGGAAAGAACACCCACACACAGAATGTGAAAGATTGAGTCGATTCCTGAGGGGATATTCAGTAGATCTGGGAAGTCGAAACGGAAAGGGTCTTCAGATTTTTTGGGAAAGTATAGATAGTCCAGTAAACGAAGGTCTGAAATCACTTTTTTGCGGAAAGAGCTGCATTTTGGATATAATGATTGTCACTAGAGTAGGAACTCATGGTCAAAAATGCAGATTCCCAAATTTTCAGGAACCTTTTAAAATTCGTGAAAATATGGAAAAAATTACGTTTTTTCGAAAACTAGAAGGTTTATCGAAAAAAGTTTCAAACAAAAGTTGTAGAGCGGAAAATTTTAGTTGACATGATGGCTTTTCGCATTCTCGTGGTGTTTATATTGACTGTTTAGAGACGGATTTCTTTATTGGCATTCTCAGTTGCTAACTTCATTACGTACGAATTGCCGAAGAAGCGGAAAGGAAGCAGGTAGTTTTACCATTCTCATTTTATTACGTTCATGTTTGTAAACGAAAATAACAAGGCTCTTCTTATCCATGGAATGCTAACATCTGATTACCCGGTAACATCCGATTAAAAAAAAATCAGGTGTAAAATCACAAGAAAAACAAATATAAGTGTAGTTTTCGGGCAGTAGTTCATAAACATATACATCATAAAAGGGAATAATAAAACCCTCGGCAAAACCACAAGCTCTCTTGGAGCGTCTTCGGCTCGGTCTTCGGCTATCCGAACGTAATGAAGTTAGCAACTGAGAACGCCATTACATAAATGCACCTCTAATTAGTCAATATTAACACCACGAGAATGCGCAAAGCCATAATGTCAAATGGAATTTTCCGCTCTACAACTTTTGTTTGAAACTTTTTTCGATAAACTTTCTAGTTTCCGAGAAAACGTAACTTTTTCGACATTTTCACGAATTTTCCAAGGTTCCTGAAAATTTGGGAACCTGCATTTTTGACCATGAGTTCCTACTCTAGTGACAATCATTATATCAAAAATGCAGCTCTTTCCGCAAAAAAGTGATTTCAGACCTTCGTTTACTGGACTATAGAGAGGTACTACGAAGTGGTGGTGAAGTAGATCGGGGAAGTAGAAACGGGGACGATAGTTGAAGTCGGTTGAGGAAGAAGGTACTCATTTTTCTAGTTGCCGAATAATTAGGGGACTTCGTGGAGTGACAAACCGCAGGATTAGGGTTTTTTGAAAACGGGATTTTTTTTTAACAATCATCATTCACTAAAAATTTCTGAGTGAACCGTGTCGGAGGTGTTATTTCAGAAAACTCAAACTATTTCCACGAATGAATAATACTATCAGAAGGTCACAGCTCTTCAACTTTGAATGTGTTGTAAACTTGGAGTCCAAAAGTTTTGAAATATCTTCTCATCCCTAATTTCATTTATCCTACTTTGAATGTTTTTTATTTGCACTTCATCGAAAGAAGATATTCATTTGACCTGAATTATGAAAAATTGTTCATATTAATCTATTCGTTTTCATTGCATTTCAGAAAATAGATATTCATGTAAGTCATTTTGATAGTATCAATTATCAGTGAAAACTAGTTCCTCTGGAAAAAAAATAACACTAAGACCTGTTCCAGCAATAGGCTTTACTCAGACCATTCCTAGCTGGAGAGAGTTGACTTCATTCTTTTGGTTGAAGAAAAGCCGCTCTTCTGTTAACCGGGCAACAACATCTTTATCTATATAAACTCATATACACACAAGTCTAAATTTTATTATAATACTAGCTGGCTCGGCGAACTTTGTTTCGCCTCAAAGCTACATGAAGTTGTATCAATGAGACATTGGTATTTTGTCAAGTAGGCGGTATATTAGGCGAAACTAAAGTACAAAATATACAAAAAATTCAATAAAATTGAAATATTTCTTGAACATAGATGAATTCAAATGAAATACCATTTCAAATTCTGAGGCTCAGAGAATTGAAAATGGTATTCATTTCGATGATTACTATTTTGAATTCATCTATGTTTCAAAAATGTTTTCGGTGTGGCCTCCGTAAAGGCAAAGAATGTTTTTGTTTACCGTTTTATTTTTTTTTCTTAAATACATTGAAATACGTAGGTATGTACAATGTTATTTACATGGAAAGACTTCACTTCATTTAAGCGGTAACTTATTATTATTTGAAAAATGTCTCATTGTAGTACCTTTTTTTCCCAGGTGCAAGAATAATAAGAGCAGAAGGTTTGCCGACTCGTGAACACGCAACATACAACTGGCCATGAGAAAGACAACTATTTTCTAGATTTATGCCACACACACTCGAGGATTGGCCTTGGGATTTGTTAATTGAACGCTCGGCTGGAACAACGTTGGATGTTACACTAAAAAATGACACACATCCAACGTTGTTCCAGCCGACCATACAATTGTCATAGCAAACAATAGGCGAATTGAAAATTGAATTATCTTCAACTCAAATGGCATATCTATTGGGATCATCGGAATTATGGGAATAAGAACTTCCTTACCTATATATTTTTCTTCGAGTATTGTGCAATGTGCAACTATTTGTTCTGGTCGAATTGTTTCTACTGACCAGATGAGCATGTGTGCATGTGGCAGGCCTTGTTTTTGCCATACAATTGAATACATCCGGTATCAACTTTGTTATTGTTGCCAAGTACCATTCCGAGCATGATCTTTCTATAAATAACCTTAAAATCTCAAACTTCGTACTCTCTTCCCCTATTTCTTTCAAATCTCTCACATTCTTTCCCAAATGCTTCAAGCCATTGCCTTGCATTTGAGTGGTGCACTTGAATTTTTCTACCATGAACCTCTCTGCGATGTTTTTGAGATCCAATTGATTTTGTTTCTTCTCCATGGACTCCAATAAATGAGATTGGATTACCAACTGTTGCAAATGAGTATCTATGAAAATTAGTTCATCATCTTCATTAAAATAAACACTTTTCATTTCCCCCCGTTAATATTATCTAAACTGTTCTTTCTTGTCCTCTCTGGTTCAGACTTTTCTTCACTCTCTTGAAATGTTCTGTTTTCACCAATTCATCATGCTCACTCACGTATTTATCTTCCTCTGAGAGTATTTATTTTAACTTATCTTCCGTTGTAATATAAGATATTGCAACTACATTTGTCTTTGTATCCCTTGGAGATACTACTAATTTGAAAGTGGATTGGATTCTATCTGCCATGATAACAAAATATTGTCGTTTTGTAAGATTATTTTTATCAGATGAAATTTAAACCAGATGTAAACAAAGTTTCAAATTTTATCCAACATTTCTACTTGCAATATCTAGAATCTGCAAACAAAGAAACGACAATATAAGTTCCTTATACTATTTTAAATTGAACTAAATATCAAACACTTCTTCCAATATTCAAACATAAATTCTTCTCAAACAACACTCATGACAATCCGCGCCAGAACATTGACATTGACAATGGTAGTCAAACCGAAATTTCTCTTTGATTAGAGATTACAGAAGTCTCATCTCCTTACTTATATTAAGGAGGAGAAAAATATCGTGGCGACATCTATTATCGTTATTCGCAAGAAGGAAAATTATTTCTTACTTTTTGTTTTTTTTTTCATCAAGTTTTTCAAAGTTTTAATGTATTTTATGTTAACCCCACTCTAGAAGAATCCAACAAAAAAACTTTCATAAAAAACAGTTCCTCATTCCATAACAAATAAGAGACTGGACTGTTTGAATGCAAATCTCTGCAGGAGTAGGGGATTTCTACTGCTGCCACGAGTTGCAATTTACAACCCACACAATAGTCGTTAGTCACGTCCGAAAGAGAGATGCGCTGGCTACACTGTTTGAAAATTTGATCCTTTTCAAAATAGTCTATAAGTAACCATTCCATTTAAAATTAATCCGAACAGTTCTAGAGCCCAGATCCACTTGTTAAGCAATCTGTCTTCTAAAACAAGGTGCACTGATTTTCAACAACAGCATACATTCTTTTAATTCGTCAAACGACTTTCACTGATGGTCTTCGGTGGTCTATCAATCCTGCAGTGACAGCATTGTTTGTGAACACCCACATTGCTCGAATTTTTCGATCATTTTGGAGAAAGCCCAATGTGGAGGTATCGACCTATCTTCAAAAATAACAATGAAGGAATGTATTGTCTCCGCCATAGATTGTCCACTGGAATACCATTTCATCAATTTGTCAACACAATTTTGGATCATTTAGATAACAAAGATTTAGCGATGGGCCTTTTCATTGATTTGAAGAATCTTACGATTGTGTTAGCCATGAACTTCTGCTATTAAAACGGATACGGTATAAGGGGTAAAGCAAATGAATGGGTTAGGTCTTATCTTACTCAAAGGCGACAACAAGTAATAGTTAATAGGAATGTTGAATCTAAAATTCGTCCTGTCAATGTCGGTATAGCTCAAGGAAGTGTCGCAGTTCCAATCTTATTCATTATATATATAGATGACCTTCCTTCATCGCACTATCACAAATTATGTGGATGACACCAAAATTTTAATCTCTGGGAATAATCCAGTAGAAATAACAAGAAAAACTGAAGATACATTCGTTCAAGCTAGTAGTTGGTTCGCTATGAATAAACTAATTATGAATGAATTGAAAACTTATTTAATCATGTTTCAAACGAAACAATCGTTAACTCCTCGACCACAAAGTATTCGTCTCTAAAAAGCCAAAAAGTGGATGTGGTGTCTGGCATAAAGTTCCTGGGAGTTCATATCGACGAATTCTTGAACTGGGAAACGCATATAAACAAAATATGTGGCCCATTACTTACATGTTGTTACTCTCAAAATTTTGTACCACGCTTATTTTGAATTAATTTCAAGATTCGGAATAATTTTCTGGGATAGTAGCTCGAAAATACAATCAGTTTTTATATCACAAAAAAGAACAATCAGAACGATTAGTAAGTTGAAGTTTATGGAATCCTGTAGGGGTAAATTTAAGGACTTGTGTATATTAACTGTTTATGGTGTATATTTTTTCGAATGCTTACTGTTTTTATATGAAAATAGAGATGAATTCGTTATAAATGTTCAACATAGTTATAATACGCGAACTATGGATCTTATTTATCCTCACCACATATTGACTTTGTTGGAAAAGGTTCCTTATTATATGTGTATGAAAATTTTCGATAAGTTACCTAATCGTATCAAAGAATGTGATGATTTGAATCAATTTCAGAAATTGGTTAAGGAAGTGTTGGTGAAATTGGAACCGTACACAATGGGGGATTATTTCAGTTGTGATAGGTAATCTAATTTAGTTTGATAATTTTTGTTTCGACGTCATTTCATTTTTTATTTTGATGTACTGGTGTAAAATTTGAAATGAAGAGAAATTATTTATCTTTCTATCATATATCTATCATGATTTGAATTTTCTCATTCTGATTTAAGCGAATCTGATTTATTTTCAAACAGTTCAGCATCTCGCATCTTTCCATCGGATGTGACTAATGGGGTAGATTGCAAATTGCAACTCGTGACACCAACAGAGATTTCCACTCCTGCCGAGATTTGCCATTCCAACAGTCTAGTGCCTTATTTGTTATCAAATCGCCATAAAGTTTCGAATATTTCACTGTTCTACTAGACTCAGAGCTCATTCGAATTTAACATTGAAATTCCTATGTGTCCATGATTCTATTCCAGATCTGTATAGTTTTTTGTTACAAGGAAGGCTTTCAAGGGTAGTCAACAATACTTCATTATGTAGGCGTTCAGCTCACCCTGAGACTCAGCAACATTAAAATACAATGAACAGTTACAATTTGAAACCTTCATGAAATCAGCCCCTATTTATGCATGGCCCGGAAAGTAATAACATTTCCAGAAGTAACATTTTTGTTTTCACCCTGTATATCAGAAACAGAAGTTGTTGGGTTATTTCTGTTGGTGGATTTCACAAATAAGTGACATGGGTTCTCGAAAACTGCATGTCTCTATCTTCAATAACATCTGAGATACAGTGCCAATTTGGGACACAGTGTATTCAATATTTCACTATATTTGTATAATATTGGAGACGAATGCAGTTGGAAGCGGGTAAAAAAAACTATATACATAGCATACGTTTACCCAGAGGCTTCGATAATTCTACGAAAGAAAAAGCATTATTTTCCTCCCTTGGTATGAAAATAGCTAATTCACATACCAAGGAAGAAAAATAGTCCTTTTCATCCCGGAGAATTTTTGAAGCCTCACATGAATCGTGTCGCAATTGTGAAGGAATGAGAAGCAGTTTCCTCCTGAGGTATGTATCAAGTTTTTTTTATTTTTTAAATTTCTATCCGAAATTATACGACTTTAGTACAGTATATATCCCAAATTGCTCGATTCTGAAACTTTCAGGTAGTTCTAGACTAATTAGGTGAAAACTTCGTTAGGTGACTTGGGCTCGATTTTTGTGAAAACACCATCAGTGAAAACCGTTTCACGATATCTTCATTTCTTTTAAATTTTGATTTCGAAAATGTGCCATAACTTTTTCATTAACGAAAATATCTAGAAAAGATTAAAACTTTCTAGAAGCGCTTTTTTCCGGGAAATGAAAAACTATGTTAAATTTTTTTTTCTTTGAAAAAATCACTTTTTTTATATTATTTGAAAAAATTAAAATTATGTATTATTTCCACTGAAAAAGCGTTTTGAAAGTCTTCATCTTTTTCAGATATTTTCGAAAATGAAAAATTTATGGCACATATTCTGAATCGAAAAAAATTTCAAAATGTTGTTATATCTTCAAAACGAAGGAAAATTTCGTGAAACGGTTTACACTATTGGAGTTTTCACGAAAATCGAGCCCAGGACTCATTTCAACGTTTTCACCTATCTAGTTAAGAACCAGAAACAGCCAAAATCAAGCAATTTGGGATACCCTGTACAATACGAAGTATATGATGCATAAACATCCCAAATTTATCTCGCTCAATCGTATTCATGTTTTGCTATGAACCATTTCAATAAAAACAATAAGTCATATACTCCTTCTCCACTGGTAATATAAAATGATGGTTTTGATGATAACTGCCTTCAGAGAAAGAAAAATAATTCAATTATAAGAAATGAATAAAGGAATAAGTCATTGTGGCAGCTCTTCGAGAGCTTGTTATCATGCCAGGGCTATTTTAAATAGTGCCGCACCTCCGCTCGCCCTCTATTTTGTTCCTGCCCCAGTCGAAAAGGTGTTGTATAAGGTAATCCAGAATTTCCCTAATCAGTTTTCGTTTCGTATAAACTCATTAATAAGTTGTGAAGCTGCAAGCAACGGGCCATAACCGAGAGCTTGTTCCTCATTTTCCCTTATATTGTAGAAATCCAATTATCACCACGCAAACTGGATTATGTACATCCTCGACAATTTGTTGATAATATTCGTTGTTCGATGTGTAATTCAGCTTGCACGAAAAATTAGTCTTATGGAGAACTGAAACATGATATATTTTAACGCATTTTTTTATTTCCATACAGAACTTTCAGTTTTACTATTTCTCATTTTTCTTGCAGTGAATTGATGGGTTCCAAAAATGTTTCTGAAACTACCAGTCACATACCGCCAAAAATTTTAAATTAGTTTTGATGCCACTGAGTAACTTAATGAAGAAATAAGTCAATAATTATTTTATCTTCTCTTTTTGATTGATGAATTCATTGTTCAACTGCGTCGGAACAATTCATAGAACCTGTGAACAAACAATGTGAGTTATGATAATTCACCCACTATTATAAGTCAGAAAAGATACGTAGAATTATTTACGAACCACGAACTGAATATAAAAAGAGTTCTGTGCTTCTGCATCCTTGTCTCTCTGCATATAACCTATGCGGAAATGGCGCTAGGGCCGCTTTTTGAGCATTTAGCGCAGGAATTTCGATTTATTTATTTCGGTTTTATTACTGTTTTTATAGATTAGAGCGATTTCGCGCAAACATAAACTAAAAGCTGAAATTTTTGCCATGTGGATTATATCCGTAGCCAAAATTTTCGCTAGTAATATGGTTGCATGAAAAAAACGAAAATGCGACTTATAAATGATTGGGATATTGTAATTTTGATTAAAACTCAATCAACTCACATAGAAAACAACAACTGATACATTTACCGTTCAGTACCACCACCATAAAAACTATAACTTTACTGGCAGTGCTTTTTTACACTTTTTTCTTTACCAAAATTCTCGAAGCCAATAATTTTTCTCTAACATAGGTTTTCCTCTTATGTCCATTTCATCAAAGACCAACACGCAACAGCGATCGAAATCTTCTTTGATATTTTCATATATGCGTTAGAAAATATTTTTTCATGCCAGGAATCAACGGCATTTTTGAGCAAGCTCAAAACGGTGCTGTTATTTGATCTGAGACTTTTCAATAATAGAAATTGCGACATAATTTTATCGTCAGAGGTCCATCTTTTGTCTCTTGTACCATTTACTCTGGAACATCTCAATTCCGACATGTAATTCCAGATTGTTTTGGGCATGTTTTCGTACATACTTTGAACCTTTGGGGTATCAGACAACTTGAAAACACTTCTCAAAGTGCTAGACTTTTCCCTACACCTACACTGTTTTACCAGCTTAGGTAAGTGGTCTTTCTTTCCGACGAATAATCTTTACACATTTCTTCTTCCTTGGTGAAGTGTTACTTCTTCTTTTGCTCAAGGTACCATCTCCATTCAAGGAAGGAACACAATCTCGGTAAGAAAGTGTTACGTGGTTTATGGAAGAACTTCATTGGAAGATGTTCTTTCATCAATTTCATTCCTTATTTCTTTTGTCAGATTTTTGATCTGAAAAAATGAACAAGACGATTGTATTCAAAGCTCTTTCCTTCATATAAATATCGCCAAACCCACTAATTATTAGTTTAAAAACGATGCATTTTTGATACATTATCTTCTCCAGCTAGACATATGACGCGTTTACCTAATCTATTTGAAAAATATTTCGAAATACACGAACACTCACAAATTGTTTATCACTCAGTTTAAACTCGTGATGCTCTAGCGACGAGTTTAAATGAACGTGGATTGACAAAGATACGAGTACAATTATTGCACTTTCGAAATAGAAAAAAGAAGATATAGCTTATTTATTTTTAGCCAAAGGCAGTATACATTTTCAATTCTGGCAAAGCCAACAAAAGCGTCTCTACTTGCAAGGCCGCTGAAATAAAACAGGAATATCTTTATGTGATCTGGAATGTTATAGACAAGGATGGTGACAGAGGCTGAATCAGACAAATTTAGTGAAGGAGTTGACCGTCTCATTGTTGTCTCTGGGAGTAGTTCAAAATTGACACTTCTACAACAGTTGAAGAAAAACTTTCAGAATTTCAGTATTTACCAATCTATAAGTAGGCCACATAGATACAGATGAATCGTACGCTACAGATTTGTAGCTTACAGAGAAAATGCAGAATACCGCCATGCGTTGGTACAGGCTCACTTTTTACTAGTAGTATATCTAAGCATATTGTCATAGTCGTAGGGTCGTTTGCGCAAAACTTTGTTTGTACCGTTAAATTAATCGGAGCCACCGCAATTCATTGAAATTTCAGAACGAGTGATTCGATTGGTTCGAATTGACGTAAGGTTTTTAATCGCACATTCAAAGTTTTATGAATCCGACCCATAGACTCGAAGATAAAATATGGTATTCAACTAACGATTAGCCATAACCCTCTGGATGAATTATAACTTCATCTGCGTGAGTTATGACTCACATTACCGCTCGCTGAATAATTTAACTATCATGAGTGTTATTAAGAATGTGATTTTTGAAAAGTAAACCATCACATAACTGACTAGTGAGTTATCGAGTCCAACCGACCTTGATATTTGAGATAGTATTCTCTTCATTTATTACTACTACAAGCAGAATTCACAGTGATATTGAAAAAAGAGGAAACCCCAACGGTTTACTCGAATTTTGAGTAATTGTTAAATTCACTAGTTCATATTGGAAAAAGGCGTCCCCAATCGATACCGCTGTATCGGAAGACGTGGCAGCAATAAAATCTTATAATTTTGTTATGCTACGCCTGCTACAGGCAAGGATTGCTATCCTCAGTGTGACGTCCCAAAGTAGTCATGTCAAACCCTGCATTCGACAAAAGGGTCACCGAAGACTTTCCCAGGTAGTTGCTGGTGTAGAGCGTTGATTCCTTCAGTTTCAAAAACATAACAATCCCTTGAGGAATCTATTGAAAAATTTTTAGGAGGTCTCTGCATTGTTTTAGGGATTCTTCTTCCACTCTCTGAAACAAGAAACAATTAAAAAAATTTAATAATGGAAAAAAGGCCATTTTCGAAAAAATCAAGAGCAAGAACCATGAATTTTTTATTCTAAATACATGTATTTCCACACAAGAGTTCCAAAATGGAAGGTGAGATGACTACTATTCCTCACGTCCCAGTTTAGAACTCCCTAAGTTGAAAGAGTCTTTTTGAAATTTATTAAATTGTGTTGTGTTAAAAATATATCACTGTATAAGTTGTACGTGATTGATAGTTTGTGATACAGAGTATTCGATGTGTCGATGGCGAGAAGCCAAGCACATATTAAAAGATTGATTAATCAATCAATCATTTTCACACAAATTGGAAGTCCTGTTTCAAACTTCTCCTGCGAAACTTCTCGATTTCTTGGTTTGAGCATGTGGCGAAACCACGTGGAAATATTTTCTTTTGGCTTGAGTGCTTTCTCTTTTCAAATTGACCACCAATTCATCTCATTTGAAAGCATCGTTAATTCTCATCAACAAGGCCAATTTCATAAACACTAACTCGTCGTCCGGAGCTTTGTTCAAAAACTATTTCTATTTCAAATTGCTTCAATGTCTGAGACTTCTTGGTTTGTATCCCTGTGATTGTATTTAAAAAAAAAACGTAAGTTGGCCTTTTTAGAATAGTAAATCGTCAAACGAAGCATCGACTATCTGGCCCGTAGCTAATAAGTAATAGAACAGTAATAGTCAATAGAACATTTTTATCGATTCCTTCCATCTTCCTCAATTGTTCAAAATTTTCACGACCGTTTCTGGTATAATCTATATAGCTGCTTCTTCCGCTTTCGTAAAAATTTATGCAGGAATTTTTTTCTCTATTTTCTTTAATGATTCTTTCTCCCAAATTATTTCCCTGTTGTAAAGGGAAAAGTGATGAGTGTTGAAATGTATTTAAACATTTGCTATCAATGTATCGTGCTTGTGGCATTCAAACAAATATCCCATCCGAACGAAAATGTCAAAAAGTCATTGTCATGTCATTCTGACATTTATACGGTATTGCGACGCAAGAAGCTTTGGTTTGACCACAAAGCTGTTTAATTATTACCTCATTCAAAAACATTTTTTTCACTTGCTCGATGAGACATTCAGGTTTACCACTCGCCTGTTATGTTTCTACTTGATATTTTATACGTTTCACACCACTTTTTTCCAACATAACACAAGTACCATGAATGATTTTTGTCCTTATTTTTTTATATTCTGAAAGACAGAAATCTACTTAGGAAATGATAAAACTCTGACCATAGTTAGTTATTTGGTTTAAAAGAGTTTACAGTTCACAGCGACCTCATTGTCTATTTTGCTTCCTGGCAAAGCTGTTTTTACAATACCCCTCACAGCTCTACATCCAGTTCCAGCAATCTAATGGAATCCAATATCTGGAAAGGCTTCAGCGAGGCCGTGTTTCTTGACAAAAGCATAGCTCCGAATAAGTTGTGATTGAAAAAGTTCCATGTCAACCCAGGGTTTTCATATTCAAGAAATCTTTCAGTGCGAAAAAATAGAAAAAACTTCGTGATTTCGGCATCTGGTAATGATCGGAATTTTACTGCCACTTTTTGTCACGATGAAGAAATCGCGGCAGAGATATTGCCATCCTTAACTCCGGAAGATGAAAAACAACTGCCGAAACCACCGAAAGTTTCATAGTGTCTCCGCTAAATACTTCCCCAACGGTGCACTTCCCAAAAATCCGGCAATAACAGCAATATGAAGAAACCTCCAGATAACTAGTTGAAATATGTTTTATCTCGTCTGGTTCACGTCGTACTTTATTCGATAAAAACAAAATGGCGCCATTGAGAGGACGGCTCAACTTTAACAATATGACATTTCACCCTGTTATAGGAGCTGAGCTGTTTTAGGAACGCCACATTAAATCTCTCAACTTTCTTTTTCTCAAGCGGGGAGATATAATCTTTTAGCGGCACTTTTTACCGGAGTTTCGGGTTTTGTTTTCCGGCGTCAATCGTCAATTGTTTGGAACGGACATGGGTCGCGCTTTTCCGTTCCAGCGATTGCATTTTTAATGTGTTTTCATCCTGTTCCTTCAGCAGATTTATTTTGTAGGGCATTATTTGGTGGCGCTCGGTCTGCTGGATCGGATGTGAGACAACTGACGAGTGGATATGGAGCTCATTCTGCAAGCAACTTCGGAAAACAGAGGTAGACGATTTGAAAGCTTTCAACTATTTCAAACACTTCTATAATGAGAGGCATTCATTATCCTTCTTCTCGGTAGAAAATTTGGACACATCTGGAATATTCGAAAAACTAAAATTTTTTCAATGAATACACAAAATATTGGGAAATTGGACAATTTATTAACCTTATTTTTTTCACGAAGCCGACGTTTCGAGGTTGGTTTTCTTCTTTCTCAAGGCTAAAATAAAAACAATCAACAATAAGATAGAAATATGGCTTCACAAAAGTGTGCATCTCTTACCTAGTCAGTAAATAAAGGTTTTTGTCAAAATATATAAAATCAATTTAGAGTAAGGTAATCTAGAGCAACAATTCATGAAACAATATCAGATTCAAATAAATAATAGGTTAACATTGAAACATTTCTTTGACAAGACCACAGACTATTATCAAAACTACACAATTGTAAACAATAACATTGAAAATGGAAAACGTACCTGAACTAATGAATTTATATAAAAAACATTTATAACAATTGACTATATAATATATTGAGACCCTGTACATCCTCCCTATGATTAACTGTTTGATTCTTTTTTATGAAAATCATTTCACTGATATTTCTCGCATATCTGTTCCTTTCATAATCTAAAATTTTAACGTTATCAAAATTGAACTTATGACCTGTCATGTGTGTGTGTGTGGCTAACGCTGTTTTGCCACTATTTGATGGGTTGTTGCAATCATTTTTATGTTGTCTCATTCTGTCTCTAAGATACTGTTTCGTTTGTCCAATATAAGATTCTTCACAATTGAAGCAGGGGATCTGATATATTAAATTAGACTTCATCAATTCTGGTGTTCTATCTTTCAGTTTTGTAAAGAATTTTTTTCCCTTTCAGTTGAATAATAAGTGCAACAACAATTAAATTCTTTAAAAATTTTGTTAATAGAATGAGATAATCCAGGAACATATGGGAACTTATAATATTTGAGGTCTGACTTGGCCCCAGTGACTGGGTGATTAATTTGATCCAATATATTACACATTCTGGTGACTAGATATTTGGGGTAGTGATTTTTATATAGAATTTTTTTTATTATATTGATATTTTGTATATGTAACCTTGAATTACTTAGTGTGGTGGCCCTAAAAATGAGATCTTTTATGACATTTAGTTTTTGTTGTGAACTATGATTACTAAAGAAATTTATACATCTTCCTGGGTTATATGGTTTTATATACCAATCGGAAATTAAATTGCTATTTTCGCGTATGATCATTACGTCAAAGAAAGGAAGTCGTCCATTTATTTCGACTTCTAAGGTGAATTTGATTTTGGTATGAAAAGAGTTGAATACGTCCAACGTGTGTTGTATTTTATTGCTGGGAATCAGTACTATAGTGTCGTCTACGTAGAATTTAAGTAATGGTGTTGTGAAATCTAATTTTGTTTCAACATATCTGAACAAATCATACATGACCAATTCTGCAAGTGCTGGACTAGCTGGAGCTCCAATAGGGGTTCCATCAAGCTGTTTATAATAATTACCATTATACATAAAATAGCTACTCTCGAAATAAGTGTTGAGTAGCAACAAAAATGTCTCCCTATCCACTACCGTATAACAACTAATGATGTGCCAATATTTTTCGACTAACTGAGTCACAAGCATTTTCGGGATGTTGGTAAATAAAGATACAACATCTAAGGACACCAAGATGTATCCATCAGGCACTTCTATGTCGGTCAAAGAATTTACCAAAGAAAAAGAATTTTTTAGGCTGTAAACAGAAGTTGACAGAAAAGACGTAAGGATGTTGTGTACATATTTAGCTAAGTTGGTAAAAGGGGCGTCAATGCAACTTACAATCGGTCTTAGACTCAATGTAGTTTTGTGGACTTTTCTCAAGCAATACAGTTTTGGTGGTATGCCATTATGTGTGATCATATGTTTGTATTCATAGTCTGATATAAACTGTTGTTCTCTTAAAAATTTAATCACCTTATTTATGTTATTTTGGATTTTAGTGGTTGGATCTTTTTGGAGTTTTTCATATAAATTATGGTCATCTAACATTTTCTTGACTTCATTCTCATATTCTTCTCTTTCCATAATCACAGTAATGTTGCCTTTGTCTGACTTGCTAATAACCAATTGTTGGTTATTCTTTATAAACTCATGGGTGGCCTTGAGATATTTTTTTGAAATAATGTCATGTTTTTTGTGTTGATATTTAATCATATAGTTTTTGACCACACCTACACTTTTAGCTCGAAAGTTATCTTTCTCTTCATCATTGAGTTGTTGAGAATTAATACAAAACTCTAAATCTTTGATGATATTAATTAGGGGACGTTTATTAGGAACAAAACTATATTTTTCACCCAAACTGAGAACCATCTTAACCTCATCAGGGATGTCTCTATCAGTGTAGTTAATCAAAAAATCTTCATTAAACTAGGATGGTGTTAACAGTCCATGTTTACACTTTAAATCTTGCAACTTTTTGATGTTTAAGTTTTTAACTTTTTTGAAATGGTCATTGTATACATTGGTTGCCATGTGCATTAAAACTGTAAATAACTGTGGTCTTAAGTTTTCTTGTAATGAATGTTGTAGCCGGTTAATCTGATCTTGTAGGTCACTTATTTTCCATAAACAGATTTTAATTTCAATGTTCAAAATTGAAGAACGAAATCGAGACAAAATTTTATGAACTGAGTTTCTAAAAGGATGATCTTCAAGTTCTAATGAATAAATCTGTCTCACGTTATGAACAATGTGGTTGGGTAACAATTGGTTCCTGCGACAGCTAAGTAAAAAAATTCTCCTGTTAAGTTGTGCTGCTTTTTTCTTTTGTAAACCAATGAATCGTTTGCTCATCGTGCAAGTGCGAATACCATTATCTCTCCTTATCGTCTCAAACAAACCCCCGGGTATTGTAAGTGGAAGGTTATCATCCATTATATTTGAATAAATACACAAAATATTGGGAAATTCGATAATTTATTAACCTTATTTTTCTCACGAAGCCGACGTTTCGAGGTTCGTTTTCCTCTTTCTCAGGGCTGAAATAAAAACAGTCAACAATAAAAAATAAAAGTTTTTCATTTTGGAAATGTCATATTCAGTTTGGAGGTGTTAGACACAGTGCTGTAATCAGTGGCGTAGCAGAGGGCCCCGCAGACCCCGCAGGGGGGGCCCTGGCACTAAGGAGGCCCCAAGCCAAAAAAAAAGCTTTGAATGGGGCCCCAATAACTATTGAACTTGTCAATTGGCGATATTTTTCTGATGATATAACGAACAAAACCTTAACAATGAAGGTACAGTTATTATTCTCGAAAATGGAGAAATATTCTTGAATTATATTCAAAAAACATAAAAGGTTTACAGTAATTCGATTCGACATATCACTAAATCACACCTTGTGCTACCACCCTATTTTGAAGAGTTTTTTATATAGCGTTAAGGTTTTCGGCATTTCTCCTCGAACATCGCCACATGATCGTTTTATTAAGGGCTCGGCGGCTTATTTGACGTGTTGTTTTTCAGGCGGCTTATTTGTTATTGCAGAAATCTTTGTCAATTCTCAAATCATTTTTATGAAGAAGGGAAAAATATTATGAATTTTTTCATTTTCATTCTAGTAGTGAGAGAAACAAGTGTAACAAGTGTTTGAATACGAAACCATGTTGTGAGTTTGTTTATAGTTAAAGACGAAGTTTTCAATATTCTGACTTTTTTGTGCTTTCAATTTCATTGAAGGTTTAAGTTCTAGAATTAATTGCGTACCTTACTTATCCGTTGGGAAATGTCTCTCGTAGTTTTTCATTATTCATTCATTTCAATATTGAAAAAAGAGGAGTTATGGAATGCCCAAATTAGAAACGGCAGTTTGAATATCTTATAATTTTTCAGATATTAGAAAGAATGATAGAGCGGAAAAGATAATATTTGAATGGAGCTTGCAAAAGATAACCACAGAGAAAAAAATGTATTTTCTAAGCAACGAAAGGATTTTTAATATTTTAATAAGCCAATGCCTGAGTCACATTGAATTATTCAGCTCAGTGGCGAATCAGGCTTCGAATGGGGCTCCAATAATTTCATTCTATTGAACCTTCCGATTCGTTATCTTTTTCTGATGATATTATTACATGAACATAAATCGCAGAAACTAAAGCCTATACGCAAAAAACTAAAACAATGCTTTTCGGGGCTCTCTTCAAACATCGCCAAATGATCGTTTTATTGGGCTCAAGATAATCAAGAATTATCTTAGGAATTCAATGTCGCAAACTCGTCTATCAGACTTTTAAGCCTACTCCCGCTTCGAACAAGAAGCTTGGACATCGTCAAGTTGATGTTTGAAACAAAAAATAAGAATATTAATGAATTTTTGTTAGATTATTTTTCAAGTTCTTGATCACATTTATTTATTCCTAGATATTTTTATATCAGAACCTATATTATTTTGTTATTCAATATTATATATTATTTTCATCACATTTTTTTTAATATTTCACTTTGAAAAACGTCAGGGGAAATTTAGCATACATAATATAGATCTATGGAGGGGGCCCCCGACTAGAATCTTGCGGGAGGGGCCCCAAATTTTGCGCTACGCCACTGGCTGTAATGAACTCATTACAGCATTGTTTTCAGTTATATTTTTCGTCTTGCTGTTGTCAGTACTGACCTTCGATCCTATCAATTTCGAATGGAATTAATTCAAATTCCGTAAATCAAATTTCGTAAGTCTCACCAACTGCCAAGATACAATGGAAATTTCACACCGATTGTCATAATTTAAATTTCGAAAGTATTTCACAAAACTTGAAATAGAGTAAGATGCTCGTGGCAGAATAGGGCAATTCAAACACTCACGCTTCCGAAATTTTCTTCCTTTTCAAATCCATTTTTCTTTCTTCCTTTGCAGCAAACTGATCGATTACTTCATCGTGGAAATTTGATAAATTAAACTAAATTTCATTCAAACAGGGTGTTTCAAAAAAGGTGACCCCCTCTCTAGGATAGGTAGAAAACTGAAAAATAATTGGGGTTTGCTCAGTAAAAAAATTTCGTATCGCCATCCGTATTCAAGATACAGGGCGTTGAAGAAAAAAAAATATACACTTTTTTTTTAATTTTGCAGAAACTACTGGCAACATTCTAATGAAATTTTATACGAATATGTTTTGGAAGCTGATACATCGAATGAATTTGTTTTTATGTCTGACTCTCGTAGAGGGCGCTAGTTACACAGTTCGTACCAAGTAGTATTGAACATAACTTTTTTAATATTAGATTTACTGAGCAAATTTTCAAGCGTACTTAAACATCATTCAATATCACACAAAAAAGGTACTCTTGGTAAAACTCGATACTGTGTACCGTTTTCGAAGTATTTTGATTTGAAAATTATGAAGTAATAACCAATGAATTTTACACGGCAATAGCATTTTCTCTGAAATTTCAGTTGCCATGGAAAACTGTCTTTCATTTAATAGTTTTGACGTTGAGTCAACAATAATTACATTTCTATTTGATAAATTAGATATTGTTAATCAAAATGTACTCTAATTTTGAATACACTGATATGTTATTATATTAACCTTAGGAGAGTGTTTAGGAAACGCTAGTGCAGCTGTTACGCGTTATGCAGAAAAGTTTTCTCGAAGAAACTTTCCAAGTAAAAATACATTTAGAGCAATTGAACGACGTTGTTGAGAAACTGGGAGTGCGAGACCTAAAAAAATAAATTCTGGTAGGCCAAGAACAACAAGAACCATTAATAAAGAAAATATGATTTTAAATTTAGTTGATCAAAATCCAACAGTTAGCGTAAGGGATGTGGCAAAACAAACAAATACGTCTTCTTCAAGTACTTGGAAGATACTTAAAGAGCAGCAATTTTTTTAAATGTATTCTTTTTACGGACGAGGCCACTTTTACGCGACGAGGTATGTTTAACTCTCATAATGCACACTAATGGAGTGATGAGAATCCACATGTCAAAAGGGTAGCACATTACCAACACTCATTTAAAGTTAATGTTTGGGCAACAACTTTAGGCGACAAATTAATAGGTTATCACATTCTACCTGGAAATTTAAATGGTGATATGTACCTGGACTTTTTAAGCAATCACTTATTCGAGATATTAGAAAATATAACGTTAAACGAGCGAAGATATCTATTTTTTATGCACGATGGAGCTCCACCGCACTTTGATAGAAGGTGTCGTAATTGGTTGAGTAACCATTTTCCGAATCGATGGATTGGTAGAGGTGCAGAAGCTCCGATTCATTGGCCTCCTCGGGCATGTGATTTTAATCCCTTGGATTACACAGTTTGGTCGTATCTTAAAGAAAAAGTTTATGCTGCAGAGGTATATTCACCTCAAGATTTGAAAAATAGAATACAACGTCACTTTAATGATCTCACAGCTGACTCCCAACCATTTAGTAGATTAATGGATTCTTTAGAAAAAGGATAGCCTTGTGTATTCGTGAAAACGGAGGACATTTTGAACACCTACTCTAATTGAAATCATATTTATGTTATTAGCCTTTTTTTGAATTTTCTGATTTTTTGTTTGATAAATACAATTTTTATCATTACTTCATACGAACATCGGTTGTCACTTCATAATTTTTAAATCAAAATACTCCGAAAACGGTACAAAGTATCGAGGTTTACCAAGAGTACCTTTTTTGTGTGAAATTGAATGGTGTTTAAGTATGCTTGAAATTTTGCTCAAGAAATCCAATATTAAAAAAGTTATGTTCAATACTACTTGGTACGAACTGTGTAACTAGCGCCCTGTACGAGAGTCAGACATAAAAACAAATTCATCGGATGTATCAGCTTCCAAAACATATTCGTATAAAATTTCATTAGAATGTTGCCAGTAGTTTCTGCAAAATTAAAAAAAATGTGTATAATTTTTTTTCTTCAACGCCCTGTATCTTGAATACGGATGGCGTTACGAATTTTTTTTACCGAGCAAACCCCAATTATTTTTCAGTTTTCTACCTATCCTAGAGAGGGGGTCACCTTTTTTTGAAACACCCTGTAGAGATCGTATCTTAAGTCATTTTCATCGAAATTTATCTGAACTAATGTGTAATGTGGATTCTCCTCGATTCGACTGGACGGAAAGTACCTATCCGAAGGCCCTCCTTCCGCTGCGCCAAACTTATTGTTATTGCTCTCGCTTAAATTTGAACAGAGTATTGTAACAAAATATATTTAGAATGGCAATTCATTCAAAAATGGAAACATGATATTATGGTACTTTTTTTGTGGGTTGAAGTGCTCATGTGCTCTCATGGCAGAGCCGATACTGTCATTTTGCACCATAAGGACGGTAATCCGAGAATACCTAGAGTGCGCCGACATAAGTTTCACAAAGGTGACAAAAATTTTTTCATTTCCGATGTATTAAACCTAGATTAGTAAAATTTTCTTCATAGAGATTAAATATTGATTGAAATATGGTACTATTTAAATTTATGGCCCCTCCATGGAAGAATTGCATGCAAATATCATTTGAGGGAAGAATTTCAGTTAGAAGGTTTTATCAAATCACCATCGATATACGGAATTCGGCATTCCGATTATGAGTTCACTTAAAAAGTGGGAGGTAGTCTAAAAAAACTTCATATGATTATTGTACGGTATCAATGGTACAGAAATGAACATAGTCTCTTTTAACCTTGAACATCTTTTCAAGTTTATTTCAAGATCATTTTTTTTTTCAAGAGAGGAAAGGTGTATTTTCAGTGCAGAATCTCATTCTTCATGAAAAAAGTAGTAAGTTTTGGTTGAAACTTTCTATCAATTTCAAAATATTGAAGAACCGAATTTTATTTCAACGATTGAAAAAAAAAATTCGAATCTTTTTAATAATGTATATTTCATTAATTTTATAGTTCAATAAGTGATAAAATCATGACTAACGAGACATTTATCAATTTTTTCAATGAATAATTCAGTACATATAGCTGCAAATAGAGTTTCTGCATTCTTATTCTTGCCAGTGATTCACATCCGAAGTTTGAACTGAAAATAAGGTTTTTTCATAAAGGATATACAGTATACAAATATAACTTTTCATAAAAAAATATTGTCAAGTTGTATTTTAGATAACATTTCTAATATAAGATTCATCAAGCTTAATTTCAAGTGTACTTGAACATCTTTCAATTTTATACCAAAGAGGTACTGTGTAACATTTTATAAACATTTTGATTTGAAAATAATCAAGTAGTAACCGATGGCGGTATAAAGTAATGATAAAATGTATTAATCAAAAAAAAACAGAAGATGAAAAAAAAGGTAATGACTTGAAATAAAATTCAAAAGGAGTAGGTGCTCAAAATGTCTCTTTTTTTCAGGAAAACACAACTGTATCTTTGCTAGAAGACAGAATACGAATCCATTCATCTTCTGAGTTTGGAGTCAGCTATGAGGTCATTAGTTACTTAGAATTATGATTTTCAATGCTCATTTTCTGTTTTCTATGTGTCCTAGAAGGAAGTCATCTTTTTTTTCTCGCTTTTCATGATAATAAGTTTATAGATCTCCCGAATTCTATCGATGAGTAGCTCCAACGTCATAGAAAAAACTTACGGGCTATCAGCGCAGTATCGATTTTCCCTGAAATATTGGAAACAATAAATGCAGAACGTTGGCCTTGAACAGTTCGCACATCCCAAATTGAGATTTATCCCCGAAAAATTCCCCAATGAGAACGGGGCATGCAAGTTCGATCCTACCAGCATAATAACCTATTGGATAATCCTTTATCCAATTTCTGCTAATGCCTCCGTCCTCCTTGCTGCAGACTCCAACATGTAACAACACACTAGGATGAATCTAGTTCCATTATTCTTTCCACGAAGATTTATTTCATCTCTATCGGATTTTTTCCCCGGGGAGGGGGGAAAAACCCGCATTTATAAATAGGAATCCCGCAAAAATTGGAGATGAAATTCTAATCCCGTAGAGTGCAATTTCGTGAGTAGATGGGCCCTGCTTCAATAACGTGATGATCGTACACGATGGTTCCGAATGTGTTTTCTAATTATGCACTTCATTTGATTGAGTCATAAAAAGACCCACAGCAAATCGGGAGGATTTTGCCTGATAATTTGAGAATCTGAATTTCGAGGGATTGATAGTGAAAACTACAATAATGATACAGAAAAAACATGTTAGTTTCGGATTGTGTATGCCCCGCGAAAAAATTAGTTCTCATTGGATTGCAAGATAATTCAATGCAATGAGAGAGTGTTGAAAAAGCAGTGAGTGAGTAAATAGTATATTCTAAAACAAGTTGCAGAATGAGCTTCTATTCCAACACGAATGCGAAGTTCGAAAACGAGCGACGAAGGAGCGAGTTTTCGATAGCATGAGTGTTGGAATTGCCTTCTGCAACGAGTAGTAGACGATATTTTCTCTATTTCAGTCAAGTTCTGTGAAATACTCTCGAAATTTAAATAAAAATTCAGGTTAGTGACTTTTATATTTCATCATGGCAAATTTACGAAATTTGACAGATTACGGAATTTGAATTGATTTGATTCGAAACTTGTTTCGATCGGAGGTCAGTACTGACAACCAAAAAACGAAAAATATAACTGAAAACAATGCTGTAATGAAACTCATTACAGCACTACTTTCAGTACTGCAATGAACTCATTACGATACTGAAATAGAGAAAATAAATTAATATACCAGGTGTAATAGAACGAGTGTTCCAATGGATAATAAAATGGAAAATAAAAAAATTTGATTATTTATTGTTCTTCAGTTCGTTGAAGAAACTTTCATGTGAGAAAAACAAAAATTGAAAATCATTTCTGATTTCCAATCGGAATAAACTCATATCACGCTGTTTTCCACATTCGACATCATGAAGAAACCGACAATTAAAAGGGTAGAGCCAAAATTTATGGAAATTCTGCCTCTGTGGCTTTTCGAATTTGAACTGGGGGGTCGATTTGACATTCAATACAAATTGTTTACCCCGATTTGAGTTATTGCAATCAATATGTGTATTCGACGGTTTATAGAGTGTGTTTCATTGGTGAATGAACATATGGTAACTGAGCTTGAGTTACCCCAGAAGACTCGAAAAAACCTATAATATGATAGGTCTTATCAATTTCGTAACCAATATAGGGGGTAGTTCATATCTTCAACGAAAACTTTTGAAGCAACTTGCATTTCGGATCATATTTGAAACATGTAATAAAATTCTACAGGTCGATCGATTTATATAGGATGTCCCACCGGGAGTGCCCATTAGAAGTTTATGGGGAAATAATAATTCGATCATTTACAAATTTTGTGTGAAGATATGAGCCAAGAAGACCTTCATTCATGATTTATTTTTGAATATCAATGAGTTCCGCTTTCACCGGAAGTGGTATTAACTTTCTTATTCAAAATGGAACACCCTGTATTTTATGAATTTGCATTTTCTTTCATTTTCAAGTAGCTTTTCAACATAAACCATTTTGCCCATAAATTATTACGGCTGAATCTAGCTGATAGTTGATTCAAGTTGATCCACAAAACATCTCCAATTACCCCAATCCCAAAATTTTTGTCTTACCACTTTTTGAAGTCGTCGTATTCTCGCTGGTAACTCGAAGTTGATTTTGCAGGTAATAAACTTGATGCTTCACTGCAATTTCTTTTGGTACAGTCATTTTCGCTTTCGCCAAAACAATTGTAAAGAAAAATAAACAGACATGTTCATGGCAACGCGTCCATAGCTTACGACATTTGCGACAAATTATTGAGATTTTTCTAGAATTCATCTAACTTTTTTACAAATGAGACAAAAAAAAATATAAAACAATACACGCAAGGTAACGGGTTTTAATGGCTCAAGAAGGTAACTGACTCGCCTGCGGCTCATTATATCCTCCATTCTCCAGTAAAAACTCTCCTACCTTGGTGGTGATTTTATATACTATTGGTTTGTGGTTGTCAGATCTGACCTCAGATTCTCTCAATATCAAAATCAATTTCAAATTTCGTGAGCCACACTAACTGCCAAGGTATGATACAAGAGTCACTTATCTGAATATATGCCTGAATTTCGAGAATATTTCATAAAACTTGACTGAAATGGAAAAAATATCATCGAATACTCGTTGCACAACACTCATGTATTCGAAAACGAGCGACGAAGCTACTTGGAATAGGATCTGCCTTCTGCTGCTTGTGTATGGGTACTATTCTAATTGATTTTTGTCCAAAAAAAATCATTCACTTTGTCATTTCATCTTTTATTGAAAGAAATGTTCAGTATTATCTAACGCATCAACGCCACACTTGTGCGCTAGCCGATAAAAACCTTAACGATGATGAAAATCAGCTATGAGCTGGAATGAAAATGGCTCACTTCAGGGCGGATAGTAACGTTTCCTCTGTATTCCGCTCATAACAGTAGGAGAGTCAATGGTGCAGAAACATCGAGAAAACGACAGTGGATTGGAATGATCCGACGGAACAAAAAAAGCATCAGCGTATATCGCACCGTAAACATCTATGCCCCCAAGCGAAAGGTGAAAATCCCTCATACGAGGATATTTACAGGGATTTATGAAAGTTCAATGAAAATAATATCGTTCTCGACGTTAATCAGAATTCGTTCATCATTTCTCATAATGAATCACTGGTACATACATACAACTTGTCTGAAAAATTTTTTGCCTGAGAACGACTGTATTCAAAGAATGCAATGGTGGCAATGACAACGCTCATTTTATTTTTATGTTCTTGGGATGGAACTCATTTATGACAGCTATCTAGTGCATGATCTGATAAAACCGTTTATTTCCGTTTTTACGTATGAAGTCTCCCAGAGAATATTTATTCCTCTATTTCAGAATCGTCATGAGTTCATTACAGATGTAGAAGTACTGCTGTAGTGAAGTCACTAAAGCATTGTTTTGAGTTATATTTTTCATTTTATTGTTGTCAGTACTGCCGTCTGATCCTTTCATTTTTCAAATCAACTCGAATTCCGTAATCTGTCAAATTTCTGTGACATCAACTGCCAATACCTATACAATACTGAAGTCACTAGAATATGGAATCGGAATTGTTATTTGAATTTCGAGAGTTTTTTACTAAACTTGACTGAAATAGAATAATAATAATTGGAATCTTGACCCATATCGAAACTAATATGTCATTATGATACAAGTCCCTGATATTTTTTAAAGGGTTCAGAGATCGAAACAACGAGCTACGAAGAGCAACGTGCATGTGTTTCTAACAAAGAAAAATTAACACATGAACATCATATTGGAAATGATAATGACGGAGAATGACAAAATGGCCAAATATCTAAACGGGTAATTCGCATCAAAATAAATCAACATGAAAGAAACGACTGAAATATAATGGACATTGGTATTATGATAGGTAGATAATGCCATGTGTTCGCATAAAATGACTCTTACCTGTAAAACCGTGAATGACTTCGTAAATTGTCAATTCTTTTGAAATTATCATTTGAAATGTTCAAATATGGGGTACCATAACATTCTTCGTATAACACTATAGTATCATACGATACTATAAAACCAGGGGCAGAAAACTCAGCCGAAAAAAACTGTCTCCCTGTGAAAAAAAAAAATAAAATTGTTGTATCTGAATATTTCATATTGAAGAACATCACCATTATCGGAACGGCTCTTCGGAGGAAGGATTTCCAAGCACAAACTCCAACCTGAAAATGAAAAAAGACAGAACAGCAAGATTATGCAATTTATAGTTCATCAAATGGATCTTGAGTTTTAAACCCAGTGCAAAAATGAATTTAATACATTTCGTATGGCTCTCACGGCATCTTGAAATTTATAAATCGAACAGTTATTATTTAGGTGTTCAACTGTTTCCTCTGATTCATCACATTCACAATTAGGACTGTCAACTGAATTCCACTTGAAAAGCATGCTATTGGTACGACCATGAGCTGTTCTTATTCGACCAAGATGATATTCTTTTGGGAAGGTTAAAACCAGGAACTTCATCCGATGGATCAGATATTAGAGCTTCATCAGATAAAAAACATGCATCCCATTCGGATTTACAGATTTCCTTGCAGCTGAAGTTAAAATTCAGAATGTTGATTGACCAAATAGGTTTACGGGATTTCAGTCTTGGCATTCTATTTTCTGGATCGTAGGAAAGTATCGGAAGAAAATCCGGAAATGAATTGAATTCATTTTAAGAATTCCAAGTTACAGACTGTGCCTTGTTGGTCCTGAAAAGGACCAGTTTTTGCCAAACTTCTTCTGTCTGGACCTGTGCACTCTATACTTTTTTTTTTCAAAATTAAAGTGTTGGTATTCAAACGCGAGTTATCTGAGGTGCAATTCCCGAAATTCCACTCACTCTAACCACTAGTCTTCAACAATATGAAAATTCTGGACAGGCTTAAGTATTTTATAATTGATAAATTTGAAAGCCGCAATCATTGTTATAGATCAATGAATGAATTATTTCTTGGAATTTTGCTTGATTGAGGAACATGAAGGTTAAAATATAAAAATTTTATCTAGTTCACATGCAGAGAGCGAAGTCAGTATTTAGCACACTACTTCGCGCACGTTGTCATGGTAACGAAGAAAAATAAAAAAATAGTCACTTCGCATATTGTTGTGAATGCAAGAATTTTTCGACGTTTGTAGAAAAAATATTTTAACATAATATGTTTCGTTGTTCACGAACATTTTCATATTGGCAATAATATCTTCGAATTCTGATTGTAAGTTGTTCTGAACAGAGATCAAACCACGGAGAATTGAATCAAATATTCAATGACAAAATAATAATGACACCATGCGTAGACGCATATTATTCAGTGATTCAGCTTACTGAATCCTCAATGATTCAAATTTCAAATATAAACTATATTTTTCATGATATCCGAATGAATCTGAGGGCGATGTATGATATACGATATATTTCTTCCACAGGAAAAAAATTTTTTTCTGAGCCATTTCAAACCATTGTTTCCATAAAAAAAACACAAGTTTATGTTATACCTCAGGAAAGAAACTCTTGGGAAAAAACTAATTACGCTACTGGATAGCTATGAAAAAAGTGCCTGATAAATTTTTCATTTCAACATCCTCGCACAAACAGGAACGGAGATCATGGAAAAAGTTGAAATCACCAGAATTACAATTTTGGCCTATAACTCGAAAACAAAAAAAGATAGAGTAATGCAGTTGCTGTGAGAGATAGATCTATCTTTCACCGTTCCAAAGTTGTAGTTCAAGTACCACCAATTTTACTCACCCTGTACATAGGAACAAGGGAAAGAACATGATGTGAAGAATTTAAAAGAATCTTATTGTGGTTCGATTCTCACGATGCAATCAATTCTTCCGAACAAACCTTCATTAGGCTTACAGGCTTTTCCAAACCCTTGTTCTTCGCAGATTCACCTGTCAGGTTCCCAGCTAACTGAGTGTGACTGTTTCTTCACTTTCTTCCCGAATGGAAACTAATCTCATTAATCTTTGGCTTTCACAGGCCGAGAAAAAGAGCAACTGTAATCGGAAGAATCGATTGAATTCCCTCTGTATGCTGTCCGCTTTTATCACGGTGGTTTCCTGATTAATCAGCGGAGCGCATGGTGAAAAAGTTGTTACCACTTTGTCCCAAATGATTTCCCCGAAGACAGAAAACGGTGTACCATATGCATTCTGTTTCTTAACTGAAAACGGAGAACTTTTCCATTTAAACGAAAAAATGAGAGAGTATGCCTGACTGTACAGTGTGAGTTGTCTACTTATACATATAAACTGCTCAACATGAGGAAGGAATATTGACTTTAATTGCAAATTGCAATTGAAAAGTTTCACTCAAAGCAGCTTGAAAATTTAGCAGAAGATTCTCAATGACTTGCTCCCTATAGTGTGATGCGGTTATATTCCTTGGGATAATGTGTAGATGTGTGCGCCCGTTGAAACATATCCCGGACATATCTTTGGACATAGCGACGAATAAAAGGTATGCGTGTGATGTTCCATAACCTTATTCTCCGAGAATCTGAAAATCGCCCATGTTTGGATTCATCAGTGAAAAGGCCACTACGCCATTGACTGTTCAAATTGATTTGTTGCCTTGCCAATTCCAGTCTTTGACGCTTATGGTCACGCTTTTATGGAACTTTGTTTCGATGGAAACATGGACCCCATCTGCATTTTGAAGAGTGTTTCGTAGCATTCTACACCTAGATGTAGGATTTCTTCTCAGCGAAACTGTGATGGAAACGATCCTGAGCAGGTGTTGTTATTCGTCGTCCACCATGCCTTGGTCTTTTCAACATAGAACCTTCCTCTCTGAACCTATTTCCAAGTCGAGATATAACACTTTGGCTGACTTGGAGCCTTTCCGCTACAACAACCTGAGTCAAGCCACCCTGTTCCATTCTAACCCCCTATTAGCATCAGCGTTTGTTAATTTAAGTTTTGTCATTTTTGGAAAACTAGATTCTTATCGAAGCCGTTGACAAATTAACTCCATTTCAAAATAAAAATATTTATGAAGTATATGTAAGGAACCAAACTTCAGAAAAAGGTGGACCGGATTGGGGAAATGTCTCATACTGATTTTTATCATATCGATTCAATTGGTTTCTGAGTTTTAAATGATTTTGCAGCGATTTAAAAACTATTGAATACGACATTTTTAACTCTTCTGGAGCCGGATATTTCAACAACAGATTCTGGTAGTTGAAATAGATAAATTTTTTGTGAACCATTTTTTTCCAACCCAGCATAGAGAGAGAGCTATAGCCATTTGACACACCGAATAACATGCAACTGAAGATTTTCATAGCCAAATATTCATAATATGCCATTTAAGTAACTCACGAGTGGGGTCCTTCAAATTTCTGGTATTATTATGTAATGTTACGGTCACGATGGAGAAGGTAAAACATGTGAGTGGTATTTTATGTTTGTAGAACTTTCAAAATATCAATTAGGACTGTAATTGCTAATTTCGAGGTATTATATCAGAAAATCACTCTTATAAGAATTCTACACTAGCTTGTATCTTTCCAACCGAGCTGAATCGGAAGAAAATGTTTCGAATAAAAAATGTTCATTTTGAGCTCAGGAATATTTCGTCAAGATATCACACCCTCACCAAAAAAATGGCATAACTCAAAATGAAAACTCGAGAATATTCAAATGCTAAATATTTTCTCATTAATTGGAAACATGAAATTGACACCAACTTGGATATGTAGGTATTTACATATATGATATATGAATACCACTGATGTGGGTAAAAATTTTTCATGATTCAATCTAGGCTTTTTTTTCTGATCTTATTCACAGCATGAACCGAAAAAAGTTAATTTTGAGTAGTGTCACTTTTGTAGGGAGGGTGCGAGTATATGTACAGGGTGATTCATTTATCTTGGTAACCCCAATTTTCTCGAAAACGTCCGAATATTTTCTCATTCTGTGAATGGCGTTTTGGACACGTCAATGTCGAGTTGAGATGCGCATAAAAATCTGCGGAATAAATAAAGACGCCAGGCGTCGCGGCGCTATCAAAAATTTTTTCTCCAGGGACATACCTTTTTTATCATGTCATTCGAAAGATAATTTCATTCCGAATTTTTTTTTCGAATACAATTTTTATCGATTTCTAACCGTTAGCGATCTGCAGCGTGTTTTATATTGATTCTATTCCATTTATTTTTTTCTGTATTGTGGTAGTATGCCTTCATTTAGAGACATAGATGTGATTTTGTGATTTGAATTCAAGAAGGCTAGTTTTCTGGTCAATGTGCTCCTTCAAATAAGATGAAATATGTGGCTACAGCAAGATGGGGCTTCATGCCACCACGCTGCCATTCTCAAGAGATATTTAGATCAAGAATTCGGAAAAAAATGGATTGAAATAAATGGACCCATCAGATATCGCCAGACCTAACGCTCATGGATTACTTTCTGAGGGGTCCCCTTGAATATATGGTATACCAAACTGATTCTAATAACTTGGACTATTTGAAATTGAAGATAAGAAACGCATGTGCCCAAGTGGACCCTTATATTTTGACCAAAGTGATGAAATAACTTATGTATGGATCATAATGGCCGAAATTCTTCGTTTGCTATTAAAAAAAAATTTTTATTATTATAGGATATAATATTTAATGAATAAAATAATAGAAAAATAGTTACAGAGCCTCCGTCATTTTACGGAACATAATCAAGTTTAGGTCGTCTAGCCATTATGATCCATACACAAGTTAAATCATCTCCCTATTTCATCATAAGTCACTTTGGACAAAATATAAGGTTCCATTCATTTTCGAATTCCCAACCTCAATATCTCTTCACAATGGCAGCGTTGTGACATGGAGCCCTATCTTGCTGTATCCACATATTTGATCTTATTTAAAGAGGCAGATTGTTTAGAAAACTTGCCTCCTTGAATCCAAGGCATAAAATCATATCTATGTCTCCAAATCAAGCCATACTACCACAATACAGAAAAAAATAAATGGAATAGAATCAACATAAAACACGCTGCAGATCGCTGACGGTAAGAAATGGACAAAAATTGTATTCGAAAAAAAAATTCAAAATGAAATTATCTTTCGAATGACATGATAAAAATGGTATGTCCCTGGAGAAAAAATTTTTGGTAGCGCCGCGACGCCTGGCGTCTTTATTTATTCCGCAGATTTTTATGCACATCTCAAGTCGACATTGACTTGTCCAAAACGCCATTCACAGAATGAAAAAATATTCGGGCGTTTTCGAGAAAATTGGGGTTACCAAGATAAATGAATCACCCTGTACAAGTGAAAGTCTCACCCTGTATAATTCATCGGATGGATAATATAAAATCTGGTATTCCTCATTTCAATACTTTCTCAACATGATTAATAAAGACAGGAAATCATGAAAGAAGTAATTAAGAGTATACAGGGCATTGAAAAATAACGTCGGTGATTCCTTGGCGTGAATTATAAAAAGTTCATCAGAAGAAAATTTTCCCCACCATTAACTGAGTTATAAGCCTTGATAAAATGGAAAGATTTTCAGGATTTTAATTTCTATCTACAGCAAGAAACTACAAAGATAATAAATTTTCAAAAGTTCCAATAGCATGAGTCTTGAATGAATCCATAATTAAAATAAAATAAAAGACAGAGTTTGTATAGGTGTACAACTTTTTTCTCGTCGAGGCTTTATGTAACTGGTTATTCATTTATGATTCGAAGTATTGTCCGTCGCTGGTCACACTCTTTTTTATCTTTCTCCCAGCATAAGTATTCAAATACCGCGTTGAAAAAACTGGTCATCTTTAGAATCTACCAATTTTTCGCTTCTCGATGAAACCGGGTGCCAGGCCTTGTGCCATTGATCGAAACAAGTGGTAGTCCGAGGAAGCAACGTTCGGAGAATATGGCGCGTGGAGTAGGACTTTCCACTCGAGAGTTTCCAAGTTCGTCTTGTCTATTTTCGCAACATGGGGTCTAGCATTATCATTCTCTGAAATCACTTTATCATGTATCTCGTTGTATCGCGGCCGTTTGTCTTTCAATACTTGGCTCAAACGCATTTGCGTTCGATAATTTTTGTGATTGTCTTGATCAATTAATGCCTTCAATCATTATGAATCCTCGAATACATGCAGTGAGAGTCACATCCTTGTTTGTACATCTTCGAATACCTCCTCTCTTTTACGTTTTGCTGGTCTTCGACGTTGAAATTGCCATTTTGGAAGCGTTAACCACTCTCGGCACGTTCTTTCAATAAAACAATCGGCTTCACCGTAGGTACTCTAGAGCATTCGATGAGCCTCAGATGCAGATTTTCTCATATTGAAGCGGAAAATCAAAATCTTTCGCAAATGACGAGAATTCGGTTCGTAAACTGACATGCTAAATCAATTAAAACTTTATGACACAAATCGTCTAATATTTCGATATAAATAAAAACCCAAGCTTATCATATGACATCTCATTTCAACGATCACTTATTTGCAAAACGGTGGAAGCAAAGTTGTCCACCTAATATATTTCTTAGCCAGAATGAGAAGACGGAAGATACACAATATCAATTTCTGAAGACCAGAAATTATGTACCTACCGAAAAGTCAAGACAAGAAAACCTCCGATTACTAAAAGCCGATATCGAAATCATTTCCGCGAATATGATATTGCATTTATGAGAATACTGTTTCTGTTGTTCCTCAGGAATCTATCGATAATCTAATAAAGAAAAGTGCACTCCGGAGAAACTGTATGAACATTTCGAGTATTAAAGTAATAAAATACAGTGTTTCCTGAAATGACTGAGAATATAGCGGCAGAAATATGAGGTCGGAGCTGTTCTTGTAATCTTTGAATTACTATCGGAAGAACTCCCGGAATAGCACTACTTTTATTTCTTGTTTTTTGTCTGGCATAGTGGAAAATTTCAGAAGATTCCTAAGTGAATCTTATCAATTTCGAATTTTTTTTCGTATTCGAGATATACAAGAAGAGTGTTAATGATTCTGATCACTTTCAGCAACAAAAACTATTTTCATTTTATTCATTTATTATGGGTTAAAACTGTAAATCAAACAAAGTTTGTTAACCTACAATGTTTTAACTTTAAACTATTAGATAACCTCTGAAACTTCGTATATTTTTCTTCATTTTTAGAGTGGTGAGGTAACTCATTGTATGATTTATTTATCGAATATGATGGAAATTTTAACCCTTTCGTTGTCGTAAATAGGCAGTCACGGTAAAGATGATCGGCCTTTCTGTAGAATATTCGTGTTCATCATCAGGCATCTTCATTTCAACCATAAATTTTAACTGCTCTTTATTAATCCTACGAATTATCGTACGAGATCGGCAGCACAGGAAACCTTTCATACAAGTAGCTGGTCCGGCTGACATACCAAAAATTATAAATATTTTTAATCGCCCTATTTCGGATTCTACTCAAAACATCTTGGTTGTATTTCCCCAAACTGATGCCTGATGCCAGATAAGTGAAGATAGGGTGTACACATGCATTGTAAAATATCAATTTAATTCCTCGTTGACCACCAGACCCAGGTACCTATAGGTATGTTCTGACTGTTCGTATGGTCTCATTATTCAATTCTACAATTATTTCCCTTGTTTTTTTTTTTGGTTTTTCGCTTCAAATCTCATATATACTGTCTTGTCTTCGTTCAGTACTATGTAGTTTGTTTGTGCACAGCCACTCATCGAATACAGTGACATCAGAAAACAGTTTTGCGTGCCGAGGTGTAAATCCGAAATATTCTCTACGTATGAAAAATGCTCCCACGACTGACCCTTGTGGAACACGAAACTTTACAATTTTCTTATGGCTTTTCACCTATTTACTGCAGTATATTAATACCCTCCCTCCTGATATGTCTTAATGAGGTTTAGTACCGGTCCCCGTGCACCCATACTGTAAATTCTCTATAACAGTGTTTAATTGTTAACTGTATCAAATTCCTTTTGTAAGTGAGCGAACAGGGCCACTACATGTCTTTCTCTTCACAAATTTTTTGTACAGCTCCCACCAGGTCACAAGTAGCCCCCTTTTTTGAAATCCATATCGATTATCATGGATTGGGGAGAAATCTACAAATCTGTTTTTATACCTTTCTCTACAATCTTCGATAGGGTATTCGATATTGTTATTGGACGATAATTTTCTTTTTCACCTCTTCTCCCTTTTTGGAAGATGAGGATCACTTTTGATATTTTTGCACAATCAGGAAACTTTCCCTCCTTGAGCATTCTGTTTATCAACTCAAACAATTTGATCTTAGTTGTTTCATAAATATTCTGAAAGTCCTCTATCGTAATGCGCTGTCGTCACCTTGACTATCAGGTCAACCTCCGTACATTTTTTCAGGAAAATAGACGAATTTCTGTATGTTATTTTATTTCTGATCCCCGTAAAATAGTTGTTCATGTAATTTGCTCTTCTCTTCACTAGTGATTGATTCTCCATTTATGAACAAATTTGTTATCTTTATCTTATTTTTGTTGCTCTATACATTCAATGTGCTTTCAATAGTTTTCCATATATTTGTTATATGCATTCTATCGTAATGCTGTCGTCACCTTGACTACATTTCTTGCTACAGGAAAAAATTAATTCTCCGTACATTTCTTTAGGAAAATAGATGCATTTCTGTATATTATTTCATTTCTGATCCTCGTAAAGTAGTTGTTCATATAAGTTGCTATCTTATCTTCAGCAGTGATTGTTTCTCCATTTATGAACAAATTTGTTATTTTCATCTCATTTTCGTTGCTCTGTGCATTCAATGTGATTTTAAAACTTTTCCACATATTTTTTATATTGTTCCCAGCTTCAACTAGATTGTTATGAAGGTATTTCATCTTTTCCTTTTTTATAAGCGCATTTGCTTCGTTTTTAAAGATGTGAAATTTTCTTTCAGGGTGTAGTAATCAGGATTTTTGATCATTTTTTTGTAGTATTTATCTCGATTATTCATTTTATGAGAATTCTTTGACTGAACCATTTTTCATTACCTAAAAGTTTCCTCTGTTTTGTTGAAGTGCCTATTCTTTTTCCTCGTTTACTAATTTCCATTAAGTCAGAGAAACTTCTATACTCCCCAACCTGTCCTTCAAATATTTGTTGAGTTTGTTATGATCAGTATATCTATATGTCCCTACTTGCCTATTTTTTGTGTTTGTTTTGGGTGTTTGGCATGAGCAGTGGATCATTTTATGATCGGGTATAGGTATATCAGTTGTTTTCATTCTGCAATTTATTTGATTTGAGGTAATAATATGGCCTATAACAGTTACTGTGACCACTGAATTTTTTCGGGTCAATTTCGAATTACTTGTGATATTTTGTGAAATACAATTATTCATATAAAAAATTTATTTATGATTATTCAATTGTCTATTATAATAATGATTTTTTTATTGTTGCTCCAGAAAATTTTGAAACAATTTCAGATTATTCTTTGGAAGATACTACAATTTATATCTTTTAGTTTTATACCTACTGCGTTCACTTTATCAGGTACAGTTATTATCATTTCGTTGTGCTCAATATTTATTCTGACGTATAGGCTGACACATTCTCCCCTAGTTTGCCTTCAATTATGGTAAGCTTCATAATTTTGTATAGCGTAGAATTTAGTTTCATTTTCAAACAACCAAGTATCAGATAAAAGAAATAAGTCTGGATAATTGTATTCCCTCACATATCAACTGATATAATCTAATTTAAATTTCATTCGAATTGACTTAACATTAGTATACAAACAAGAGTTCCTCTCCCATTTTGTTATCCCCGTTTAGTTTTTTGAACATTCGAAAGTTTTCATTGACTTGACTTAAATGGTCTTGCTATTTTCCACTTCCCTTAGGTAAATTCTTCGAGATTTCAAAAGAGCAATCAATGACGATTACGCGAGCCTCCTCATTCTGCAAGAAGGAGAGAAGGTTTGAATAATTAGTTCTAATGAGGAGACCGAGTAGTAATAATGATGTTACCAATCCATTTTCACATTCAAATGTGTGTATCAAAATAGATGCAATTTTTTTTTATGAATATTATTATTAATATGTAGCCCAAGGAAGAAAGAAGGAGTGGCGTTGAAAGCTACATTGTGTCAATCTGCTCATCAACGAGATTTATACACTGAATTCGTGTAGAACATTGATATTGAAAACGTTGGTGTGAAAGAGAATGCAATAAATAGATACAACATTCACAGAGACAGACAGCTTACGAGTAAGCATGACTAAATGATAAAAACGTCTATCAGAAAAAGAGTACTAGATGACAAAAACCATTATCCGTTTTCGAAAAAAGAGCAGAAGGCTTGAGATCTGACGTGAAAGTAAAATCAGATCAATTATCTTCAGAGTTCAAGATTATGATGATCAGGAATTAAAATGTGTAGATCATACTGTTCAATATCTATTTAAATGACCTGTTGAATGTTGAACATAATTCGAATTTCAGGATTTTTGCTTAAGCTGATGACACGGTTATTTTGTTTGTGGATGATACGTGGGAGGCTGTTTACAACCGGACGAAGGAGGGTTTGAATTTCGTGGTGTCGGAAATGAGAAAATTATTGCTAACAATGAATCTACAAAAAACAAAATTTATAACATTTGCATTGACGGAGGCTTCTTGCTCGAACTTAAAAAAATTTATAATTGTTCACGATAGAGACAATTGTACTGATGGCTGCGACTGCGAGTCGTTCATTGAAGTGACCGATACCATCAAATATTTGGGTATAAATGTAGACCGTCATCTACGATGGAAAGACCATGTAATGTATCTGTTAAAGATAATCAGAAGTTCGATACCCAAGTTTAAATTATTGGTGAATATATTGCCCCGTAAGATTCTTTTCACGGTTTATTACACTCTCGTACATTCGGTGTTGAAGTATGGAATTGTTGGATGGGGTGCAGCATACAGATCCCATCTTGTTAATCGCGAAATTTCACAAAAGTTCATCTTGAAAATAATTATGAAGAATGATCGCTTATATTCGACAGAGTTGCTTTTCTCGGAGGCTCGGGTTTTCACTTTGAAGCAATTATTTTATAAAAATGCTCTGATGACAATATTTAAAAATGTGACACGATTGGACGGATACGAACATTCTTATTCCACCAGAAGTCAAATGAGGGTACAACTGCAGGTCCCACGCTCACATAAAACTTTCGCGCAGATGCATGCGCATTGTGTTGGCATTCGTTTGTACAAAAGCTTACCAGAAGAAAAGAGGCGTGCAAATAGCCTCAAATACACACAAAAAATATAAGAAGTTTCATTTTCTCACTTTAGGATGGCACATCCTCGATTCCTCTCTGTTGGAAAATGAATTGTTGTAGGCTAGAGAATGATTAATATTAATATTAATTAATACCGACTGATTGATAGTAGGGGTTCAAGTCTCCGCCGGGGAAGAAATTTTCTGGTATAGAGAACTCGCCGAGCCATTCACTGTTGGGTAAACAATTAACAGTGCTGTGCCTAAGGTGGCGTCGGGACACAGTAACAAAGCCTACAAAGAACACACCTATCATTCTAACTCGCACAAGCTTTAAGTAGTTTCTGAGGGGTTTCACAGAAACCCAGAATGCAAGGAAATACATACATACATACATAAATTGATTAAGTTCACCATTATCAACTTTTATAGTTGATAAACTATAAAAAAAAATTCAAAATTCACACCAACATACATATTGAGTGAACGTTTGCTCCAAAATTGACTGAGACGGCGGGAAATGTCAATTCCTAATGAGATGAACCAAGAAAAATTTACCTACATTTCTTAACACGAGAATAGTGGATAACACTATCAGCGCAAAACGAGAAGAGGTAACTGAATTAAAATCTGTTTCCAATTCAGGAAACCTGAGATATAAGATGGTTCGGAGTAGGGTCACCTGCGTCAATCAGCTGATTTCTACGGAGCATAGAGTTGGCAATTCACTCGAAGTCAGGATCGTAGAAAAGAGGTTGAAGTGAGCATCATTCCATTTTGAACACATTTCATGTTCAAGTTCTTGAAGTCACAAATAGTTGAGAGTTATTCTGTGAAAAAACTGGTAACTAGGGAGAAGAAAAAGCTCTAGTATTTTCATTAAAAACCTTCCTAGAAGAATTCAGTTGTGCATAAGAACACTGTTAGCGAAATGTGGTGACACTATTCAGCAGCAGAAATAACCAAGGCTGCTTTACGAGAGTGTTGTTGCATGAGCATTCCATGAAAAAGGAGGGATCATTCTATCTCACAACGCCTTGTATCTGAAAACAACCGTGATAGACCAAACTAACTAATAACAAGACTAGTGAAAATCTGAATCATGAAGAACACCGCAACAACGCACTGCCATCGAACGAACGAAGCAATGAACTAGTTTCTGGGTTGTTAAGGTACGGTTTCGCTTGTGCGTCGGACGCATGCAGCGACCGCCGAAAGTGGCTGCTGCGATTGTTGAATAGACTGTTCATAGGAAACAGCGAAGAAGCGGTTCCGCTTCTGCAGTCAACGCAGCAGTGACTGCAGCATCCAAACGGTCCACTGCTTGCGGTACCAGTCTGTGCGACGTCGCTGCAGCGTGAATTAATTTATATAGAGGTTAAAATTGTTATAATTTATCGAAATAATAGAAAATGAGTGTTGAAAAGTTTTCGACAGATGAAGAAATGAAACTAATTGAATTAGTTTCCACAAATAGAGGTTCGTATGATTCATTCCATGCTGAAAGACAGTGTATGGAGAAAGATCGCGACAGAAATAAAAGGAAAAACAAGTAAGAGGAAATTTTTTCTTTATCATTTTTAATTTGAACTCTTTATGTGAATATAAAACAGTTTCATATAATTGAATATTAATTGTTCCGAACCCTACGTTTCTGTAACTATTTTTTCTTGCCAGGCAATTCGACCCCCGGACTGCGAATCCATCTACTCTGGCAAATCCTTCTACACATCAAATGCACAGCATTTTTTCTTTTCATATACAGGGTGACAAAGACTCATGGTACACCCCCATTTTCTCCCTTGTTTCTGTAGCTATATTTCTGAAATTCGAAACATTGAATAAACTCACTATATGGCACTTTTTGACATATTTAGAAAAAATCCAATTTCCGGTTTTTCCGGAAATGACATCAACTTTGGATTGAACCGAGAAGATACTTAAACTCGTCCAAACTCCATTATCGTGTTTGTATTGGTTATACAGAAAAATAGTTGATATGGATGGATACCCCACCGATGTTACTTTCGAATGACGTCAGAGTACCATTATGATACCATTTGAGAAAACGGAGTTTCGAGTGGAAAAAGGTTTTGGTTTACTTTTTTGGCACGTATTTTGAACCACGATACTTTTTAAATCGAAATTACTTTAGTGTAGCATTATTTTGATTATTTGGAATAATTTTAGGGAGTTAATGGCTCTCTGGGCGTTCTGACGAATGAAATATCCACTATAAGGAATCATTAGATTGAGAAAATCATAGAGATTACAAATATGTAATAATATACCGGGTGTCCCATTTGAAAATCGGAAGTTGATGTGATTTCCGGAAAAACCAGAAGTTGGATTTTTTTTCTGAATATGTCAAAAAGTGCCCTAGAGTGAGTATATTCAATGTTCCAAATTTCAAAAATATAACTACAAAAACAAAGGAGAAAATGGGGGTGTACCATGAGTCTGTGTCACAATATATTTTAAAATAATTTCATTCTCCTCTTCTTCCAATATATGAAGCGCAAGTTCACTCCATCTTCGAATTCTCACTGTCGACTGTCGGCCGAGTAGTTCTGCTGCAGATAAGGAAACCACTCCAACGTCACAGCGGACGCGAGCGGTAGCTGCTCGCATTCACTGCAGGCGTCCGACGCACAAGCGAAACCGTACCTTTACCCGTCGTCAGTACTGTTTAACGTCTTCGACGAGGACTAGGAAAATAAAGCGCAACCCATATTCAAATCTGTTGTTTCCAGACTTGAAAATGAAAACTGCCATCTAGCGGAGAAACGTCTGCACCTCACTCCCACAGATACTCTTCATGAAATAGATCCCCACTTACATTCCGTTTTTCCCATCAGTAAATTGTAGTACTCCATTTCGGAGTCTCGAACAAAACTTCGAGAATTAGTTTTGAATTGTCAGTTCACCTTGTTCCTTGGACCAGAAGTAACTTTGGACTTCTTTCTGATATGATGTCAGAATGATTACTCTAAACCCTTTGGCGTTCACCATTATTGATAGAGTACTTAGCTCCTGAGGATGGTGATTCTATTCACCCAAACTAGTTGAGCGGATGTGCATTTGCAGAGATACAAAATAAATTAGTTTCACCACCAAAAATAAGGCATTTTATATACTTTTAACTACGTAATTTCAGAATGTTTATTGATTGAGTATTTCATTACACATATAAAGATACAGTTCTTGAGTTTCATAGATCATCTTAATAATTTTTCGAGATCTATCGTTAAACGAATTACTGCTTATCTCTTCTTATTTTAGATATGTGTTATACTTAAACTATTTCCCGTAATTTCATTTCAGAATGATGGGGTATATTCCCTCGTCTATATGGGGACATAAAAAAAAACAGATAATAGAAATTATTCTCACATGTATTCCAAAAATATTCCTTCTTTTTCCCTCTCGCTGATGTATTTGATAATTGAACGCTATACGTTCAGTTCTTCATTGAAGATATAGAATTGTTCTTGCAAATGAAAGCAATCACCTCATTACATTTTGAATATATATGTATAGTCCAAAATTGAGTGTCTTCATCACAAATAAAACTTTTGACAAGTGTACTTCAGATAAACGGAGAAAATATAATGCTGTGGTATTCATTTCCAAAATATTTCATAACCAAAGAAGTAATTTCATTCGTTCTGTTAGTTTCAATGTTCTGAAATTGAATTTAAGAAACACAATTAAGGACATAAGTATTGTTTCAACCAAAAGATTTCATAGATCATCTTAATAATAATAACAGTGCTTTATTGCAAGTGCAACTGGCCGTCGACCTGAGGTCCTTCAGCCCATCTTAATAATTTTTCGAGATCTATCGTTAAACGAATTACTGCTTATCTCTGCTGATTTTAGATATGTGTTATACTTAAACTATTTCCCGTAATTTTATTTCAGAATGATGAGTAGATTCCATCGTCTATATGGGGACATAAAAAAAACAGATAATAGAAATTAGTCTTACATGTATTCCAAAAATATTCATTTTTTTCCCTCTCGCTGATGTATTTGATAATTGAACGCTATACGTTCAGTTCTTCATTGAAAACGATAACCACACACCCCTTTCAGAGCTCTTTTCCGTCGAACAATTTCTATTTCATTGTTGCAAGCGTTCCATTCAATATTTCATGAGGTTGAAACAAAGCAGCCTATATTTTCCGAATTGTAGTTACTCGAAAGTGAACATTTTCCTGAAATTGCTCATAAATATCCCTTGGGAACTGATAATGGTCCGAATACTCCTAGATTTCTTTTTCTGAACGGAATGGGAGATGAGGTTTCGAATGTGTTATGGATGCACCTCTTCACTACAGAAGATGGTATCCGCTTACACTCACCGAGTAGGGATGTAAAGCTTCAGCTCAAATTGTTATCAGCGGAGTAGTCCTAGTTGAAGATTTAGTTTTTCCCTGCAACGGAGTAAGCTGAGGTATATTCTTTACGTGACTCGAAATAATTGAATTGTAACGCTCGAAGAATTCCTTCCCTTCTTTTATTGGGGATGCATAAAAGCATTGGGTTATTTCGGTGGTGATTTATCTACGTGGAAACGTTTCGAAATGCACCACTTGTATCAGTCGTAGGTTCGGGAAGTTTCAGCAGTCACTTGAGAGCTGTTCTCTCGATGAGATATTATTCTATGGGCACCTTCCTTCAGAATTCTTAACTTTCGAATTCTCTTGAATTCTAGTTTAACAATAGCCAGTAGGGTCCATCATTCGGATTTTTTCTTCTTGCGCCGAGAAACTCATATTAAAGAAAACATAAAAAGGATCATTGAGTGATTGAATTAAACAAATGTCACATAAATGGTTGTTCACTTTTGTGCATATGAAAGCAGAAAGTTTGAAGTTTTTTGATGTGCCCTCCGAAAGAATGTGACCGCCTCTGGCCTTCAAAACGAGCTTGAGTCTCTTCCTTAGCGAGGCGCACGCTGCTCGAATCAGCCTTGGCGTATAAAATGCACCGAAGACAGTTTTCTAGCTAATGAAATCGAGCAAGGACAACGGCCACATTTCACGGTCGATAAAAACTGAAACGTTCGATCTCAACCAACTTTGCAAGCAATTTGCTTTGTGAGAGGAAGCTGAGTATTGTTGGACTGTCCAAAGCTCCAAACCGAAGTTTTTGGGTGCCCATAGTATCAACTCAGCTTTGGAGGTCATTTCGCGATAGATTTGTCCACTCATCTCCTTCCAGATCATGATTTAGTCGACTCCTTGGTGTAAGGCGACCCCCATAGGTTTCTTATGATCGCTCATACCTCCCTTCAACCAATCTCAATCATTTTGTTTGTACTGTTCAATGCAGAAAGGTTTCATGTCGGGTATGAAGCAAATCAGCTGCTTAAATCGATCCAACTGCTTGCTACGATGCAATGTTTTGAGATATCCAGACTTATTTTTTTTTTATGCCTGGAACGTACCAGTTGCTTATGTTGCGATTCTAGACTTTTTCTACCGCTGCCAGCCTTGATAGATCGTTAGATAAAGGGGATGAACAAATTTCTCATCCAATTGTAGTTATACAGGGTGAGTCGGGAGGAACGGACCAAACTTCAGGTGTGTATTCTATAGGTCGAAATAATATAAAAAAACTCATATGTTGTTATCCGATTTTCATTTGTTCTCAAACTATAGCGTCATTATGAAAAACAACATTTTCTATATTAAAATGGTTTCATTCATAGCATTATTTTAATAAATGCACGAAAATCCCGCCATTAACCTCGAAACACATTCGTCTGCGAAGGATCTCGATGCTTTTCTGATTGATTCGTGCTTTTCTTTAATGAGCAATGCCGTATTTCTAATGCGTCGAATTAGAGCATCCCGAGTGTCAACTTTAACTTTGTGTACCTCGTTCTTGAACGAGCCCCACAAACAATAGTTCAATGGTGTGAGGTTTGGAGATCTTGGAGGCCAACTAATACGACCACAGTGACCAATCCATAGTCCGAGAAACTCTTGATCTGAATATTGGTTGACCTTATTTAAATATTCTAATTACCCTATAGTTTGAAAACAAATGAGAATCGGATAACAACATATGAGTTTTTTGGAATTATTTCGACCTGCAGAATACACACCTGAAGTTTGGTCCGTTCCTCCCGACTCACCCTGTAGAAGTGTTTGACGAATTTCGATATAGAATTGTTCTTGCACATGAAAGCAATCACCGCATTACATTTTGAATATATATGTATAGTCCAAAATTGAGTGTCTTCATCACAAATAAAACTTTTGACAAGTGAGAAAATATAATGCTGTGGTATTCATTTCCAAAATATTTCATAACCAAAGAAGTAATTTCATTCGTTCTGTTAGTTTCAATGTTCTGAAATCGAACTTAAGAAACACAATGAAGGACCTAAGTATTGTTTCAACCAAAAGATTTTCATCCTTTATCCAAAATGAAGGTTGTATTTACGAAATAATGTTGTAGATATACTTTCTGAATGTCTGGTATTTCTGAGGGATTTTTTTTTTATGTTACAACACAAAATTGTACCTAATTCTGTATTTATTATTACCAAAATCATTTTTTCTCAGATGGTAGACACAAGGAGTAAGGACGCCTTACATCAGCGCCAGCACGTTCTGAGTGAAAGCGACATCTAGCAAATGTCGGTGCAAGTTCTATCCAACTGGGTGACAGTACCTTCGTATGTTGATGGTAGGTTTATCTTCAAATCGCGAACCAATGCTTATCGTTATGAGAATTTTTCAAGAATTCTTGTGGAATGCAAAATTGTTGTTTCATAATTTTGTTATGTGTGTCATAGAAACTGTCGTACAAACTCCAATATAAAGAAAACAAAAGCTCAACCAGCACATTAAAAGAAAATGTACCGTTCCACATGGCGAATTTTAAATGAACAGTGAATTGTTTTATGGAGAGGCCAGCGAAATGTAAAACATCTTGAATATCTTCGCACGATGGAAGACATATGGGTTCATATGCGGCTCAGACGAAGAATGAATTTGTCTTCTTTCATTTCGTTCTCGATTCCAGCCGGAAAGGTGTTATAAATGGACTCAAATTCATTATCTTTTCTTATATGTAGAAAAAAAAACCTTAAAGAAGGGGTATGTATATTTTTTTCTTTTCGCTTGTGTGGCTCCATTTTTGTGCTCTTATATTTTCAGAATGTTTATTACGAATACTTCGCCAATTGTGTCGCCTGCTCTGTAGGAAAATACATTTTTAGATTGCGTTACAGGATGCCTCCGCCATTTTATCTTGTGAATGAAATATTCCTTATATGCTTTCTACAATATTCACTGCTCGTTGCACGACTTTATTTTCACTTATTATTGCACGAATCATATTCTTCTGTTCTGAAGCAACCCGAATCAGAATACCTTGAGGAGATTGTTTCTCCTTTTTTTATGAATCAGATATCTTGAAAAATGAATACAAGAGTGTTCTTTCATTACGATTCGAAAATGTTTAAGTTTCTGTTGATTCAGAAACGGAAGTGTTCATTATTGTAATTTGGCATGTTTCTGATGAATGGTCTCTTAATTTTCAGTTTTTTTTTGGAGTTTCTCTTCCTGGAAGATTGTATTCAGTTTCTTCATTCACGAGGACGTTCAGAGTTCACCAAAACACAAGACCTCCTGTGACTAGCGGAATTTCTGGAAAACATCGCCAACTACTGATTGGCATACCACAAACCTGTCAACCGAAATCCTGATTCGCATATTTTCGAAATGTATTGTTGAAACTAGAAACTGAATATCAACTGGCCTGTCAACCACCAACATATCCAGGGAAGTAATTGGAAGAAATTGTGAATTTTCCATAATTTTTGTACAAAGTTTTCATAACGAGTGTTGGGATCAAAATCCCCTTTTTATATTTTTGTGAATATTTTTCCTGAAAACGAATCTTGGTACCAGATTCATAACTTTGTATATAAATTTGTGAAGGGAAAACGAGTGATTGTTTGACTTTGAGTTGTGTCTTTTCATTCTGAGAATTGTGTGAGAAACCTAGTGAGCTCGGGAATTCATGAAAGGTAATAGCATCAGAACTGTTACAAATAATAATGCTCGAAATCTAAATTTTTGTTTCGCTACGCTATACCATTCCTTAGTTTGGTAATGTAGGATAATGGTACGGATGATATTACGAATAACTGTCTATATGCTATTCGTCAGATTATACATATGAAAATTTGGGGACCCGCCGAGTAATCAAATATAGATCTCGAACTTTTGTCACACTGTTAAGTGAATACCAACGCGATGCACTCAATTAGTCTGCTATTAGATCTATCCATCCATCTCTGAGGCCATTCCGTTATTGCACCATCATCGGTTTCAAAGATATATCGTTATTGTCGCCGGATAGTTTATAGCCGGAGATATCATTCAAGCAATTCAATCAGGGACGAAAAAGTCTCAAGCGGCAATACACATTCATTACTCACTGAATAGAGATTTATCGGGCCGAATACTCCCAGCGTTTTGTCGTCGCACCAAAAAGCGGGAAAATGTCATTAAATTTTCCATTCGGCATCGGATTGAACACTCAACTATTCAGCTGCTATTCCGGGCTACATGGTGTTCCTGTAGCCCATTACTGGTCGGATCTAGCGAGCCTGAGTCTGGATTCCACCGGATTGTGTTATTCAATATGTGTGCGGCACGGTGTTTCCACTCGGAAAATTAAAATATGAACTATGGTATGGAAAATCATCAGTCCAGTGTGCGGATGGAAATTCATTTTATGTCAGATTTAGAGCGATGATATGAAAAATGCCTCGAAAAAGGCACTGTTAAATCAACACGAATGATTCAGAGATAACTAGATATGGGAGTAATGAAACTCATCGAAAGGTAAGCGTGGTTTCACAAGGTCAAGGTGCTTGTCCGTCCGGGTAATCGCCCGTCCGGGCGGCACCCGGAAGCCCTCTTCACACGGAACTGCGAAAATCCGGATTACTAGGTGCTAGGTACGGGTAGGTACTTCAGTTTGCCTCTGATTTCTATGGACAGTAGATGCAAACATATTTTGATTGCTTTATTGAAACATCCGCGAAAAGAACAACGAGATAGGCAAATTTGGGTTCACCCTTTGCACTCAAATTTATAGGAAATTTTCCCTCAACTTGGCACAAATATTTCTCTACGCTTCAGTTTTTTTAATTCGATTGTTGTAATCCTCCGCTCCTTTATCCGAGATTTCGGATTTCTCCTGTACTAGAGTTATCAGGATTTCGGAATATATTTCTTCTAGTCTAGAACAATCAGACGACTAAGCATCCGGATCGTGTGAACGCACTCATGGCACACTGTAGTCCGCTAGGGCATGGTCCGGGTGATTGCCCGTCCGGGCTCCGTGAGTTCTAGCGGGAACATCCGGGCGTTTTGTATGCCCGGACGGCGATTCACCCGTCCGGAAAATGTGAAAGAACCTATGCTAAACTGCGTATTTCTACTTGTCCGGTTGACGGGCGAAAACATGGACGGACATACACCCGGACCGTGTGAAACCGCGCTTAGTTCACGAGAAACCATTTTTATGAGAAATTCACCCATGAGATATTCAACTGCAAATTTACCAGTTGATGAGAAAAATTCTAATTTGAAACCTGCTCGGACTTCAATATACCGGGTATATTGAAACCCTGAAAAATTTATTCTTGGAGTTTAAAAAAAACTTTTTTTTTCAATAGCATTTTATTATAAGTTAGTTTTTATCAGTTCAGCCTGGTTGAGAAAAAGGGTGACATACGAGTGGACTTTTGTATTCGAGGAAGACTCATTATATCAATTCTATATTTTCAAAATCATTTCATTGAATGAATCTTTTTACGAGATGGATCAGAAATTCACGTTTTTTCGTGGATTTCCAACATCCTGTAGCTTCTCGACGGATCCGAGTGGGAAGGAATATAAAAAAGGTGTTTCTTTCGACCTAAGGATTCTTCCTTTGAACTATACATTTATATAGTTCAAACATGTATGATTTTCCGAGGTTGTCAGTTGTGTAAAATGTAATAACAACCATAAAGAACTTTCAATCTTTATAATTGAAGCTTGAATATTGGAAAAAAAAATTCTTTTTGAACGAATCCACTGATCAACAAAAACTCGGATCTCTCAAATATTATTTCAAGCCAAACTCTCAGCCTTGCTCTCTGCGATTCCTAATTAGCTTCTTGCTCTCAGACGCACAGGAAAAGGGTTGATATTTACTTCTCCTTTATAGAATCCGCTGTGAGGATTTTAAAATTTCATACCCTAATGCAGAGCCAACTTCAAAGCAAAAAAAAATTACAAAGATGGATTCTTATGAAATTTTAACGTCACACGTACAACATTAAGCTTTGAAACGCTCGTAAGATAAGTTATGTTTCATATTTTACTCGAAAGATCTCTCCAAGTGGCTGTATGAAATTATTCCGTATTACGACTGGGGCATCGTGCGCTGCATATAATCCTTTCATTCCATTTCTCATTTGAATGCGGTCCGGAAATAAAAAGGAAATTACATTTAGCAGAGCTGGCGGGATCTATTATTGTATTTTTCATCTATACATGACCTTTATTTTGAAAACAAAGGAGATAAACAACTCGGGATTCTTAGGGAGAGGAGTTGTCTCAAATATTTATTGCTTTTTCACGCTTTCCGCATTCACATTTTATGGCGGAATTTTACGAGATCATTGTAGGATTAGGAATCCACGGTACAAGCTTATGAATAAGTAGGATACGGCTTGGTTAGCTTCAGGTTTGGGGTAATTATCTGCTGTTGAGCTGTACAGAGTTGTAAGGACATTTACTGGCGTACCAGAGAAAATGTGAGATTGGTTAGGTGCACGAGACAAGCTTCACTAGAAAGGAAAGGAATTGATATCGATGAAGATTCGTCTTTAGAATATAAGTTAACGTGGAGAATTCAAACATAATTTTTTTTTCATGAAATTCTTCTCGCATAGGCGCCCGCAGGGGGAGGCCAATGGCAGCCGTGCCCCCCTCCTGAGATAAATATAAAAAAATAAAAGTTATGTAACCTTGACAGTACGATATTAGAATCTATAACTCAACCTGATTGTATATTAGAACAGATACAATTCACTAATTCAATAAGTTTAACTAAAATCACATATATACTATCTTCGTACCGGGTGATTGATTATATTTTACTCAGTTATCTCAGATAAAGTTGGTTGCACAAGAACTTTTAACGAAGGCAAATTTGAAAAATTTTTACATGGGAATTCAGAATTCAGAACAGACATCTTGAGCATAAATATTTTAGATGAACTCTTATTCTTCAAAGGGTACACCCTGCATTTCATTTTCATTATCGGTAGAGCTTTCTTTTCTGATTTCAGAATATGTATTCATATTAATTCATTGAAGTTCTTAGTAAAGAAAAACCCTCTAAACCCAATGAAAAGATATCGTCTGTTGAAAGTGAATAGGGGTCATTTTGAACACTTAGTATAACTTTTAGTTAATGAATGCATAAAATGAATATCAGCTGTTTTATTATTATTCACGGTTTCTTCGATATAAAGAAATCGCATCGTTGTCGTGTGGTATTCTATAGCTGCCTTCGATTCAGACGAAATTTTTTTTATTTTTAGAAGACTGAAGATTGAAGAAAACTCCTTGAATAATAACAGTACTACTTGAAAATATTTCAAATTTGCCTTCGTTGAAAGTTCTTGTACCGCTTATATAAACTGAGATATCTATTAAGTAAAATATAAACAATCACCCTGTACAAAAACGATTTGGAGTACGAGAATGTTGAATCTAATTCGGAAGCTCAGTCGCTCGGTGCACTTTTCTCTTTGAGTGAATTACATCGAGCAAAAACCAACCACTTGTTTCTGTGAAGGCGACGAACAGAATTTGGGTGTGAAAAATTCACAGCATCGAAATAATATGCAATAGTAAACAACGGAAATATCCGAAAATGCATTGTACTAATGAATATATATCTCGCGGTAGTGGACACTTTTAAACAACTTATTTACGATATGAGCGTTACCCGAATACTCATCGTTGTTCGTTGTTCGGTTTCGAGGCTCCTTCGAAGATATTTCAGATATGATTTTAATGTTCAATTGAATTACATCGTTATTTCCAAAAGGTACGCAAGATAAATATAGTTTTGATTGAGAGCTAAAATAAGACAATACCCATTGAAACAAAAACTGAAACACAAAAAAACTATACAGGTCTTCAGTATGATATATATATATATATATATATATATATATACATCCTAGTGCTGATAGACGTCCCGTATAAATCCAGGCTTTTGGGGTCCATCAGAAATAACGGGGTTCTCGCAAATCTAATGATGTATATGATGAAACGAGTTGTTGTGGGTTCTAGTGTCGTACTCAGTTTTTCTTATTCACCAATTTTTTTTCCAGTCACTTCAGTGCTATCTCACGTCCGTTCATGTTCGTAGAAGTTGACGACCGAACGTATATATTATGTATACCCCACGTTTTTTAGACGACCAACAGCGTTGCCATTTAACGTCTGTACCTATTCTCTCAAATGCATTTGGTGAGTTTATTCAATCATGAACACATGTTAATTCCTTTCATATTACGTGAACTTAACCTTCCGGAGCTGGCGCTCATGGCTGGTACATGAGGGCTGTCGCGCGGAGTGGGAGTCCCTATGTTTTTTTCCAATATCTCTTCAATATTAGACGTCATTCAAATATAAAATAAACTATCACTCAAAAAGGTCTAATTTTTCATATTATTGATCGTTAGCAGTATGTGAGAGTAGCTATAGATGGCCGAACATCTTTCTCAACTTGGCTCATGAATAAATTAAGTGTACCACAGGAAAGCATCCTCGGAGTATTATCATTTTTGATAATGATTAATGATATATGTGAGGATATCAATGGTTATGGCTGACGACCTTAGAATTAATTCAAAAGAAGTAGGGGTTGATAGGTTTCAGGTCGAAATTTCACAAAAACCAATTCAATAACTGCCGACGTTTCGGTTTATTTAAAACCTTCTTCAAAGGCTCTGAAAAAAGTGTGGGTATTACAATTGGTCTTACCTATTCGGCGTTACACAGTTAGTGAGAAGACAAATAACAAAAATAGAAGAAAAAGCAAAGAACAACAAAAATTACAGAGTTAATAAATAAATAAAGTAATAAATAAAAAAAAACGACAAACACAATGTCCAAAAGGGGACCACAGTCAATCTCAAAAAGAAAAAAAAAAAACAAAAAATTTTGCACAATTGACAAAAATCTCAGAAATCAAGAAACAGTGCAGAGCCACACACATGGAATCAGGTGAGAGAAAACTTACATTATTATTTGGTCTTGTTCGTCAGAAAAAACGAACAAGACCAAATAATAATGTAAGTTTTCTCTCACCTGATTCCATGTGTGTGGCTCTGCACTGTTTCTTGATTTCTGAGATTTTTGTCAATTGTGCAAAATTTTTTGTTTTTTTTTCTTTTTGAGATTGACTGTAGTCCCCTTTTGGACATTGTGTTTGTCGTTTTATTTTATTTATTACTTTATTTATTTATTAACTCTGTAATTTTTGTTGTTCTTTGCTTTTTCTTCTATTTTTGTTATTTGTCTTCTCACTAACTGTGTAACGCCGAATAGGTAAGACCAATTGTAATACCCACACTTTTTTCAGAGCCTTTGAAGAAGGTTTTAAATAAACCGAAACGTCGGCAGTTATTGAATTGGTTTTTGTGAAATTTCGACCTGAAACCTATCAACCCCTACTTCTTTTGAATATGTGAGGATGCAGATTCGATTGAAGATGCAGAGTCGATCAATTTTGTGAATGATTCGAATTTCTTAATAGCGAAATGTGATATTAATGATCTACAGCTGAAATGAGAGGAATCCAAGAATGGCTATCGCGGAAAAAATTCATTCTGAAAATAACACTGATGTAGTTGTTTTTCGATCTTACGGATCAAAAGATGACCAGCCAATAATGATGAATTCTGGTGAGGATAAAGAAAGAACTTCGAAGTTTACCAGTTTTCTGGGGGTCGTTTAAGATGAGTTTCTGCAATGCTCAAATCTTATAGAGGACCTTCTGAATAAATTGAACAAAGTATATTATGCCATGTGAATAATGAATAAATACATTCAAGATGATACGAAGAGGATAATATATCTCTTATCAGATACGGAATAATTTTTTGGGGAGTGAGTCCAGCACTAAAGTCGATATTTATCAGTCAGAAATAATACTAGATTAATGCTTGGCATGAAATTCAGAGATTCGTGCAGGGGTTTCTGACGGTTTATGGATTTTACATTCATCAGTGTCTAATGATACTTATATAATACCAATACTACTTATAGAACTTAAACAGCTGATATTAACATTCCATATAATCGATTGTCTCTATCTGAAAAAAAAACCATCTCTTATGTGTGGTAAAGCTTTTCAATTAATTATCTCATAATCTCAAAATAATCAATAGTTACAGAAAGTTCAAAATTAGAACCAAGAAACTTCTAGTAGATCTAGAGCCATATTGTTTGGAAGATTATTCAAGTCTTGTTGAATTTATTATTTGTGCTGTTTCATTTTTGTGTTTTCCTGTAAGAAAATATCATCTGAAATAAAGACATATATCTATTTATCTATCGATAAATATGTTTTTCAAAACTGAGGAGATGGGCATCATTTCTTGAGAAAAAGTGTTCACTAAAAATTCAGCTAATCCGAGATATAAAGGGTTATAAATGGTTGCAACTGCTTCCCTCATAAAATCTTGATGAAAGAATTGAAACCTACTCAAAAAAAGTATTATGAACTCAGTGTACAAATGAAAAGGAAAATCTCTGTTGTTTTGTTAACCATCTCCTTTGTCAGCAAAAAGGTTTATACGCCCATAATTCCTTCATGAAATGAAAAAATATGGCCAGAAAACCGAGCAGGTAACAGACTTTTTCAAGTTAGTCAGATATCCTCTAGTTCACAGATGATTCCTAAGCGGGCATTGTTTCGATCACTTTTGACAGTTCTTGAAACAGTTGATATGATTTGATAGATCACATATAAAATTGCCATATACCAATTGTTAGCTGCTTGCTGAATACGTTAATTTTTTTTTTCAATAGCAATCAGAAGATGTACCACAGACTCTAAAGAACGCTGGTAACAATTGCAGAAGTAAGCCGTGACTGCATGCATGTACTAGAAATTGAGGGAGATAATTTGAGCATTATCTTAAATTTTGTTAATTTTTTTTGTTCATTTTCATGTTTATTATACGGATATGTTCATGTTAAGCGTCATTAGGTTAAAAATAATTCGTAATCGTACTGTCAGTGGTACATCTTCAAGAAAAATTAAGTTATTTGCATTAGCAAGCAAGTAGAGTTTCGTTATTCAATCTGTTATTCGTCAAGTGATGTCAACTATTCCGAGGATTGATCCCAGACGGCACCCTATATTCCCGGAATATTCCTCCAATCTGCCATTAAGCCAAAAGATATTGCAATATGCGAGGCATATGCCAGATATATATCAAATATATCTGCTCTCAAAGGAATATTCCAAATATATGCCATCCCAGATATGTCTGGTATATGCTATGGGAATATCTATATGATATGCGTTTAGAATATTATTCAATAGTATTTATTGGTATATATACATGAATCTTCATGGAATATTACAAACGTTACAAAACTCTTTTTGAACGATAATTGTGTGTAGGCACTACCACTACCTCGATTTTGCTTTTGTTCCGAACTCATCAATAATTGATGAGTTTGCTTTTTTCCAGTAAACTGTTAAAGAACTACAAACTTTCTATATAGATTATATTTTCGAGGAATTGCAGTTATCATCAAGTTAATTATAGTTGGATTCAAGTTAAAAAATAACACTTTCATTCGCTTAATAATTTGATCTTATTTATTAAACTGAGTAAACAATCGAATCAATGATTTGTAATTTATTTATATAATTGATACAATGAAATGAAAGAGCAGGCAACGAATTAAACGTTTTAATTTGTGAAAAATGGACATGCTATACTATATCGTCTATCGACTGAGAGTCGAGTGACTTTTTAAATGATTGAAATGTTCGATGAAACAGAAAAAGAGGTCCATTATGATTTTGATCTTATAGGAAAGAGATCAAATATATATTTTCAATAAATGGAAAAACAATATATGATATTCGAGCAGATATGTGAAAAGGGCGTAGACAAGTTGTCAAAAATCATATATGATAATCAAATATTAGTCAGCAGAGGTGAGAGTAGCTTATTCCACTGGAGGATCGAATCACTTTTGCTCATATTTTTGTTTCCATGAAGCTGCCCTGTGGTGACAGAGATGTCTGGAACTTAGAATCTTTCTAGTTCAACTTAATACTTCTTGCTTTTCATTGAACCAAATACATTGCATTTCAAACATTTCAGAGCCATTATAGGTTGAGGAAGTTATGTGGCCACCACCACCATATTTTCGCCCTTTCTAGATATTTCCTTGAATTTTATCAAAATATCTGACAGAAATACCAATGACATTATTTCTTTACAGGAATAAAACTACTCCTTTATAAATAAAAAATTAACTATTTTCTGGCCTCTACCCATTCTTAACTCCTGCAATTCTATCCCTGAATTTACCGATAACAATATCAAATTTCGATTTTACTGATTTGACTTTTTCTTATGGATGTAAACATTACGTCACGACGTTTTCAGTCAAAATATTCATATTTTTGTTTTGTGGTCTTGGATTGAGGTTATTTGTGTTCTGTGATTAGCAGTTTCAGTTTGGCGTTCCACCAAACTTCCGAAATGGTCGTCACGTCACGGTGGTGACATGAGTTGAAAGAGTCTTATTGAAAAATTATTAAATTGTGTGTGGAGTTGAAAATATGTTATTGTTTGAGTATTATGTGATAAATAGTTTGTGATGCAGCCGAGCACATGATAAAAGATAAGACAGGCAGACAAGAGCATGACTGTAGGAGCGTGAATATCAAATCAGCGTTGGTAGGTACTCTTATATATTTGGAATGCTTGAAAAAGGTTTTCGTAATATGCCAATCACTTGTCAGTGCTTTATCTTTGGTTATGTGTATTTACGTTTTTTCAGGTCAAAGAATTGAGGACTTTACAGTGAGGAAGTGATAGAAAGGATATTTCCTATATTTTAGTTGGGTTGGGAAAAAGGCAAAAACTAACTTTTCATCCCTAATAAAATTGTGCAATGTTCTCAAAGGTATAATATAAATAATTTCAGTGATCATAAAACCCATTTTATGTTTTATTAATATTTTCAGAGGTTCTTAAACAGAATGAAAATACTAAATTTGTTACTGAAAAATGGCTCTACGTTGTGCAGATAGCTTAACCAAAATTTTGCTTTCAATCCAAACGTAAAAACTACAAGAGCATGAGTGGAGGAGCTTCTCAGGTGTAGTAAGTCTCACCCAAGCAGTATATCGTAATTTTGTTCCTGCAAGCAAAAAGGCTGTACAGGTCGAAAATATTAGTGGCATCAATACGGATTTAGGCCCTAAAAATCAAAAAGAGGGATCGTCTTCGAGAAAGAAGGTTGCCTCGATATAAATTGCCAACACTGCCTACTAAAATTCAAAGTAAGTTTATAAATATTAAATAATTAAAACAGATTCCACTATTACTATAGCAGTAGACAGCCTCTTATCTTGAAAATCTTAGAATCACTGGTTTTTTTCAGGGCCAAAATCAAAGAATTCCAAGGAAAAAGGCGAGGAAGACCAAAAGCTACCTGGATGAGCGGCATACAGAAGACGATGTCTGAGAGACCGGGAGAATGGGTGTTGATAGAAGGGACTGGAGACTGGGAATTGGAAGGCCTGGGATGTTATAAACACGGATATCTATATCAGCACCCCACAATATCAAAATTAGACAAATGAGAGATTTTTCAGTTCGATAATTGTTTCAAAGAATGTGTACTGCCATTACTTGGCGTCTTCATAAACCTAGGGAGTCAAAAATGTGTTCCACTAGCTAGAATTTACTAATGTGAATCCAATATTCTATATAGTCGTGTCTGAAAAAATGTGACTTAACACACTTTACCTCTGAGGTGCTGATATATAGATATAAGGTCGGTTTTACAAAACTTTGTTAGTACCATTTAATTAACTGGAGCCACCACGATTCGTAGAAATTTCAAAACGAGTAATTCGATTTGTGAAACCGACCCATAATCTGATGAGTCGATTTCAAATGGCTGTTTTGGTTGGTTAACGGTTGACCGCTCGGTTCATAAATGACAACGTCAAACGAACTGCGCTTTCGAATTCTGTTCAAATTTTGGAGAAACATCTGATTTGAGACGTCACCAGAATGTCATTCGAATGCGGTTGGTCCAAAACTGACGGACCAATCTATGAACCAACCAAGAACCAGTCAATCGAAATCGCCTCTAGTTCACAAACCAAATAATTGAAGTTCACAGTTCAATATTTATATCATTTAAAATATTACCTCATTGTGTTTTCCCTATTTTTTAGTTTAATTCATCAAATGTTAATTTTTACTTATTCTTAGTATTGTTTTGTAAAATACCTAGTTGATTTATATTTATATTTTTACTTTATGTTCATTTTTATGATTTAATGTGATAATTTTGTTAATTATTGTTATTGTACAAAATATTCTTAAAACTGTAATAAATTTTTTTGAAACAATCTAATCAATGCATTATTATTTAGTACCGCTACAAAAATTTACATATATTTAAATATATACAAAGATATTACCAGCATATGGCATGGACAAATCAGGAGATAAAAAGATATTGCCAGCATATATGTAAGGGAGATATTCATAGATGAATCTGTATGGCATATGCCATGGAGATATTTTTGAAGATTATGGGATATTCCTGGCAGATGTTTCATGGTGACCTTGGATATTCCTGCTATCTGCCAGGCTTATGCCCTGGGAGATTTGGAATATGTTTGGAATATCTCAATATGCCAGCGGTATATTCATTGAATATGCATGAAATATTTCTGTGCCGTCTGGGATCGAACCATGGCTCGATTATGAATCACGAGTGATTAGATCAAAAAGTTCGACCCATAAAGGCGATGGTGGTCGGTAGTACAATTTATGGAGGTGGTGGTTCTCTAGACAACCCTTCCAGCAGTTAGACTCATCTTCTAGACCTTCAAGAATCAAGAACAATGTTTGACTCATTGAGGTGAAATTACACTGGGTAACAGAAGAACTTTTCGATTTATCTCAGAATTCGACTTATCGATGTTCGATTTATCGAGAGTTCACTGTATAATATTATCAATCTGTCCTTCTTTACCTGTACACTTTTTACTTTTTTTCTACGAACCTACTAATAATAATTATTATTGAAAATTTTGAAGAAAAGAACAGGTGTGCTGATAGATGGATAGTTTTCAATCTTAGACTTTACAGAGTAATTTTGGAATGATAAATCAGGAAGCAGATATTTTTAATTTTTCGACTTGCAGAGCTTTCTGAAAAAATTGAACTATTACATATCAAGGGCGACTCGTCAGAGTGGGCAAGGGGGGCTTAGCCTCATCATACAGCTTAGAGCCAAATTTCTATGAAATACGAATATTTCGGACTCAAACGAACCATCATAATTTTTCGAAATTAAATTCAAATTTTAAATTAAGAATGTTTGGTCAATGGAAAAATGTAATATTCAGTTCATTCATCCTCATCGAAAACGTGAAAATCTCGAACAACACTTGACTACCTTGGCGCTATACTATTTCACTGTACGTGCACGAGAGAAGATTCGAAAGGCTGGGTATTCTGTAGTTAAGAATATCCCAGATCCTAGTCTCTAGTAGAGAATATCTCAACCTTTAGAATGGCATTGGAGGCTTGACTCCCCTGCTATGGTCAATCGGGTCGACTTCTGACTTCGCTTCGAATATATTTTGATCTCAGGAGGGACGAAAGGATTGAATTCACAAGCGGCTTGTGTTTGTTTTGATTCAAATTTGAATTCAACGGCAGTGATCTTGTGAACTTTATAATTTTGTTATGAGGCATATTCGGGAATGAAATGGATAAATCAGACGAAAAAAAGGATGCGTAAATATTGTAGATTCCATATTGAGGTACAATTTCAACACGACCTAGGCCAAATTTGATTGCTTTGAAATCAATCGAAAATAGTCAAAATGGAGGTTTGAATTTTATTCGGTATGATACATTGTCCTACTTGACAAGAAAGAATACTCAATTTCTTGCTGGACAATCAAATATATTCATAATTTTTATTTCATTGAAAATAATTATTAATATATGTCACTCCTTCTCATATCCAAAAAAATAAATAAATTTATTTACCGAGAAAAGTTGAATCCAAATCTCCTAAAAATGTTAGCCTTCTCGGTTCGAATGACAATGAGCTATCACTATAACAATAGTTTTATCATAATATCCATCTAGGTATATGTATATGGACGTCGAAAAATCTGCTCATGAAAATTTGAACCTGATGGACTGGCCATCAAAATAGCTGAGTTTGTACTAATTATAATAATAATAATATGGTTTATTCCTTCAAAATTCAGGTATGAACAGATTTCACAGAGGCGCGAGCCTGTACGTGACTTAATATAATTAAACCTATTACACTTACACTTAGTAGCCAGTATTCAAATTAATTTACAAATTCCAAGCAACATACATTCATATAAAGAAAAAAAGGAAAAAAAAAAAAAAAAAAAAGCAAATGGAAATATCCAATCAATAAAAAGTAATGAGGGATCATGTTCGCGACACACAGTGGTGACGTGTGATGACTTTTCTATACACAACAAAACATAGGTAGTCAGACATGTTCGCAGAGTTCACTCGAGTAGGGCCACATCCGGTGAGTACGACATCAAATATTAGGGATTCAATATTTGATTGAAATATTTTCTTCCCTTCTCTATCACCCAATATTTTAACCTTTTTTTTTTAGTATTCATATTATTTATTTCTTTCAGCTCCCTCGGAACACTGGTATATAACCGTGGGGCCAGGTATGCAAAGCATCTTTGGCCAATGCGCTTTTCTGCTCTGGGGGTAATAAATTGATTCTTGTTCCGTGTTTCATATTCATACTCAGAGAGTCCAAGTTGAATGTTCCCCTTACTTACACCAAGTAATATCTGCAGAACAAAGAGTTGACAGGGATTCATGATCTTGGATTCAGCATATAGGTCATCCGATGGAAACAGGAGAGGTCTGCCGTAGATAACACGGAGCAACCATTTCTGCACCACTTCAACTCTCCTCATATGACAGTTATATGCACCGCCCCATCCTATCAACCCATATCTTATCTGAGACTGACATAGGGAATAGTATATCATCCTCAAATTTGTCAAATCCAGATACTTTTTAAGATATTTAAACTTGGCAAGCAAACACCTCAACTTTGCCACCAAACCATCAACATGTATGTCCCATCTAAGATGTCGGTCTATTGTAATACCTAAATATTTCATATGCTCAGCTTCAGGTATTGATGTTACGCTGTCTACTTCTAAGTTGCCCATGTTTGGAAGACCAGATTCATAAGCAGCAAATGGTAAGTATTTTGTTTTTTGCAAATTCATTGTTAATTTATTCTCCTCAAACCACTGCTTAATAATGACAAGATCTTCTTCTGTCTCCTGTTTCACTTTCTCCCAAGTTATATTTTCGTAGAGAATTACAGTATCATCTGCAAAACATATAAGTTCTCCTTTCTTTTCCATCAGTAATAGGCTATTCATATAAATTATAAACAGAATGGGTCCTAATACCGTCCCCTGCGGTACTCCATATTCGACATTTTTTCTTTCACTCGAATGCTCATCTATTCTTACGTATTATGTTTTACCTGTCAAATAGCTTGTCATCAGTTTTAATGATTTCCCTCTAAATCCATTAAGGTAAAGTTTCCTTATTAGTTTTTTATGCGATATGGTGTCAAACGCCTTCGCGAGATCTATAAACACACACAGCACTACTTTTTTCCCATCCAGCCATTCGTTTATTCTTTCTACAAGTTTTTGAATTGCATCTTCTGTTGATTTGCCCTTTCTGAATCCGTATTGACTTCCAGACAAAACTTTATTCTTTTCTAAAAAATTAACAATACGAACTTTTATCAACTTTTCTATAATTTTAGACAAATTAGATGTTAGACAAATTGGTCGATAATTCGATAAACTAGTTTTATCTCCTGTTTTGAACAAGGGTTTGATTACCCCCACCTTGAAGATTTCCGGAAATTTAGCAGTCTCAAAACACAGATTCGTCAGCATCATAATAGGTGCTATTATTTCATCTTGAATATTTTTCAGGAGCTCAGTTCTGATACCATCATCTCCCGGGGCTCCACCATTTTTCAGTTCTCTTATCATACTTCTTACTTCGTCTACAGAGGTCGGAAACAGAAAGATAGTGCTATTACAGTACCGTTCTCCTTTTTCTCTTTCTGGAACTTCGTCTATGTTCTGTGCCAGTCGTTTTCCTATTTCCGTGAAATATCTCCCGAACTCCTCCACCATTTCTCCTATCGATGTAAGTACCTGTCCTTCTAAATTTTTCAATGAATTTATTTTTATTTCAGGCCTCGATCTTCCGCAGAGATCATCAACATACATCCATAGAGATTTTGTCTTCGAAGTATTTTCCCTTACAAAATTGTTTAAATGATCTTTTTTTGCTATTCTTATTAGTTTTTGTAACATATTTCGGTATTTTGTATACTTTGTTCTCAATCTCATATTGCTTAGGTCTTCCATCATTTCTTTGTATAAGTTATTTTTCTTATTTATAGCCTTCAAAAGGCCTGGTGTAATCCAGTCCTTTTTCCCAGATGTTCTATAGGTTAATTTAATTGTTTTTGTGTTTATATCTATATAATAAGTTAAAGAACTGACAAAAGCTTCTGCAAATGAGTCTACGTTTTTATTCCTCATCATCTCTTTCCAATTTATGTTTCCTAGATCATTTTTCAATTGGTTATAATTAATATATCTTTTATATCTATGATTATTCCTCTTTTGTACCTTATCAACATTGACATCAAGACATAACACTGTTGCATAGTGATCTGTTACATCTGAACGAACAATAAATGCTTTATTTCTATCCTCAGTGGGATTTCGACGTCCAAGAAAGAAGTGATCTAAACAACTATTACTGGATGGTCTGGTTACATCATTAATATATGAAGTATACCCGAAAGAACTGAATAAACTTTTATACTCATCTACAAGTTCACCGCTTGATAAAAGGTTGATGTTCATGTCACCCACAATAACATGGTAGTCCCATTTTCGCGTTTTGTTAATGTATTCCAACAGATCCTCATTAAATTTTTTTTGACACACTTGAGGCGAACGATAAATCCCCGTCACCTTGACTGTCTTTCCCTCCAGTTCCATATCCAACTCCAAAACTCTTATCTCTCCAACAGATACCACTCTTTGATTGTATTGTAGATCATCCCGAACATACACGACAACACCATCATTTTTGTTATAAGTACCATAATTATATAAACATGTGTATCCTTTGATCTTAATAGAATCCAAATCTGAAACTGCAAACGTTTCCGTCAGTACAATAACATGAAAGTTCTCGGGGTAAGTTCTCAGTAACAACTTGAACTCATCTAAATTCCTATCTATGCTTCTTATATTGTTATGTATTATCCTAAATTTTTTAGCCACTTCATAATCTTTCAAATTGTTCAAATGATCCAAATATCTAGATTGGTATATTTCCACCTCAAAATCTCTTATATATTGTTCCATTTCTACAACAACAAAATCACACAACTTTCAATCAAACTATAGTGATGAAAATCAATACCCGATTTCAATAAAAAAAAACAAGCAAACAAACAAAAAACAGAGCAAATAGAAAAAGAAAAAATAAATAACAAATTAAACTTTACTAATCAGCCACCTCTCTTTATCTTGTTTCCAGAGTTGACTGCTCCCTGTTCCCTTCTGACAGTTCCCGACTGTGACCTCGTCCTACCCAGTTCCTCCCAGTCCTTTGCCTTATGCAGCACCTGATTGTTCGAAGAAATTTCCTTGCCGATGAGTCTCGAATCCTCCCCTAATGCCAACTGATAGTGCTCAGCTAGTGGTTCTTTATACCCAGCTGTGGGTGCTGAGCTATTTGGGGCACTTGTTGCCGACTCAGGATTTGTACCAGACCGGGGATTTGAGTCTCCGTTCTGTTTTCCAGGTGGAGATACACGATCTGAACCAACTTGTTTCTTGAGCTGTTCGACAGAGTACTTTTCACCGTTAACAAACAAGCACTTCGATTTGATATATGCCTTAAAATTGTTCGCCCGTGCTGAACTCCGCTGTTGTCTCAGGAGCTTGTAATCATTACGATCCTCCTCACAAAGATCTTCGTTTAAATATATTTGGGTGCCTTTCAACTTACGCCGATTGCTGAGAAGTCTAGACTTGGTCAAATAGGCTAAGAATTCTATCTTCACCACCGGTTTCTCCTTTCCCAGTCTAAAAATGTTGTTGATCTCGGATTTCTTCAAGCTAACATCCAAGAGAGAGTTCAGCTGAGAAACAACAGAGTGCAGCAGATCAGAGTCATCCAACTTCAACCCAGAAATTATCAAATTGTTCCTTAAGGCATTTCTTTTGATATTTAGAATCTCGCTCTCTACTTTATAGATTCTCTCCTCACACGACTCCAATCGCAGTCCAACTTGCCTTATTTCCTCTCTCACCTTCGCCAGTTCTTCCTTTAGTGCAGTGGTCTGGTTGGCAAATTCGCTCCTTAAAAATTTAGATAATTCCGGGTCAATAGCCATCCTCCGCCGATGTCCTACGGTGTATGGTATGCTTTATATATTCAGATAACGATATTCAGCAGATGTGCGAACACAATTGACCCAGAAATCGAGGTACAACAAACAGGAACCAATCAAAGCCAGTAATCGAATCCGAAAAATGAGCCGAACAGTGGAAACTATAGAAAACGGATCCCTCGTATAAACTATTCTCCTCCAATGAGATCTTACGAAAATTAGAATTATTAAACTCGAGAAAATCAACAATAAACACGGATAATTGATAACCACGTCCACAGTCACATATGGCTACAATTTCTTTCTAAATTATAAAAATTAAATTATATGTATACAGGAGAAGGTAGACGGACTTCTTAGATAAGTCAATTTTTTTCATTCGTTTTCTTGTTGAAATATTATTTGGGGTGTGGTAGAGGTCCCTTTGATTATATTTTTTCAAGTTCATGAATTGTACTCAGGAAGAAATTGGCAAGTTCATATTTGAGTATTCCGGAGACTACCGTTTGGCTTTGTCAATATTCCGAGACTGAAGCCAAAAATTAAACCTTCGAAAATCCATAGCCTACTTGACGCCGAATTTTCTAGAACGCTCGTGTTATAACCAATGTTAGCAATGAATTATCATTATTATGCCTTTGAAACAACCTATGATTTTCTAAAAAAAAAATTAAAACATTTTGCACGAATATACGAATAAATAGTTATTGCAATTTTCTAGAACCTAAGACGAAAATCGAACTACCTATTAACATGAAATTTCCGTATCTCGGCTGCAATGATACGTGTTGCTGTGAAGCATTCTCGAAAGATACTGTGAGGTTTTAAAGATGTCACTGCGATTATTAAGTTCTTTGGAATTCATTCAATGTTTAATCCTTAGTACATCTATGATAAGTCTCAAAGTTGTTCTTCGATGTGATCTTTTTTGGTATTCCCTGCGACTCACTGTTACTTTAATAGTTGTCTGGGATATGGACATACAAAAATCGGCTCATCAAAATCAATCTCAATAGCAAGGACGTCAAAAAGACGGATCCCTCGATTAGGTCGATTTCAATGATACCAGATCTTTCGAAGTATTTGTCTGTATCAGTATTCATAAAATTTTCAATAATAATCATGAGTCCCTCAGGTTTAATTATTGTTCGACAGTTTGAGAAGAAAAGAAGAAGAAGGTATAGAGATAGCTGCATACTTCTAGTTATAATGAAATATGAACAAATTTCTAAAAGTTATAGGGTTTGGACATACATATAATATTATAGTCCAAAATAATAATTTCAATTTTGAATTTTTTTAATACGTTTAATACGTTTCACAATCCGTTCGTATGGTGTGGATACATAAAATTTCATTAACTATCTACATTTATTCACATTCGTGAAATGTATTCATGAAGAAATTAGCAAGTTTATAATCGAATACCTATTTCAAAGGCTCTAGTCTGTGTGAAGCAATTAATTGAGGAAATAATTAAAAAAATAAAATAAATAAAAATATTCTTGATATATGAATACTGTTGGATATCTCATTCGAATGATGAGTAACCATAGAATATTTCGATAGAATTTTTTTGCGTAATCGCTGCCTTAGCTAGTGTATTCTTCAGTTCCTCTCAAAAAGTAGTTGATACAGATTAGATCTCCCCTGCCCTCACTTCGGATCTATATTTCAGGAACCAGTCTTAGGGCCGATATTATAAACGTGTCGACCGAGAATTGGGAGGTGTGAGATTTGATTTCCTTATTCGGTAAAACATTGCCTCTGTTATGTCTATATTCAATTTGATTTTATTTGCTTCACACCATTGACTTACCTTCTTCAGTTGTAATTGAGCGGTTGATATCACGTTTTCTATAGTATTTCCAAAAGCAGTAAAGTTGGAATCATCTGCATATAATAAAACATAAGACTAACCCTGAGTATTGTCCTATCCTGCTTCGCAGAATAGTTTGCAAAATGGTGGAAGATTATTCATGGCCAGTATTAAAAACGTGTCAACCGAGAATTGAAATTCATCCTAAGGCTGAAAATTTTGAGTATACAGAAACCGGTTCTCAAGCTGAGGTGAAATTTCAATTTTCGGTGGATGAGTTTATTATACTGGCCCTGAGTATTTTCCTACGCTGTTTCATAGAATGATATTCCATATTGAGAAAAAGTATCTCTGCATTATCTTTCCTTCATTGTTTATTTTTTTATTTACCATGGGTGACTCAGGGGATTCCGGATTGATTTGACGAATTTTGTCTTATAAATCAGGTTACTTACTTATTTTACATTTCCAGCAAACATTTTTATCATCCAAATGTTTCCGAAAATGCTTCTATGAAAATATTTAATTGGTCGAAAATTATAATAACGAATCCATTCTGAATTTATCAGATATTGAATTTTGAAATTGTGGGTTTCACAGATTCGTTGAGGTCACTAATGAGTGAACTCAATGGAGTTGATTAGTTTTTGAAAACAATAATAATAATAATAATAATAATAATAATAATATTTTATTGATCCTGTCAGACAATACATGTATAGGATAAGTCAGAGCAGAAACACAATCAAAATTAGAAAACCACTCACAAAAATCAGAAAAATATTCAGCAACAGAATAAAAACATTTACTAACTAATATAATTTTAATTGCTTTTTCGAATTCGTTCAACTTGACACTTTGCAATGAATTAGGTAAGCGATTAAAAATTTTTATACACTGATACATTGGTGAGAATTCGAATCTAGAGGTATTATGCTTTTTATACACAACAATCTCTCATTTCTTGTACCATAGCTATGAAAGCAAGAAAGTTTCGTAAATTTATTTTCGTTTTCTCTGGTATAAACTAAACATTTCAAAATAAAAATCGAGGCTACAGTGAGGAGACCATTTTCAATGAAAACTGGTCTACAGGAGGACCTGGGCTCGATATTAAATATCATACGCAAAATCCTCTTCTGTAATACAAAAACTCTGCTGATCTCCGATGAATTACCCCAGAGCAGGATGTTATATGATAGGTGACTGTACACTAAACTGTAGTAAATGTTCAGGATGGATCGCAAGGGAAGTGAATTTCGAACTCTACTTTAGGCAAAGTAAGATCCACTGAGTTTTTTACAAATGGCATCGATATGAGTGCTCCACTTCAAGTTGGAATCGATGTGGATGCCCAGGAACTTGGTCTGTTCCGCAGATAAAATATTTTCATTCAAATAGCGTACGACCATTCTGCGTCCACTGGTTCTCAGTTCGAAATGGACGCATTCAGTTTTAGCAATATTGATCATAATAGTATTAGAACGACACCAATCAACAAAGCATTGCACTAATAGGTGACATAAGCTCTGCAATTCGTCGAAGGTTTTCGCAGTAACTATTGCCGAGGTGTCATCGGCGAACAGGATTATCCTTACCTTCTTCAAAAGAAGGAGAAGATCCCGGCACGCCGTTGAGGCGATCATCATCTTTTTTAAGTTGGAGGGTAGATCGTTAATAAAAATTAAGAATAGGAGCGGCCCCAGGACTGAACCCTGCGGAACACCCAAATTTACTTCGCGCTCATCCGAAAATGAGCTGTCGATTCTGACCATCATAGTTCTGCCCTCGAGATAGCTGGAAATCCATCTCAAAAACACACCCCTAAAACCCACATGGTAGCACTTGTTGATTAGGAATTGGAAGGAGAGACTGTCGAATGCACGAGACAAGTCAAAAAATAATCCCGCTACAAACAATCCACAATCAAGACATTCATAAACGTACTGAACAAAATAGAGAGCTCCGGATTCAGTTGAGTGACCAGTTCGAAAACCGTGTTGTGCGGTGTCAAGTACCTGATGTTTCTCGAGGAAATTCATCATTCTGCTCAGTACAATCCTCTCGAAAACCTTCGCAAAGACACTGAGGATGGAAACAGGTCTATAGTTAGCAATATCATTTATGTCATTCTTCTTGAATATGGGTATGACAATAGCCTTCTTGAGACGGTTGGGAAAAGTGCCACTAGTTATTGAAAAGTTTATAATATGGGCGAAATGTGGAGCAATGACAGCCCCGATCAGTTTTAAAATTCTGACAGAAAAGGAATCAACTCCACTGCTTTTATTATTTTTCAGAGACTTTATCACATCAAACACTTCAAAGTCCAGCACGGGATGAAAGAAGAAGGTTGAGTTGATTATTGGTGATGTAGTGCATGAGGAGGACAGGGAGTTACCATAATAAAGAGTCAGAGATCTCTGGGTAATGGTAGAAAAATAATCTGCAAATACCGAGGCCAGGTCACAAGCGTCGACGTACGAAACAGCATCAACTGAAATCTCCAAGGACCGATGTCCTTTATTTTCTCTACCAGTGAGAGCATTCACCAACGACCACACAGTCCTGTTTTTATTATCCGATTTTTCAATCACTCCGGTATGGTAATCTAACTTTGCCTTTCTAATTAAAAAATTGTAGGAAGATTTGGCTTTCCTATACAGGTCGTAGGTGGACTGACAAGCCATATTTGTACGCAACCAGTGAAGGTGCTTCAGATCTCTCTTCGCTGCAATGATCTCTGGAGTAATCCACTTCTTGGGTACGTGAGCAGAAACGGTACACTTGAAGAGTGGACAGCACATCTCCAATGTCTCTTGAATAACATCAGCAAATTCACCAAAACATCCATCTACATCTGGAAAGTTATATATCCCATTGAAGTCACATACAGATATACGGTAAACAAAGTTGTCGAGATTATATTGGCTCAAATTTCTGGCCAGCTTTGACCCATGCCGTGCCACTGGCGAGAGACTAATGGACATTTCAAGCGAAATAGCTCTATGATCGCTAATGAAAGCTTCGTATACTTTGGTGGTGCAAACGGACAAATCAACATTACGTAAAATATAGTCCACCTTGGTTACGGATGTGTGCCCTGTAATATCCGTGAAGACCCTAGTAGGTTCGCGTGATGAAACCTTCAAATTATAGCATTCCAGTAGATCTATGAACAACTTGAGATTGGGACAATTAGTTTTCAGATGTTCGACGTTTAAATCACCACATACAAATATTTTATCAACTAAACTGTTACAATAGTCCAAAGTCGAAGACATTGAATCCAGAAATATTCCGAAATCTCCTGAAGGTGATCGGTACACACTGAGAACGACTAAACGAACCCCCCGAACGAGCACTATAGTCCCACTCACCTCAAAATGCATTTCCTCGGAGAACCGCGACACGCACAACTTTTTCACTCGTACACCATCCCGGACATATACCATGGATCCACCATGAATTCTGGAGGGGCTAGGTAGTATCCCGGAATGGTCATCATTTGGATAGCATCGGGACTGCACCAATGCTCGGCAATGCAGACAATATCAGGACGTTCGTCGCTGAAGAGAATTTCAAGATTTTCCAACTTATTAGAAATGCACTGGACATTTTATTGTAGCAATTTTAATTTATTTTTAGTATCCGTGCAAATATTATTGCCAATGGTTGTTCTTGGCGGTTCAGTACCAGCTCGAGAGTTCAGCTCGTGACCACAGGTTGATGTCGCCTCATAAAAAACTTATTCACAGCAATTCCCTCCGGCCAAAATTCAGGATTCATAACTGTGTTCAAGTATTCCGTAGGCAATGATACCTTGAATGAAGAATACACTTCCGGTTGCTTCGAATTGAGTTTTTCGCAGGAGACATTCTGTATATGCTGATTAAAGAAATCTTGCAATTCAACCACGGTCGTCTTTGGACTGAGCCGTGATACGTGGAGGTAGGATAACTGTTTCTTAGGTGCCACATTCAGGCTATTCGACTTGAGTGTACCAACTAGAGGCTTATTAATTTTTTTGGATGTTGATGATGTTTTAGACATCGGGTTTCTATTAGGTGAATTGCTTGGATTCTTCCGTTTCTTCCTTCTAGTAACCGTGTTCCATTCTGAGGATTTCTCAACAGTTTCATATAAATCCGCAGTCAAGGTCTCAGCCGATTTTGGAATTTCCTGACTTGGATTGCAAGCAGATGTAATTTTCAGTGATATCGGAGCCGAAAATAAGGATGAATCATCGGGGATGTTCCGAGCCGGTTGACTACTTGATGTATTGCTGTCATGTGGTGCGGTGATAAGATTCCCATGTTTCTTCAATGAACGTAGTTCAGAAGAAAGTATAGTTATCTGTTTATTTTGGTTTGTTATGATACTTTTTAATTCATTGATCTCTTTAAGGAAAAAAGCACTTATATCAGCGACGATTTTTTTCTTCAAAATTAGAAAGTCTACAGTTGGTTGTAGGAATTCAGTGGTCTGTGTTTCACGACTGATGAAATTCGAAGCTTTATCTCCCATCTAACGGCAGTTTTCACATTTCCATTTTTCGACACAATTTTCACGTAATTTATTGAAATTTTCAACTGAGAAGTTAACACATTTTATGTGATAACTATTGTCACAAGTTGCACAATTTATAGAATCGTCGTAGCGATCGATTTTATTAGTACATTGAGAACAACAAATTCCGCGACCTCGCGTCATGCTGGCTCATTACGAGTCCAGAAATACAAAATAGGAGATTCCTTGAAAAAACATTATCGATGTATACTTCCAATAAATGAGACATCCGATAAGAGGAAAACCTATAACTGATAAATTTCTTTCAACTTTCTTCAAACTGAAAATTGTATTCTTTCACAGAAATATACTTCGGTAAAATAAGTCCTTTTCACAGTACCTACGATTTTGTTTGTTCGTGTTACTTATACATTTTCCAATTTATTTATCGGTCATTCTAGAGATTGAGTGTTGATTGCTTTTAATTTTGTGAACATCATTTTTTCGTATCTTTCAAACAGTAGTAGATGAAAATTCCTTATATTGACAAGCAACTTGCCTCTGCAATAACTTCAATATTATATTTCTCAATTCTTCATAACTGCTTTTGCTCTAGACTCATTATTAAAAATTACCCATTACTCCAACGGAACATTGAAATCTTCCAATTACTCGCCCTTTGATCAGATGATGCATTTATTCTATAGGTACGTGATACATTTTCAATTATTTCTATACATTATACATCAACCAATCTGACAAATTAATATCAATACATATTTGTGTTCGACATTAGCTTCAGCTTGAAGAGGTATCACATGACGACATTTCTGGAAATATCTGCACTCAAGCATAGGATTGAACAACAACTAATTCACTGTTGAAAAAATATGTTCAAACTGAAAATTTCATTATCCTCAATTAATCAACTCTGATCGATTATATTTGATGAATAATGCCGTTCTCCATTATATATAAGTTCATGGGAGAAAAACAAGTGAATCTGAAGCAAATCATATCGAAACCTGAACAAATTAGATAACTTCACCTTCTCAATTCACGCTAAAATCCGCTTCCATGCAGTTGATTCCGTTTTCAAGGAATTGTTGGGAATATTTAACAAAGAGAGAACGCAAGAATTTTATGTTTATATTTTTAGCATGAGCGTATTTAAAAAATGAATATTTTTCGTGAATATTCATTAAAGAATATGCTTCTGATATCGTCTCGGAATAAATTCATTCGTAATAGCTTCCGACTAGGTTTGACGTCTGATAATGGACATATAAAAGTTCATCCAAGAAAAATGGCCCTCGCAAAATCTGACTTCTGGGGTCATTTCACTTGAAAAAAAGTGACGATTTGAAATTTGTTTATTTTCGGTCCACTTGATATTCATTTGTCAAATTATTGGCATATGAAGAATTGTCGATATTGAAATTCGTGATTTTTTGAGATTTTTATCGAATTCAAAAATTTATTCCGAAATATAATACATAGTACCTATTAGCCTTTCCCTTTTGAGATTCTACTTCAAGTAGCCATTATTCAGCTGTTTTTTGGCACTTTTCTGGGAGCCCTATTGCTTAAACACAATGATTGCTTGATTAGAACTCTCTAGATAATTTTTTGTTAGGACAACTAAAAACGAAATTTTATAAGGTTGAAATTGAAATGAGAGAAAATCTAATCGGAAGTATTTTCGAGAAATTTCTAAGCAAAATCAAACTCTCAGTAGAATGTCAATTGAAATTTTAATCAAAATGACTCTCTCAAACTTCATCTAAAGTCTGACGATCTCCTCCCGAATCACACTGTGTATTTATTGGATTGTCATTGGCTCCTTTATCGTCTCTGAATTTCTTTTCTAAGAATTAATTGAATAAAATAATAATATGTACCTTCTTCTTTTTGAAAATGTAGGTATATGAGAATAATGGATTCTTTTATAATTCATGACAGATGATATATTAATCAGGGCTGAGATTTTAATTGTGATACAAATACCAGTGTTTTCAGACATTGGTTCCATACCACACAGTTCTACGCCCCTTTCCCTCGCTTATGTATAATTGAAGTTTGAAGTTGAAAATATCGAAGTGAAAAATTTGAGATTAATATTCCTCGTGTTACAGTGGTAGTGTACAAAAGCGATCCGAAACGTTTCGACTGTATTACATAAAATATTTGGTAGATAGAAAAGTTCGTGAGCTATATTCCCTAGCAAAAATCATGAGTTATCAAAATCTTCTTGAAATTTTTCCCAGTATTAATACTGCACGATAAAAAAGTATTTTTTATGGGAAGTCAAGAATGAATATGTTGATTATGTCAAAAAATACGTGGAACTGAGATGATCAATAGTAGTGTTCTTTGTTTTTATCGACGTCTGAAGCGCTTCATCTGTATTTCAGCGATGAATGTCTCCCCACATAGGATTCCCCATTTTCGATCATTATCCAAATTATTCCCTAAAAAAATTTTGTATGGCAAACCGGAAAGTTCAATGAAAAAAAGGTTTATAATATTCCATAACTCGAGGCTTTATGAAGATCGCCGCCAAAGCCTGTGAATACATCCTAATATGCTTTCCTTCTTGACGTTCATCAGACGAAGATATCTGTACTCACAAATGGGGGAAGCGAAAACCGAGGTCATGCAAATGAAACAGAGTTTTTTCATATAAACAAATATAAGAGACGTCTAGTAATCGCACCGTATAAAAATGATTATGAGACTATGTTGCCAAACCTCATGTCGTCTTATGCTCTTAATGTGAAATAGAAAGAACGTATATATCATATACGCAACTAGTGGTAGTCAGCGCCTCTATCGTGCCTTGGTTGAACTGAAATATACGGTTTTGTACAAGATGAGAGTATCTGACGTCATCGGCGAAATTTGGCATAACGACTCAGGACGTTCCATGATGTCGAAAAACACTGAAAATTTCTCAAGACAATCCGACGTCCGTATATCGGACGTCAGATTGCAAGCGGACGTCGAAATGATGGTAAATTGGCAATGTATGGCTCTCCAAAGGCGGTTTGCTGTATATATATATATATATATATATATATATATATATATATATATATATATATATATATATATATATATATATTCTTATGAAAAAGAGAGCTAAAATAATACAATAAATGTTGAAACAAAAAGTACCTAAGCTGAGGTAAAAAAAGAACGGGGTATTATAACATTCTTTGTATGATACTATAGAATCATACGATACTATCAACACTTGTATCATACGATACTATACAGCCAGGGGAAAAAACCTCAGCCGAAAAAACCTGCCTCCCCGTAAACAAAATAACATAAAATATCAGGAAAATTTTGAAAGACATCAGTGTGATCATCTTCATGATATCCGTCGATGGTCTCGGATACACAGATTCTTCCCAAAACGACTCGTAATTCTTAATCTGAAATGAAAAAGACAAAAGCAGAAAAGAAACCAATTGTTCAGAATAAATCGAAGGCATTTTGGAAATGCATTTGCTACTTTAAAAAACATCAACATTAAGATTTCTTGGCCAAATAATGGTCGGAGATTTATAAATATTTATGACAGAAATGTCACAAAATTGAAAGAAATGGAAAAAAAAAAAAAAAAACTCCATCAATTTCCCCTTTCCGAATCTGTTGAAAGTTACGTAACTGATAATTTCTCAACATAACAAGCTAAACTTGTAAAAAATCAACTAATACATAACCTTTCAACTGTCCTCTTTCACGACGATTCTGTTGCCGTGTGGGTTTCTTGCAGAAGAATCTCTTTAATACCATGTTCATCAGCTAATTTGGAGACGTAATCACACGTGTCTTTCGAAATTCCTTCGATATTCAAATTCAAAATCCACAAATTGTTGCTCTCTGGTCGTGAGGGTTTTTTCAAACCAGATACGACCTTCCAGGTGATGATTTTCCGGCACTTCAAATGTTTGAAGACCGCTACGGGACCCCAATGAAAGGCAATCATCTCCCATAGATAAACCAAACATGTTATAACACAAGAAAACAGAATATTTTTCAGGAGCGAAAACTAAGACATATTACGAGAATTGTCATTCTGACAAGTATGATGAAATGAGGAAAGGAAAACCTCCAGCTTAACAGAAATCCCTACCAAGCAGAAAAACAAAATTACTCAAAATATTAAATATCAGGGAAATTTCGAGATAACAGTGTGATCTAAGAGGACATCTTCATGTTATCCGTTGATGGGCTCGGATAAATAACTGAAAAAAAGAGAAGCAGAAAAAAATCCAAATATCTGAAATAAATTGAATTATTCAGAATTAAACCACCCAGTTTAGAAATCCATCTGTATAGCCCCGAGTCCATCTTGAAATTCATAAATGGGATAACTTTTTATAAGATGTTCTATTGTCTGCTCATTTTCCCCACAGTCACTACTAGGGCTTTCAACCGAATACCATTTGGAAAAGCATATTCTCCTAGGAAGGTGGTGGGGCTAAGAACCTAATCACGACACATACTACTTTTGCTGAAACACTCCTGGCCATTTCGTAATTATTCTTCGATAGTTGATTCTATTCTAAATATAATCAATCTCTTCAGAATTCTGAAGGGACACTCAATAGACAAATAGGAGGATAAAAACTTGCGAAATTTGGTCGGAAAATTGCCGGAATTCAATATATCATTATAAAAACATGGTTACTAAAAAAAGACTTCTTTTTCCGAATGAATTCTGAATAAGTTCCATCAAAACCGGCAGCTTTTCTGGATTTTGTATAGTTGAGCGCAAGATACAACAAACATTCCACATTGTTGTTTATTCTTCAGAATATACTGTAACCGTGAAACTCTGAGAAGGGCACGCTTCCCTCTTGCCCTTCCTGCTCCCCACAATCCTATTTCAGCCTATGCATATGACAGTAGAATCCCTATGCATCGACTTCCTGTTAATTAAAAAACGTACCGAAAGATCATTATTTTTCATACTACAGTATACTTCTGACTTCTCCAGGAGAACCGCTGATTAATCGTTCGAAAAAAGGGTAGTCTCCCATGCGTATGCACAACATTCGTTTGGCACAACATTCGTTTGGCACAACATTCGTTTGAGAGGAGCCCGTCAGTTTCAGCGGTCCATTCGTTTATCGCCTGTTAGAAAACCAGATATCCCTCAATATTTCCCATTCAGAACTTCCGGCCGCGAATAACTCAAAAGCTTTTCCTTGAGCCGTTCAAAGTAAAATTGGTATTCATTCGAGTTTGGACTTTCTCGAAATATAGTGAGGTATTTATTTTTATTTCGCCTCTCTCGGTAAAGCGGGTTGCGGCATTTCATACTTCTACGCACGCTGAAGTGGTTATTAAAATGCTAAAACTCTGGCCCGCCAGACGTTGTTATTTCGACGAATGCGATTGTTGGAAAAAGCACAATGAATTTCCAACTTCGAACATGAATCTAAGAATTGTTGGACCGGATTCTCTTCACGATATTCGCTGAAATACGGCGACATTTATTCAGAGTAGATGCAATATTATTGTTGGGTTCGGGAAATGGTGAGGAAGGGTGGCCGCAAGGTATCGATTTATCGGGTTTGCACGTAGCAAATATTGATGAAGACTTGTTTACATCAAGTGGACATCTCGGACTGGAGTTTATCGTAATGAAGCTGCGTCTATCAATCTTCACTTATTGCCTCCAGCGATTTTCGGTGTGATGAATGTGATTTTACGTCGTGACTAAATCGAACCGAAATATGTGTTAAAATTGAGTAATTAGGTTCCGAAAATTGCATTTGCTTTTTCGTCCAATAGAAAGTGATGAATTCCGTATACAGAATATAAAGTATGGAACCAAGTAGTCTTTTGAACGAAAAGAACGATATTTATGAAAATTTGCAGGTAAGTGCAATGGAACAAAACGCATCTGATGTACATTTTTTGATAATAATATACTTCCGGTTTAACCGGAAATGCCATCAACTTCTCTAATTTAAATGGGACACCTCATATATTTTTACAGATTTTGAAAGAGCTTGTTATTTTGAATTCATACATACTGATTTTAGTGTGAAAAAATTTGTAAAAACGAGGAATATAGCACTTTAACCAACCTCCTTTGAGTTTTTTGCATCAGAGCAAAAAACTATTTAGATAAACTAATTGATGTTGTTTGTATGCCTAGTAATAAATAAACAAGTACTGTTCAGTACGTCTTTTGTTCTTCAAGTGTCAAATTATAATTGACAAAAATAAATTGAATAATTTAGAATGGTTCAATTAAGGGAAAAAGAGCGTATTGAAATTATAATGATGATCGGTCATGGTGATCGTGTTAGAACTCATGAAGAAGTGTGTCATATTTTTAATAATTCGCATCCGGAGAGAAATCCTATATCACGCTCATCAGTAACTTAAACATTACAACGTTTTAATACTACTGGGATGGTAAAAAATTTGCTAAAACCTGGAAGACCGCGGACTGCAACGAACGAAACTGTTAAACAGAATATTGCAATCGATTTAGAAGAATCAACTCAAACTTTCACCACCAATTTGGCACTGAACCATGGTATCAGTCGACGTTCTGTAGGAAACATATTAAAAAGTGGAAAGTATCATCCGTATAAGCTACAGTTGGTTCAAGAATGATTTTGACTGACGGCTGGAATTTTGCGAACGGCTAATGGACATCTGTAATGTCGATGAAAATTTTGCTTCTAGCATAGTTTTTTCCGATGAGGCAACTTTTTATTTAAATGGAACAGTTAATCGCCACAACTCAAGGTATTGGTCAAATGAGAATCCTCATTGGATTCATGAAGCACATACCCAGCATCTACAGAAGTTGAATGTTTGGATGAGAATTGTCGAAAATAAGCTCATAGGCCCATTTTTTATCGACGGAAACTTGAATGGTGACAAGTATTTGGATCTACTTAATAACGAAATTATTTCTGCACTTCAACAGAATGTGCAATTACCACAAAATATTTGGTTTCAACAAGATTGAGCACCTCCCCACTATGACAGACGGGTTAGGGATTTTCTGGATGCGAATTTTCCAAATCGATGGATTGGACGTAGAGGATTCATAGAGTGGCCTGCTCGTTCTCCGGATCTTAGCCCGTTAGATTTTTTTCTTTGGGGTTATCTAAAATCACGTGTTTACGTTAGACGACCAACAAACTTACAGGGATTGAGACAATGAATTATTGATGAATGTGAACTAATACGTGGAGAAGTCTTGGAAAAAGTGACTCAAAAATTTGTTAATAGGATGGCATACTGTCAGCAAGTAAACGGCGAGCATTTTGAACATTTGAAGTTATTTTGTTTCTCATTATTCTAAAATAATGAAATGAACATCTATTGTACTACTAACAGTGAGTTAGTTATTCCTCGTTTTTACAAATTTTTTTACACTAAACTTAGTATGTATAAATTCAAAATAACAAGCCCTTTCAAAATCTGTAAAAATATATAGGGTGTCCCATTTAAATTAAAGAAGTTGATGGCATTTCCGGATAAACCGGAAGTATATTATTATCAAAAAAATGTACATCAGATGCGTTTTGTTCCATTGCACTCACCTGGAAATTTTCATAAATATCGTTTTTTTCGTTTAAAAGATATTCACTTGGTTCCATACTTTATCTCAACCCTGTATATACTTAACTATGTAACTTTCTATTTTAAGCATGTGCGATTCCCTTTACCGTCAACAGAAAGCACGGTCGACAACCAATAAAGCGAATAACCAATAAGAGCCTCTAGTAGTAAGCACGGAACCGAATAGCAACCATCACTTTTAGACATTTCGTAATTGAATTGCGAGTTATGACCAGATTCTGTGTTTGGATTAAATCCCTCATAACGAATATTATGATTAACGGAAACCTGGAAAAAGTATGCATGGGTACTTTTTTCAGGTTTTCGTGATGCACATAAACAATTTCATGAAATGAAAAATTCATAATTTCTTAAATATTGTCAATATATACTGCGAAAAACAGTTGAAGGAACAGAACCATATTAAAAACTTTTGGGTGATTTTCAACAGGCAGTGTCTCATTGAAAAAAAGTTTGATAGAAAATTTAAAAAATTTACTTTTGAAGCTTGAAGACTTTTGTGTCTGTAATTATTTCACACTATTTTTCGGAGTAACGGTAATCACGAAGAAAAAATTTTTTTTTTTTAATTTTTTTTCCCTTACGCCCATTGAAAAATTTTCTCGAGCTTGATCGATGCAAATATTATATAACCTTTTCATTCAGCTACAATTTTCTTCTCAGTAAGAGAGCCATTGAACCCTATTAGTCTTTAATACTAGAAATTCTTATAATGGTAGTCCATAATAATCATAATAATAATGGAAATAATAAATGCTAATTGATCCTTCAGGCTAACTCTGCTAAATGGGATATGTCATATAAAGAAAATATACAATAAATCACATTATAAAAGTTATGTATAAGTATAAAATCCAGAATAACAAGAAAAAAAGAACTCACCATGTGGAAAAAAATGAACAATACACGAATAAATAGTACAAACATAATAACATTGGATCAAACAAACTTTCATATATCGCAGTCGCTAAAGAAATCAGTTGTATAGTAGCATGTTGATAAAAATGCGACAAATAAATAAATGACTAAATATATGAATGAATAAATAAATAGATGTATAAATAAATGATTCAAAGAATCGATAAAAATGATAAGAAGTGACTAGAAAAGGCTGGATTGTCTCATCCAAGAAAAACTATTACCAAGCACGTGAAGAAAATAATTTCAACCAAACAGATAAACAGTGACAGCTAGAAACGAAATAATCGTAAAACCTCCTATACCCAATCGTGTATTCTTGTCTTCTTCAAGTAGTTTAGAGTATTCGTTATATTGTGTGGTGATAGATCATCGGCTACATTCATTTTGATACTGCTCCGATCTCGTTCCTGTTTTAGGTAAGTACACTCATATAGGATATGTTCTATTGATAGATTTAGTGAGCAGTATGTGCACAGGGGAGCTTCATTTCCCAATAATTAATGTTCATGGGTAAGTTTTGTGTGACCGATACGTAGCCGATGTGCCTTGACGGACTCCTGTCTTGGTAATTCCAAGAAGAACGTAGGTGGTATCACAGATTTTTTGATCATAGAAAGGTGAGTGCTGAATGTTGACCATCTTTGTTGCCATCTATGATTTTTTTTGCAGGTGTATCTTCCATTCAATTCTTTTTACGAAGTTCACTTCGATGCGACTGTCTGATGCAGCACTACCAGCTGCATGGTCTGCTTGATCATTACCTGGAATATCTGCGTGCCCTGGGACCCATATGAACACAATTTCATATTCATTATTTGCCAGGATGGTAAGAAATGTTTGAAATTTTTTGATTAATGGGTCTGTTGTATATGATTCTGTTAGATTTCTGACGGCATGTAATGAATCAGAGATAATCAAAAACTTTCTCCCCATAGCTTTACAAGATACCACCGTATAAAAGTATCACAGTTGAACGTCAATCACCTGGCTATAAAAATTTTCAACAAACTGCCATCCAAAATGAAGGAATTGAACAGAAGAAAACTTAAGAGTGAACTAAAATGTGTTCTATTGAATGAAGCTTACTACACAATACATGAATACATGAATGATAAATTTTAGATATATAAAATATTCTGTCTGGCCCTACTTATTTATTGTTATTTGTCTGACTTATGTTTGCGTTTTTATACATTTTTAATTTGTATATATTTATTTGTCCCTTTTTGGACTAAATTTCACATGACTCCCCATGAAACATTTGATGGGTTAAAAAGTTAATTCATCCCTGTTTTGTAATTACTATGAATAAATGAATTATTATTATTATTATTATTATTATTATTTTTTTTTTTTTTTTTTTTTTTTTTTAAATCACACTTTCGCGGGGTGGTTTCCAACTAAGCTGGGATTCGCATGAATCAACAGCTCAATCGTTCGTTAACACACGCCGGACAGTTCTACACGTTCCCAGGATTGCAGCCTTCTGTGCCGTAAGTATGGTCTTCTCTACTTCATTCAATCCTATTTTTGTCAGTTCTTTTTTCAGATTCAGTTCAACGAGTCCATTTGCCGAGATTATCAGAGGATGAACGGAAACTTGTTTCAGCTGATAAATGGCCTTTATTTCATGTGCGAGGTCTATATACTTGGTGAGTTTCGTTGTTCTTGCCTCTCCTATGTTATGATCATTTGGAATAGTGATGTCTATAATCTGCGCCTCCTTCTTCAGCTTTTGAATTAATAGTATATCTGGTCTGTTATGCAAAACCTGCTTGTCTGTGATGATCGTTTTGTCCCAGTATACTCTGACTTCATCGTTTTCGAATTGATCTTTCGGTTGGTATTTATAATATGGCATTTTTTCTGTAAGTTTTCCATATTTGATCATAATTTCTTGATGAAAGACCTTTGCGACATCGTCGTGCCTATTCTTATGATCCTTTGGGGCGAGATAGGAGCATCCAGATGTAAGGTATTATTATTATTATTATTATTATTATTATTATTATTATTATTATTATTATTATTATTATTATTATTATTTTATTTTTCCTTTACAATTCATGGTTGTAGCAGATAGAACCGGGGTGTCGACCACCAACGATTCAATCCCTAGCCAGTATTCTTCTGATGGTCGAGCATGTTATTATTATTATTATTATTATTTTTTTTTTTTTTTTTTTAATCACACTTTCGTGGGGTGGTTTCCAACTAAGCTGGGATTCGCATGAATCAACAGCTCAATCGTTCGTTAACACACGCCGGACAGTTCTACACGTTATTATTATTATTATTATTATTATTATTATTATTATTATTATTATTATTATTATTATTATTATTATTATTATTATTATTATTATTATTATTATTATTATTATTATTATTATTATTATTATTATTATTATTATTATTATTGAATATATATAAGGGATTGCAAGATCGCATATTGTTCAGCTGTATATGCTGATGCATTTGGATTGAGTGACCATTTAAAGATTTCCTCATTCACGAAAATAGAGCATCCTACACCACTTTGTGTCTTAGATCCATCAGTATAAATGCTTTCGTAGCCGTGATACTCATCGACTATGTTTCTGAACTTTTCAATATATGTGCTATTTCGTGTTCTTTCTTTAGCTAGGTGGGTTAAATCTGTTCGTATTTGAAATTTAGGCAATATCCATGGGGGAATTTCTTGTGGAATCTCATCAAATAGACTCGGATGTTCCTCGTTCAGTTGTTGGAAGTACTCCATATATCTTATGCTAGTCGGACGCGTAATACTAGGCCTATTTGAGTATGCTTCGTAGTTACATGTAAGTGATAGGTTGTTTAGATGAGTGGATCTGGCTTTAATGTTCGTCATATAATTCAACAACATTCTTTCCCTTCGATATTGTAGTGGAGGTACACCACTCTCACAATATAAATTTTCTACGGGGCTGGTTGGAAAAGCGCCCATACAATATCTGATGGCTTGGTTTTGAACCCGGTCAAGGCATGCCAACAGTGATTTGCGTGCCGAAGAATATACTATGCAGCCGTAGTCCAGTCGCGATAGTATCAATAATTTATATATGTTTATCAAACTTTTGTCTTCGGCACCCCATTTTGTATCATATAGTACTTTTAATATGTTCAATCGTTCAGTGCATTTTTTAAGGTTGGTTATATTATGCTGCTTCCACGTGAGTTTTCTATCGAAGGTAAGTCCAAGGAATTTCACACTTTCTGGACATCCAATTTATTTATTTATTTATTTATTTATTTATTTCAACTGGGATACATACAGGTTCACAAGAACCCACTACAATATCCTCTAACTTAAAAGTTGCACAGAACGCTATATAAAGCAAAAATTCCAAGAAAAATCTACAATCATGATATACAACTAATCATAAACAAACCCAACCGAAAAGCATTAACTAGCGGCCAACAAAGTACTGCCTCAAAATATTCCTGAACTGAGGCTGCGACACCAAGAATATGTCGAACAAATCGGATAATTCGTTACAACTGCGCAGAGACCTACAGATTGGTGAATTCTGTGAACAATTGGTTTTCCTGAACTGAACAAAAAAAATATTATTATTACGAAGATGCCTCTGCGGGACATTCAGTGAGACCGAAGAAAGCAGACTCGAACAACAAATTAAACCCCTACACAATTTAAAAACAAAATGGACGTCGGAGACCACCCTTCTGTTTTCCAAACTCATCATACCAAAATGATTCAATGCCAGTGTTATATCTTCATCTGGGAAGGTTAAATTTGTTTTGAAGCATAAAAATCTGAGGAATTTCCTTTGAACTCTTTCCAGTCTATTTTTATAGATATCATACTGAGGATTCCAGATAACGCTCCCAAATGATAAACGGCTCAGAACGTATGCATTATAAAGCATCTTTAGAGGCTTCACGGTGGTAAAATTGAAACACTTCCTTTTTATGTAGCCCAACATCCTCAGCGCCGATGAGCAAATGAAGTCAACGTGACGATCGAAAATGAGCTTGCTGTCGAAAATTATGCCCAAATCGCGAATAGAATTAACTTTTGCCAATATTATATCATTAAGTTTATATGAATAGTTGACAGTATTCTTATTTCTGGTGAATGTGATTACTGAGCATTTATCGTAATTGATATATAATCCGTTGTTAGAACAAAAGTGACTGAATCGATCCAAATCCCGCTGAACCGTGGCGCAGTCGGCTAGAGACAAAATTCGGGAGAATATTTTCACATCGTCAGCGTACAGCAAAAATTTACAGAAGCGAAAGCATGACTTCATGTTATTTATATATATAAGGAAAAATAGAGGACCCAGGTGAGATCCCTGGGGGACGCCGGACGTACAGGGATACATGAATGATCTGTAGCCCCTCAAGGTCACAAACTGGGATCTGTTTGTTATATAGGATATTATCCACCTCAAGAGATCACCACCCACGCCGGCCTCAGCAAGTCGACAGAACAAAAGGTTGTGGCTAATCTTATCGAATGCTTTGCTGAAGTCAACGTAAACCGAGTCCACCTGAACGCCGCCGTCCAAACCGTCATGCAAAAACTCGCTGTAGCAAACCAGGTTCGACTCCAGCGATCGTCCATTGAAAAAGCCGTGTTGTTCTGGCATAATGTAATTTTTGAAAAGCGGTCTCAAGCGGTCGTATATAATCCTTTCAAGAACCTTGGAGAGCACCGACAATATACTGATTGGACGATAATTTTTTATGTTATTTCTTTGTCCCGATTTGAAAATTGGAATAACGTAAGCAGTCTTCCATATATCAGGAAACTGGCCTGACTCGAGGGATTGATTAAACAGCAATGTGACCGGCACAGAAAGAGCAATTGCGCTTTCCTTAATAAATATGGCCGGGATCTCATCGGGTCCAGAACCTTTTTTCGGATCAAGGCTGCGCATCATCGCCAGAACTTCTCCCTCAGTAACATGTACACGATCTAAATGATTACAATTTATCGGGGCAAAAGAATCATCGCTGCAAAAATCGAATTTCTCTTTCTCGAACACGCCTGAAAAAAACTGAGAGAATAAATTGCAGGTTTCCTGTTCGCTATGAGCAGTCTGATCTTCCAGGTGCATCTCAACCGGGAAATCACTGATACCTTTCCTATTTGCCGATGCATACTTCCAAAAACGTTTCGCATCAGTGGCAATATCAATCTCAAGTGACCGTATGTATGCATTATAATCCTGTTTGATTAATATTTTTGACTGAGTTCTAAGTGTCTTGAATAATTCATAATCAGCTTCATTTTTAAATCTTTTCCAGTTTTTATGAATCTTGTTTTTTTGTTTTATTAATTTTATTGTTAAATTCGAATAAAAGATCGGAAAATTTTTTCTCATGAGAAGTTTGGGAACATGATTACTGATAATATTCTTAACCTGATTGTAAAAGAAATCGATGTTATGGGATAGTGTGTGATCTCCGAACGAACATTGCCAGTCTACATTTCCTAAATCCTCGATTATCGAGGGGTAATTTGCTCTTTTGTAATTATATAGGTATGACTTTTTTTGATATTTTGAAACTCCATACGATGGGATTTCGAGGAAAAACTCAATCGAAGGGTGATATCCGTCCTCCGGTACAAAGGGGTGAGAACAGCGTCTAAGTTTAGTTATATAAAATTGGTTGCAAAAAATTAAATCAAGTATTTTTCCATTCTTATTTACAACATTATTGAACTGAAGTAAGTTCAAGAAGGAAATGGCATCCAACAATGGGGAACATTTGGGCTCCACGAGAAGTGGCTCCAGGACAGGATCAAGGTCATCATTACTCTTCCAGACCATATTTCCCATGTTAAAGTCACCGCAAACCAGAAGAATGTGATCGTCCGCAAAGGAAAGAGCTTCCAACTTAGCCGTGAAGCTTGCGAGGGCTGTGTTGTCATTCGGGGGCAGGTAGACACAACAGACGAAAAGCTTCTTGCATCCAAGTCTGATACATACCCATAAGTCTTCGGCATCACTAAGATAACCCGGCACAATCGAGGCATTCAATCCGCTCCGCACTGCGATAAAACATCCACCGCCGTCGGACTTAGCACTAGCACTACTTGATCGATCCCGACGAAAAATCGTGTAAAGACTTGAATCAATCAGTTCATGGTCAAAAATAGAGTCATTAAGCCAAGACTCTGTGACACAAACAATGTCCGGAGTGTGTAATAAGAGGTTCTTCACAAACTCACTCAACTTCGTGCGCAGACCCCTAACGCTCTGGTAAAAGATGCTGAGAACCATAAACAGTCATTGTGAAGCATTACGAATACAGATCAACGAGAAATAAGGACACTCTTTTACTTCAAGCGTCCAGTTTGTTAAGATCAGAAATCTGCACAATCTGAAAAATTTTTGTTTTTTCAGATTTCCTAGCCAATATGTTACCGTTCTGTATCCAAACAAATTTGATCTCTTTCGATTTTGCCAAGTCGCGAACCTCCTTCAGTAACAACTTGGTGGAGGGCGACAGATGTTCATTTATATAGAATCTCTCGGAGACTCCAGCCAAACTAAACCCCTGTTGTTTTCCGTTGGAAACTCTCTTCACTCTAGCTGCAGCAAGAAATTTATCCCTATTGAGTTTAGACAAAAATCGAACAACTATGTTTTTGGGTTTATCCCTATTAACTGTTTGGACTCTGAATGCGGCATCTATCATGTTTGGTTCCACCCGGAAATTGATATGGTCCCCAATCTTCTTTGCTATCTCGACAATGTTCTCATTAGGCCCCTCGGGAACGTCATGTATCTCGATGTTGTTTGCGCGGCTGTGTTGTTCGATAGCATCAACCCTTCCACCCAGACTGCGGACCTCCTCTCTGAGCCTTGCATTCTCCTGCTTCAACTTTTCGGTAGTCTTAAAGTAATCATCGATTTTAAGGAGTTTCCGCTCAAAATCTGTAACCTTATTTGAACAGAATTCGGCAGAGTTCCTCAACTCCCGCATATCATCACGCAAAGATCGAATCATCTCCGGCATATCCAGATCCACCCCAGCAGCGGCAGCGTCCGTCCGGTCCGCGCTCAAGGCGCATTGTCGGCTTCGTGAACGCGTCGAAGTTACCTGTCGGCAATCCGCGCACGCCCACCGTCCCCCCGGCAGGCCGTTGATCAATTTCAGCATATCCATCGATACATCGGAGCACGTACCGTTTGCGTGAAAGAAATTACCGCAAAAACTTGAACATCGCAAACCGGGACAGTTTTTTGATACGGCTTTACTACACGTCTTGCAGCTAGACATTATTTATATTAATCAAAATCAGTCCGAACCCAGAATAATCTCGATCAGAAATTTCCACCCCGACAACTCGGGAACCTAATCAGCAGGAATCCGAAAAATAACAGAGAGACAACTTTCGGAACGACCACAATTACGAATTCAAACGGAGCGATCTGAACAACGTGCGACACAGGCGAAACTCAATTATATTATATCCAATGATTTTATTTTTTAGGTACAGAATGGGATCTTGATGATTCCTCCTCAGTCAACAGAAGTGGATTGTGAAACTTAATTCCCAGACAAATTGAGGAAGACTGATATTTCGATGTTCTGAGTCCCGGTATGCATATTTCACCATGTCTGGTGTTATAGTGATGGTGGCTAGAGAGAGTGTTCAGTAGTCGCTCATTCAAGTTCAGAGAAATATCACGCTTTATTTTCTTTTGTACAATCATATTTCTACGAGCTGAGTTCTAAACTGTTTCCGCTTCATTGTCAGATCTGAACATTTCATCTGCATAATAACTTTGCTTTGCATTTTTGATCATACCATTGAAATTTATTCTTGCTGAATAAGGTTGAAGCAAGCTGTAACTTACCAGTTTATATTACTTGGAATGGTTTGTCGTGTTCCTCTGACGAATAAGATTTCGAACGCATGCTTTGTTTGGCCAGGTTATACAGGGTGCGGCACGGAGGATGGATGGTTTTAAAAAAATAATGAAAGCGTTAATTTTACTCAAAAACACATTTATTGACGGAATCAGATTCTCAAGGAAATAGCATTTGAGACAGTCAAGTGTGGAAAATCACATCAGGCATGTGGTGGCCGAAATCGGTGATGCAGTGCTGGAGGCGTTCTTGGAAGTTCGCGTAGATACTCTCCAACATCGCTCTCTCAACTTGGGCAACTTCCAGGCGAATAGCCCTTTTCAATTCGTCCAGAGTTCGGGCTTGGTCTCGTATACTCTAGCCTTGAGGGGTCCCCATAACGAATTGAAGAGGGCTATTCGCGTGGAAGTTGCCCAAGTTGAGAGAGCGATGTTGGAGAGTGTCTACGCGAACTTCCAAGAGCGCCTCCAGCACTGCATCACCGATTTCGGCCACCACATGCCTGATGTGATTTTCCACACTTGACTGTCTCAAATGCTATTTCCTTGAGAATCTGATTCCGTCGATATATGTGTTTTTGAGTAAAAATCAACGCTTTTATTATTTTTTAAAACCATCCATCCTCCGTGCCGCACCCTGTAGGTTCGAAGGCTTTATCGAATTCACTCACCGGTATCAACACCTTGGAGGATGAATAAGATTCAGGGAAGCGAACCTTCAGTTTTTCACATTTCACTTCAGTGAAAGTTTGACGTAGGAAGGATTGCAACTGTTCTTCAGACGTCGTTGGCTTAAGGTTAGATACGTGAAAGGTTCTCTTTCTCCCCACGTCCTCCAGTGAATCATTTTCCGTCGAATTTCCAACAACCAGAGTACGTTTATTCCTTGGCTTAGTTTTCTTATTTGAAACCTTTTTTTACTCGTTTAGATCTTTGTTAGCTGTCGAATGATTTCCTGTGGTTTCATGTTCGGTTAGAACTGCACAACGCTCTTTCATTGAATATTTTCTTCTTGAGCTGCGAGTAGTTTGTTGATATTTCGATTTTGTTTATCAATACCAGTTCGTGGAGTCAATGAACCTGTGATCAGAATCTCTGGACAGTGATCTACTTCATGCACATCTATAGTCTGTTTCCATTGCCCATGTAGGATTTGTTGAAAACACGATCACCATTTGTTCTCGCTTGATTTTCTTCCAATAATGAATTTATTTCACCGTGATCTTTAATGCGAAGGTCCAGGTGATGGTTGAAGGGATTTAGTGACCTTACCTCATTCTTGAGGTACTAGGTCGGTAGGAAATCCACCATCACTATTCTGTCTGAGAACGTCAGTGAAATATCTTCTTACTATTTCACTATCAACTTCAGCTGGAATTATTCTTGTCACCAGAATGTTAATTATAACTTTTCTATTCAACTTATTCTGTTCGCTGTTCGTTAGACAATACCTCCCGATCGCGTCTACTTCCGTAGCATGCTGAGGTAGATCCTGATTAGATCTATATCTTTGAAAATGTTAAAAAAAATAAAAACATATACTTGTTTCTGTAGGCTTGAAACTCTCATACGATTTTGTTCATTTATTGTAAAGTTGAAAAAACATTGACAAGCGATTATGACGAGCACAAGTACCAGGCGACTCGAAAAGGCTGAAATTTATATATGTATTCATCTGAGGGAATGAAAAAATAAGTTTGATTATTAATCTTCATCATCTGATATGTTGCATTCATTTCTTTATCATATAGTACGGTCGATCCAAGGATAGTACACTGGGTGCTAAATGGGTTGAGACTGCATCTCAGCTATTATTTAGAATAGTCATGCGGTTTTCGCGGCCCTTTGTTAATTTTATGTAAGACTCTCAAATCCACAAAAAGGAATATGGTAGCGTTCAATTTCATTGCAGCACAAAATACTTCATATAGTGATTTGGGTTGCCTACTGGTAGTTTCGAGTTCGACGAATTTAAATTATCTCGGGGAATGTTTATCGGTTTTTTTTTTCCTTATGTGTCAGATACGGTAATTTCCTTCAAGAAAGAATTCACTTTCGTACTTCGAAATTGGGAAAGTAGATATTCCGATTTTTCTGTGGAAATCCAATAGTTTTGGTATAAAAATATTTTCCTGATTTCTTTGTCCATTAGGCCACACAACATCAAAGTGAGTTTTTTTTATGCATTCCTTGATAATTTACATCTTCATCTAGAACAATTAATATCGTACATTCCATTGTTCTAGGGTCTTTTTTTTTCGACTTTTTCTTCTCAAGTTTACGTTTGGAATATAACGTAAGATATAAGAGTGCTGTCGACTGAGAATTCAACATAGCTAAGATCCAAGAACATCAAGATTACTGAACGAACGCTGCAGATTTTTGGTATATGTTAAATTTTTGTCTTCACGGAATTGGACATACAGGATTAATAATAGTTTCAACCCTGCTAATCTTCAAACTGGTATGTAGAGCATAATTTCCATTTCGATTGCTGGTACCAATCAAGAATACCTCGGGACATACAAACTTATTCCAGTGAAGTTAATTTTGAAGTTGTGACATAGGATAAGTAAATATCTGAGGGTTAACTGAACCTATAGAACTAATACATCTATACATGATCAATGATCATTACCTATTATTTAAGTACAAAATTTGTCAACTGATCTTGATCAAGTGAGGTGCGCCTTCTTTATTTTCTTGTGAACGCTTTAACATTATAACATCGACTACTTGATGTTAAGGTCAAAATTGTATTGGAAATTTCACTGGGATTGTGCACAAATTTGAGGTTTCATATTGAATCACTTTATATTTCCTCGGTTCTTATCAATTTCCTTTTATTTTTTCTATTTCTTGTCACAATATACTTTTCACCATCTTTGAGATATTCTGGTCGGTATTTACGTATTTAGCTGATGTGATATAGTTTTTAATCTTTTTTGAAGAGTCACTTTATTCAAAATACGTTGGCGCCCTTTATAACAACATTGTGAACCCACGCCGTCTACACTGACAGCTGACCGAGGAAAAACCCAAGTGAAACTCTTCTTTGAATAGGTTTCCTTTATTAGTTTTTTTTTTAGCAAGAGTGACGCTACAATATCCATCGTTTGTTTCTGGAATATAGGGCGAAAATGAAAATGTTTTCTTTTTGAAGATGTTCTCATTTCTCGGGCCCTGTTAAAGAAAGAAAACATATGCTTATAATAACATTTTTACGTAGAAGTCAGTGGCGTAGCTTAAAATGTTTATCGAATGAATGTTTTTAAGATATAGCACAAACTTGAAATGTTTCAACTGGACCTTCTCATGTTTCAACGTCGAACTCTCTCATTTTTTTTTCTGGATATATCGATGTATCACAACCTTACCTCTAATGAATTCCAGCGTCAATCGTCAGAGAAATTTATATTTCTGTTTTTTTTTTCAAAGTCAGACATGTATTCTTCCACACATGCATAGAAAATTCTATTTTTTAGTTTATATCTTGAGTTTGTGGTCCAAATAGAATGGCTTTTCGAAAAACTAATGATTGAATGCTTGAGAATATTGATTAAATACGTGAGACATTTTTTTCAACTGGAATTTATTGAAGCATATATTGTGATACAATTTGAAGTTAAAATAAACAGTTAGTTCCATATGAAAAATTTCATTCCGTTGCAATTCAATCTCAAAAACAATGCTCTGAGTAAAATTATAAGCTATGCCACTTGAAGTTTCAATATTTTTCTTTCTTATATAGGGCCCGAGAAATAATGACATTTTCCGAAAGTGTTCATTTCCTTTTCCGCCCCGTACCTATTCCAAAAACGAAAGTAGTTGTAATATTTCTGTTTGTGGATTCAAAAGTTTCACAAAAAGTGACACAGGGTCGCGAATCATGCAGTCTCAAAAAATGTCTTGAAACGACTGTACAATATGATGAAGAAATTAAGGATAACATATCAGAGTATGATGATAATATTAAAACTCATTTTTTCATTTTCTCAGACGAACACATATATAAGTTTCAGCCTTACAGAAAAAAGTTCATTTTTGTTCGTATTTTGCTCTTCAAAATCACCTGTCAACCCTACAATGAATGAACAAAATCTTATGACAGTTTCAAGATGGCAGGAACAAGTATATTTTCTCAATTTTTTCAACACTTTCATAGATATTGATCTTGATGACGTGCAGGGGTGAGGGATGCCATTATTCCTTTTTTTTGTCTCAATTTTTTTTTTGAATAAATCATGAAAAAAAATTATTTCCAAAAATATTAGAAATTTGCAAAAAAATAAGATTGAAAGAATTTCGTTGAATTATTTTCGAAGAAAAAAAAAATTAATGAAAAAAAGAGTTCATTTCCTACTCTTCTTCACTGAATATATTCAAATTTTCATTTTCCTCAGAAAAAAATCATGAAATGAATTTAAAGTTGATACCCTAACTTGCCTACTACTCGTTAAGCGAAATTATGAGCGACATAATTTTTCCGTTCTCTGAAACCCCCATTTAGATAAAAATACAATTGTAATAAAAAAATACATATTCCAGCATAACAAAGCGAGAACAAAATAACAATAACAAAAAACTATACAATATGGTTATACTATTGCTGGCCATAATTCAATCTTAAATGCTTAAATTTAACAAAAAAAGTTAACATTGATCTCATTGGCAGATATCACAGATCGGTTTGCAGAAAAATTTTGACTATAATTAGTTCTATGCACATAAGTATTGAACAAGGGCCTATGTCTGGTACAGGGATGTTGCGGATGCCGATTTTTTCACATCCGCGGATGCGGATGCGGATGCGGATTTTCGAGAACTCACATCCGCGGATGCGGATGCGATGCGGATGCGGATGTTTCAGATCTTATTTAAAAATAGTATACGAGTAAAGAATTAAAACAACGATAAAGCAGTTATTAACATTTTTGAAGTAAATTAGTATTAAGTATATCGAGTGTAATTATTTACCTACATGTTTTTTTAACTTCACTTACTTATTTTTATATTAGTAAGAGAAGTTGAAAATTGGAGCATTATACTTTATAAAAAGTAATTTTGCCGCCTTTTCTGCTTCAAGGCGGTTACGCAGAGGTTCGTAAATTAAACCCGCGCTACTGAATAATTGCTCGCTTGGAACACTGCCTGGTGGAGTGGACAAAATTCTTCGTGCTATCGGTGATAATATCGTAAACAATGAAACGTACTACTAGAGAAATATAATGGCATTTACCTTAATATTCCCCAATAAACAATAATTCGAGTACACGTACACTCCTCACTACGATCAACTGTATCATAATAGTCACAATATTATTTAAAATCTCACAAAAATTTACTATTCGACAAGTAATCCACAAGGCCAAAAAACACGTTATGGTTCAATTACAATAAATAAGTATTGCACCATAACAACCGCATCGGAACTTTTTCACCAATTTCTTCGTTCCCATTATTCAAATTCTCGTGCGAAGAGCACACGCCCATTTTTTTCTTATCGCAACTCTCACGTTTTCCAATATGCCATATTCCGAAAGTAAAAATGAATTTTTTTAAATCTTTATCATCAACAGATGCCCAAAAATCGTCAAACTAGGCGAATTTTATAGCCCCTATAAACGTTTTATGAGCTTGCAACAACCCGAGTTGTTTAGGTAAACAAACGTAGACAATTCTCACTGATCGGACGAACATCTGGCTCTTTTCCTTGGGGAGATCTCTGTCAAATAAAAAAAAAAAATACCGCAACAACCAAAAAATACACAATTCAGATGAAAATGTTTCCCCCGATTCGCGAATCATAATTCATGTTCAAAGAAGCTTGGTCCCTGAACTTTCCTTCAACATTTCAAATGCTTCTGAAACAACGGGTATCGCAAAAATATAACATTTCAATATCACGGGTGATGAGAAATCTTGGGACTGGGACCACAGGCGGTCGTTAGAAAGGAGACGGATTGGAATTTCGGACTTACCCGAAAAAAAAACAGATGGTATAATAAAATATGTATTTAGAAAGTGTTTCGAAAAGAGAATAACCAGTATAAATATAAACAGAATAGAGGGGTGTGTCGGAAATTCCACCCTCTTGGATGCAGATGTTTCGGTTTCAGAAATAGCTACAGAAAGAAGTAACAGTGAAAAACTAGCATCTTTCTGACACTTTCAAAATTGAAAAAGTATATTTTTAGCATTTTCTAAACGAAACACTAACATATTTTGTTGGCCCTGAGATGGCGGCACTGCACAACTCACAAATTATATTACATCCGCATCCGCATGAAAATCCGCATTGGTTTTTGCGGATTCGGATGCGGATGCGGAAGTAGAAATCTATGCGGAAGCTCCGCATTTGCGGATGCGGATGCGAATATCCGCAACATCCCTGGTCTGGTAGAACGACTCGGAACTTTTAAATGAACTAACTCAACTAGTCTGGGACAATCCACACGGCCATGCAGAGTTTTATAGAGCATCAATAGTCTTGAATTTCTTAATCTTTTGACTTTTAAGGTAGTCCTTAATTCATTCAAAGAGATATTTGGGATAACACAATAGAATTATATACTAGTCGAGTTTCAATACTTAATGTCCATTCTCATAGTGTGATGCCGAAAATGTTTTTTTTTATTTACATACTTACTGAAATTAACAATTCTGATTGCAACTGTGAGATTGTTTCGAAATATTAGTATGGCAGAAAAAATTGGTATCAGGATATTTAACATATCTCGTGATTGCTCCACTTGAAGATTCATTTTCATCTTTTCTATACGAATTTGTTCTATTCACATAATTCATTCGAATAGATCTGATTGGGGTTATGAGAGTGTTTCGAAGAATACTTCCGGCGAAAAAATGTAATAACAAGACATCTATTATTTCTCGTCATTCCTCAACTTCAAGTTCCGTAATTTCATCAATTATCCGGCATTACACAGCGGCTGAAAGACTGCCGCGAATAGCAGATTTAGTTAGCGAAGAAAAATTCAAAAATCTCACCGCCCTGTAATAAATGTCCAAGAGGAATGCAAATACAAGAAAGCTGGCAGAAGTGTAAAGTATCATCAGAATGATAAAAACCCGAATTAATTATAAAAGTTTCCCGAAGGAATATGAGAAAAGCTAAAATGGCCGTTAAAAGAAATGGGTTGCCTTTTCATTCTCGCCAGTTAATATTTGAGTGCCGTCTTCTGCGCATAAAAAGTTCACAAAGTCAGATGTACACATTCCGTTTCAAATAGAATAATCTCTTCCTTCAACAGGGCCAAAAGTTTTCAAAAGATCTCCACATAGGGAAAAGTTTAGGTTGCTAATTCGATTAGAGATCTTTTTAAGCTTTATATTTTTTTCCCATGCCCATAACCTAATTTGAAACTCCAAAAGCCAGATAGGGAAGTTTTCCGAATTCGCAATAACAGATGCACACACATCGCACAATTTCGAATTTCCTGAAAAAGATAAAATTTTTCATTCAGAAAGGTGATTTTTCATATCTTTGTAAACAGCCATACAGGCTCGCAATAAATAGTGACATTTATCTAATAAATACTATCAATTGACCCTTTATCATTTGTAAAAAGTACTTATAAAAATTTTTTTTTATTATATGAATTATTTCAATAATTATCAAAATCAAGAAAAAAATCTGTAGGACGCTGTACTGTATGAAGTATATCGAAAGGAGATATGTCAAAAAGTTCATAATCATCATCTTTAACTCACTAAAATAGAAAATAGATGATAACATAAAAGGTCAAAGTTGATCAGTCATGAAACCTTATAGCATGAAATGGTCAATCCAAAAATCATAAAATTGTCACGATTCTACGAGGTTGAATGAAAACTAGTAATTGTCTGCGATACGTTACGCTTAAGAGTTCAGTGTTTCTTTTTTGTTCATTGTTCATTGAAACCAACAAATGAATAATGCTTGTAAGGATTAACAAAAAAATTTGATGAAAATCAAAAGAATAAATCGAACATTTTCAACTTTTCGTCACATATCTCCAGAATATTGGAAATTCTACACATTGGCTTACATCGAGAATACTGACCAAATGGTTTGAGTGCTTCTTTTCATGTCAAACATGAGGATATCATTCTGGGGGCGAAGGTATTTAAGTGACAATTTTTTTACCTTTTTTTTCCTACAAGTTATGTATATGTCACAGGCTCATTATAATATCAGTCTTATTATAATAAGCCTAGGCTTTTTCAATATGACTAAAACAAGCAAAGCAAGTGAAAATCTGACAATATGACTGATATTTTCAGACGTCTTATAATACGCTTGACGCCTTCTTAGTCTTTTTGTTCGAAAGAACCTGTACGCCATTGTTTTTAGAATTTGACTGTATGAAGTGCGTCGTATTATGATACGTCTGTAAGTGTATCGGGCAGATTATGGAAATCGATTTAGAGACAAAAACAAAAATAAATAGAGAATTACTCTTATGACATTCACTTGCGCATTTAATATGGGATTTTAAACATAAACCTTTATTATTTCGATACTGTGACTTGCTTGGTTTGCAAGAACATGTTTTGAATCCCTATCCTTCGAATTTTGCGAATAATCTTAAAGCTTCTCATGAGGAAATTACTTTATTATCTGGAATATCAATATTCTTATATCTTTGGCAATCAGTAATTTCATCTCTCGAGATGTTTAACAGACCATGGGTGGTACCAATTTGGTAAACATCATTGGAGACTTTTACTATGGTTTCTGTGATATTTTTGAAATCCAGAGGTCCTCTATCTACTTTAGGAACTTCAGTAACTACTGTTTGATCAACCTCGAGAGGTTTCAATTCCTTACGTTCAGCATTTTTGCTGCAGCTCTTTACTTGCCCTCTACATATTCTTTTCTTTGGTTCTCGACTATTTCTTCATTTTGGCTTAGATCCGTGACATTATCTGGACTTCTTGATAATAATTTATTATTTTCTAGTGATGTATCTGTGGAGCAAGCATATTCAAATATAGTGTTATTTAGAACTGTTTTCAGATCGTCTTCAGTATTCAAGTTTTGAAAATTTCAGTGGGCAAATTAGTAGAGTAGTAAGTCACAACAACAACAGATAGAGAGCCTCAGTCGAATTACAATGGGGAAATCGCGCGCTTTTAAGTTTTGACAATAAGCCGAATAACCATGCAGGCGTATTCTAATACGCCTTAAATGGCCAGTCAAATTGTGAGATCGTCCATTATTCCGGTGATATTGCAATATGCCTAGTCGAATTGAAAAAGCCTAGGCGTATTATAATATGACTGAGTTTATAAAAAGACTACGACATATACATCAAATTCGCGGGATGATATTGAAATATACATGGTGTCCCACCAGGAGCGTCCTTCAGGAGTTCATGGAGACAAGAAATATTTCGATTTTTTTCGGCTCTGCACCCTTAATATTTCAATTTAAAACAGTACTGACGGGGCCTGCAACTCCACATTCATAACCTGGTATCGAAGGAGAGACTGCACACGTATACATGACAAAACGATGTCGCGTATAGATTCAATAATTTCTTGCTCAAATTAACACTCGTTCAACCTACTGTAACTTTATTCCATAAGAAAACTACATTGTAAAAAGCATTTTTCATCAGGAATAATTGCCGCAGATAAAAATCCCATTAATTTTTGTATGAATATATTTCATGCCAGGCAGGAGCCCCCTTCGAATTGAGCATTATTTTGAATTGAACTGAAAATGTTAAAAATGGTTATCGTGGGTTGTCCTCAGCAGACATTTGCCGTCGCGGACTTTTTCATTGAACTTTTTGAACACTACAAAATTTTCTATGACTAAGATTCTCTATCTCTTATAGTTTACCTAATAGCTTCGTCCGTAGAAGCCTGAAAAAACTGGGTTAATAACCGACTTTTTCATGAAAACTCGGTATTTTTTCTCATTTCATCGTGATATAGGAATGAACCCTACATGAAAACCTCCCAAAATAAGTTCTCTACATTGTAGTGAAAGTTTCATCTAAATCGGTCATCTGGTTCCTGAGTCCATAGAGTACAAACAAACACACAAACACACGGACATTAATATTTTTATAATATAAGTATTATAGATTTTTGAACATCAGAGACTTCTGCCTTACCGAAAATGATATCAACTTTCTTATTTCTATATATACATCCTATATTTATTTTATGACTTTTTTGGATATATCTCTGAATGTCACATTCATTCTTTATGTTATATGTTGTTTCCAATGGTCATCTAGAGCCGTTTTTGAGTTAAAATTGAGGCTTGTATTAGATCACTGAAGATCCAATAAAAGCGATAATATGCATTATTTCAGATCTGATCTTTGAAATGGATTACCGAAAGGATATTCAACATCACTTCGTGAAGGACATAAATTTTTGATAATTATACTGAAAGATAAAATGAGAGACTCAAAGTTGGAATTCGAAAATAGCCAAAAATTCGATATTTTTTCAAATGAAAACAGAATTTTATCACTCGAATATCAATTTGATGAAAAGAATAAGTTAGTTTTTCATGAGTTTCCTAGATTGTTATGAAATGGCGAACAATGATTACATTCAATACCTCATACAATACGATGCTCGAAGCTAACAGTTATTACTGAATATCTCGAAAATGGTACATTTTAGCTAAATAGAATCCTTAAACGACTCCACTTCTGGTAACCAATTTAAAGAACATATGTGAGGAAATGCTTTACGCCTTCGTTGAATCCTCAGTCTTCTACAAGCTTCAATTTTTTTTTTTTTTTCAAAAAACGGTGGATAACTCGAACACGGCTTTTTATGGCCATAGGAAATAAAACAAAAAATTAATGTGGCATTCAAATATATGTCCGAAAAAGTCACGAAAGACAGGGTGTTCCATCAGAAATGAAAAAATGATACCATTTTCGGTGAAAGCAGTCATTGATATTTGAAAATATATCATGAATGAATACTTTTTTATCTTCACACACTCGTTTACACAAAATTTTAAGTGATCGAATGATTATTTTCACAAAATTTTTTAATGAGCACTCACGCTGGGACACTCTGTGTAGGTTTATATTGGTTGGAAAAAATTAACCTTCATAGAAATATACCCTGGGACCGCCCATGTCTATCGTTCACCCCAAAGTTGCCCAAAAATGTTCAATAGTCACTTGAACAATTACCTTAGTGAAACGAATAGTAGTGATCATCATGTCATTGTCGGGGATATCAATATCAACTTTATATCTAACTATGAAACTGTTGACGAATATGAAAAAAAAACTCGGTTCTTTCGGATATGAATCTTATATTAATGGTGTAAATAGACCTTTTGGAAGTAGTTGCATAGTCCATTCATTTCTTAAATGGCCTCTTCAGGTCAGAATAAATCATTTATGATCTATACAGATGTTACTGATCACCACACAATAATATTATGTCTCGATGGAGCGGACTCACCAACAAAAAAGAATATTCAACGGTATAAGTGTTATATAGATTACACACAGTTGAAGGATGATTTGGAAAAAATTGATTGGACGGGATTGATGGAAGGAAATGAAGTGGATTTCCTTGCAGAGCTCTTTATTGATTTACTGAACCAGTACACACAAAAGAGAACAACTAAAATTAATATGAGTTGTAGAAAATCAGGAAAGAGTGATTGGATCTCCTCTAGTTTGCTAAAATCGATTAATAGGAAAAACAGCTTATACAGGGAAATGATAAGAGATCGCCTGTTGCTGATGAAAATGAATTGAGAAATCATTAGCTTCGATGACGACACTTCTATTCTCTACGAAGACGATATAAATACGAAGATAATCCAGATGATCTGAATTACAAAAGGGACAAAACTCAATACAGGCATGCACTTCAATCTGTCAAGCGAGCGTCAATATCACATTAAAAAAAAAAAACAAGGCGGTGGTGATAGCAAATCGATAGAGAGTTTTCATCTTATTTGTTTTTTCTTTTACATGGAATTTTTGTGTAAACCAAAATTATTTGTTTATTAAGTACATATATCAACCTCTGAATGTGAATTATCAATCTTGACTTAGGTGCGCACACGATATTCTAAAAATAATTGTGCACCAATTTGTTGGCAGATTGAAGAATATTATCTGGGTGAATTTTGTATTTGCGAGTAAATATTCATGCGAGGATAAAATATATTGTTTCTTTTTTTTATCAATTGAGTAATAGGTGATGATATATTCTAATATGAGAAAACTATGTTATCTACTTACGAATGAACAAATGAAATGAATGAAAATAAATGAGGTGAAATACAAGAAAAAGTACAAAATAGCCAAAACATTTGAATGCATTGAAATAGGTATATACATTGTTATTGATACATCAAAAAATTCTCCTTATTTGAGAGTAAAAGAGGTCACTCTTTTATATTTTAATTTTACAATTCCTTCATTTCAGAACCTTGTGATGAACAACATTTTTAGTTTTGGGCAACTCGAAATGCACAGTTATTATTTACATTGTCATCTTATGGTGATATGGTTGAACATTGATTTGATCAATACATTTCGTAATAAAATTTTCCGTAGTGTTCGGAAAAAATAAAGGTGTAATACCACATGGACTAACAGATTTCACACCCCTACATAACAGATCTCACACACCTGAATCCAGTGGTGGAAGATGTTGAGCATATTTTATGCCATTGCCCACGGTTTGACAGAGCTCAGGAAATACCTGAGCACTATCGTTAGACTCCTGTGTGAGTGTTCTGCAAGCAGAAGTATTAGTAACCGAAAGATGTCTAGATATTAATGTAGAGAAAATTGCGATAAAGTTATTCACTCAGATAGTCAAGCACTGAACTCCAAGGTCATCGATTCAAACTCGACATGGGAACGCCGGAAAAAACTCAATGAGATAGGCAAGAAAAATGTGGCCCCTTTAATCTGGGTTCCTGGTCATGCGGGAATCACAGGTAACGGAGAGGCCAATAAACTTGCCAGAGAGGGTGCTCGGAAGCCACTCACTTTCTCAGAACCTTTCTGTGGTATAGGAAAATGTACCTATGAGAAAGAGTTTCTGGAGAAGGAGAAAACTAAGAGAGAAACACTCTGGCAGAATTTCCCAGGGTTGGATCACTCCAAAAAGTTTCTGTAAGATCCAAAAGATACTTGGATCTCAGTTAGAACCAACCACCCTTCCTCACTGGCTTTCTTACAGGCCATTGTCCCCTCAGGAAGCACTTGCTGAGAATAGGCGTATCGGACACTGACAAGTGTAGATTTTGTGGGGAGAAGGAATAAGAAACTCCTATTCACCTAGTCACAAAATGCTTTGACATTGTAAGTCAAAGGAAACAATGCTTTGGTCGAGAAACCTGTAGGAGTGGGGAATAAGCCTCACTAAAGCCTTCCGTGATATTGGATTTCATAAGATCCCGGGACTGAAATGCGAGCTGTGAAGCTTTGTCAGGGGGCACAATAGACCATAAGGTCGAAGTGGTCTTTAACCCTTTTTGAACTATCAACACATGTACTCAGATGCGTTAATATCATCAGAAATTGTAGTTCACCAAATCAGTTTTAAATATAATACTTTCACGGAAACGCTAATAACCTTAGCGACACGGACTGCCGTTATTCGCAGAAGGGAAAATTATCACACTTTTTTTTCTATTTCATAAAATTTTTTAGAGTTTCAGTGGTTTTTCTGTTGATACCAACCTGGGAGAACCCAATAAATCATCTTTCATGACAAACAGTTCATTCAATCTTGAGTTAAAAATGGTTTAACCATCAAATTGGCCGACTTTGTTATATATATTAAGATGTTCAGGAGCGAAAAGAAAGAATTCATTAATAAATATCAACATATAAGTATTTCGTCGTCTATTCCTAAATTATTTGAGAGACTAGTTTGTAAATACCTGGAATATCATGTCAGGAAAAAGAATGTTGAGGTGCAGCACGGCTTTTGCAGGGGTAGAAGTTCTGGGCCAAACTTGTTAACTTCTACACAGGGTCTCCAGGACAGTTTTCAGTTGCTTGGAACAAGTCGATACTAAAGGGTGATTATTTAAGGCGGAGAACTTCAAATCATGATAAAACTCCCAAAATAAAAATGAAAATTCATGAACATAGGTTTTTATAACAGATAATTCTTTAGCGTTTAACGTCTGAAAATTATTTCGGAAATATGGCCACCTCGGTTTGCACGTACATGACGTTATCTTGAGGTCCAATTTTCACACACCTATCGCAGTAAATCTGGCTGTATTCCGATAATTACGCGTTGAATATTGGCTTCCAGGTGCTCAATCGTTTGTGGTTTGTCGGCGTAGTCTTGTGACGTCACACATCTCCAGAGAAAATAGTCCAAAGGTGTCCAAAGTCGCACAAATACGGTGGCCAGTTAAGAGGTCCATTTCGGGAAATCACACGATCATCAAAGGTTTTCCTCAGTAAATTAATTGTATCGGGGGATGTGTGGCCTGGGACGTCTAGCGGAATTTGCAGTATAGTTTAAGGTGAACGTATTGCAAAAATGATCTGCAGTTTCTCGAATTAATCGTACTGATAGACGATTATGATAACCATAAAATGTACGTAATAATTGCTCAATTTGAACTTTGGTTTTCGTGATAAATTTTAATAATTTGCAAGCATTGCACCGAAGTCACTCTAGGTATGATGAATTTGCCAAAGCAGACTTAATAAAAACTAACAAAGAACTGTCAAATCGGAGACCATTGAAATTTTTTATTCGAATTTAAAGTTCTCCGCCTCTAAAATAATCACCCTTTATATATCGACTTCAAAAAAGCCTTCGAAAAAGTTAACCACCTCAATATGCAGTCTAAGTTGACTCTAGTTGGTGTCGATGGTACTCTCTTGAGATGAATAATGTCGTATCCCGGAATAAATGGTGAAAACTCAGAGTCATTCGTTATTACTTTAGGGTTTCCATAGGGATCTCATGTGGAACCCCTGTTATTTTTAATATATCAATGATATTGGGATAGGCTTCAGGCACTCAAAGAAGTTTTTCAAGGGCATGTCGAGCCAGCCAAATTCTTATTTCTGAACCTGAGCAAATGTCATTGGGTGACTCATAGGAAAAATTTTAAATTAATAGACTCCACCTATTTAGTCAATGGAGAAATTATAAAGAAACTCAATGGCACTTTGGGTATTACATTTGAATCGAAATAAATTTTTTGATATACAAAGTGTCCCACCGGGAGTGCTCATTAGAAATTTATGGAGAAATAATAATTAGATAATTTCCGAATTTTGTGTGAAGGTATAAGCCAAGAAGACCCTCATTTATGATATATTTTTGAATATGAATGACTTCCGCTTTCACGGTAAGTGGTATCAACTTTCTTTTTTTAAATGGAACACTCTGTATATTATGACTTTTTCGGATAGATCTTCGAATGCCACATTAATTTCATGTATCACTCTCCATAGCCATCTAGAGCCGTTTTCGAGTTAATCACTGTTTTACCAGAAAATTTACAAACTGAGGCTTGTAGAACACTAAGAATTCAATAAAAGCACAATGCACAATCTCAGATCTGTTTTTTGAAATGGGTTACAGACAGGATATTCATCATAACTGTAGAGAAAATAACGTTTTGATACCCTATATCCGAAATGTACCATTTTCGAGATTTTCAGGAAAAACTGTTAGAGTGTCAAAGTTTGAATTCTAAAGAAGGCAGAATTTTGATTTTTCCAACTGGAAATCGTATTTTTTCACTTTCATTTCAATCAATGAGAAAGAAATAAATGGAGTCTTTTAAAGGTTTCCTATATCTAAAATGTATCATTTTTGAGAGATTCAGAAATTACTGGTGGTAACTAACATATTATATTATGTGAGGTATCAATTATGATCTATGTTCACGATTTCATAGGAATCTGTATGACTATATTCAAAATAATCCAGGTTTGATCAAACTGAAGAATTAATCGTGCAATGTATTCGCAGAATTCTGTTACAGAATCAATAAGGAAATCCACCAACCAAGAAATATTAGGAAGGTGGGAAAAATGTTTGGAAGTATGTGGACGAAATTTTCAAAATGTGTTATGATTCAATATTCTATTCTTATATATCTGAATAAAAGTTCAGGAAGTTTCATGACTTGTTTCATAAGTTTTGCATTACAATTTGAGCTTTCGAAATGTATGTCATATTTTCCGAAAAATAACTCGTTAATTTCATTATGAGCAGTAAGAACACTGGTGGTCGTTTTCCTTTAACAATGGATAAGTTTTGAGAAATATCAACAACAGAAGCATGAAAAACTATTCTGAATAAAGTCGAAGATTTTTATGAAAGAGCGAACATAAATCATATCATAATAATATTAAGCTCGTAGCCGTTTTTTCTGAATATCTCGAGAATGGTACATTTTAGATATTGGGAACCCTAAATAAACTCCACTTATTTTTGCCCCACAAATTTAAATGTGAGTGAAAAAAATACGGTTTCCATTCTAAAAAATAAAATTTTTGGATTGTTTTGAATTCTAAATTTGACACTCTCATTTTAAACCCCAGTATATCAAAACGTTGTTTTCTCTACAGAGTGACGGCGAATATCTTGTCGGTGACCTACTACAGAAAACAGATCTGAGAATGTGAGTTGCGATTTCATCGAATTTTCAGTGTTCTACAAGGCTCAATTTGTACTTTCTTACACAAAACACTGGATAACTCGAAAACGACTCTAGATGGCTATAGGGAATGATTCATAAAATGAATGTGGCATTCGAAGATGTATTCTGAAATCTCATAATATACAGGGTGTTCTATTCGAAATAAGAAAGTTGATACCACTTCCAGTGAAAGCGAAAGTCCTTGATAGTTGAAAATATATCATGAATGAAGGTCTATTTGTCTTAAATATCCACACAAAATTTGAAATTCATCGAATAATTATTTCTCCATATAATTCTAATGAGCACTCCTGGTCGGACACCTTGTATACCTGCTCATGTATTCTGAGAAGAAGCTCGAATTCATTTAAAGCTATGGGATCAATTTCCCAAATAACAGTATTCAAAAAACCTTCCTTTTCAATAAGGATATTTTCGCCTCGACTAATTGGAATCAGCTCGCGTATGATGAATATAGCTGTTTGAAGCCTTTTGAAGAGAAATGTTGTGTGAATGTTCCAAGTGAGCCAATTATCTGTCCAACAATATTATAGACCTAGGACCTTCATTTCCTGCCATTATCATACGATGAAAATTATCTACATTAACCCATTAGCGCCTACGGTTGCCATATGGCAACGCTTTCGGGGTGTTTTTCAAATTGTTCTCAGATGCGCAGATTTGTAGCTAGAAAGTTGGCGGTTGGTTTACTTGATACACAAATGTTCCTTATTTCACCAGTAACAAGAATTTTTTCTGTAAACTGACTCGTTCCGCCTCCAGAAGTTGTGAAACTCTGAGTTCTTCGTGAATTGGTAAAAACATGGAACCTAAGTTCGTGTAAGTGAAATATTTTCTATTTGCGCCCTGGTATTGTCATAATTTTTTTTTATATGAATTTTGAAACTTCAATTTATGATCCTGACAGGCTAAATATAATCACAAGAAAATATTAGTAGGAAAAATTTTCAGTTGATTTCGTCGGTTGCCATATGGCAACCCTAGGCGCTTATACTCAGTGATAATGCTGACCGGATAGGAGTAGTAAGAAATGGTATTGGCCGATTTTTTCATAGTTGCTAGACGTAGCTATGTATAATATCTGGATTCTGTACAATAAAACAGGAACACCAATAAATTCGCAACTCGAATTCAAATGAGAAGTGGTCAACAGCTATTTGAAAAAGTATATGGGGTAACAGTGAAAGGACAAGGAAACCGCTCATCCTCTTGTTTTTCTTCCAGGGATAGTCGAATTTCCAATTCCGTAAGATTCAATGAACTCAATCATCTTGTGAAATACACAGAAGACAAAAAAAGAGCGATGGACGTGGATGTAAATCGATCATGAGAACAATGTGTTGTAAATGCGATGTTGGACTTTGCATAGATTGTTTTTTTTTCGTTTCATACCGCATAATATTTGTCTCATGACATTGAAAATATTTTATAAATGGATAAAATGTTTTGAAACTATCAAAATGTCGAAAAATTCCATATATCTTATCAGTAAAATAGTATTTCCTCTAAAAATGAAAATATTCCCGATGAGTGATCACAAGCGCCTAGGGTTGCCATATGGCAACCGTCAATTTTGAAAAAACTAGAGGTCGTATAAAATTTTTATATCATTTTTCCGTCTCTACAGAGCGTTTCGAACCAGCTTTTATCAAAAAAATTTCAAAAATCGAAAAAAAATTAATTCCGGCGCTAATGGGTTAAGGCTCTCACTCCATCAGTACGAAACCATTTTTAAGCCAAGGTCTTGGTACTCCTGATTTCGAGGTAGGTTCATCATTCACAAAACTCAGACCATCTGCGTAAATTGAAGCCTCATATACCGAGAATAATATGGGACCTAGAATATACTCCTGGGACACTCCATACTGAAGTGGAGTCTCACAATGAATCAATCAGTAGTTTTCGCAATGAATGGTGCAGTTTTGTAGCAACAAACATTTTTTATTTTGTTCTGCAGTTACGAGAAATCAAACGCCAATGACTTCCAAAATGCCAATATTAGAGAAGCCCATATACGATAGCCCGACTTAACATTAGAGCTTATTATGATAAATCATTCTTGACATTCATCCTCTTATTCAAGGAGATTTCCATGTCACGAATAAAATAGGAAATCCGAACTATAAAGTCCAAAATACACACCCTGGAATTGCGACCGCCCAACCACCCAGGATAAGTCCGCAATAATTGGATTACGTCGGTGCCTGGCATAAACGTCCACATGTCCGGCAGTTCTAATAATGAAACTTGGTCAGCTTTCATTCTGATGCAAAACATCATGATTTCAACATCGTGTTAAGTGGAATTCCAACACATGTTAAAGCGTTTTTCATACTCCGGAGGTCCGTCGAAAACTCCAGACTTGCGAACCTGGAAAATGGGAATTTAATAATAATTTTCCGAGGCGATGCGTCGCTGAAGTGAAGTAATTTTTGGGCCTTTTCTGACCCGACATTCTGCAATATCAAGTACAAACAACTTGGAGCGTTGAGCGCGACACATCTGCTGGAAACGTTTGTATATGTTTTTCGCATCATTCGAGATACGAATAGGCTTTCGATGGTAGTTGTGAATAGACGCTGGGGTGTCGGAAACGGGGGGGGGGCCTCAATCGCTACCCATTGAAGCTTTGCGCCTCAGACTTTCTGAATTGAACTGGCGCGAATAGTTTCAACCAATTTCGAATGGGAATGCTCCAAATCTCACGATAGTGCTCGGTCTTCGTATGAAACAAGACTTTGAATTTTTTTCTCGTAGTTTGGAACTGAACTCATAATTTCTCTTCCTTGTGCTATTATTTAGGATCAGTTTGGAGTTTAGACTAATGGACATTCAGAAGAACCACAGAAAAGAGCGACCTAGAATGCTGAAATTCTCAGAATACTTTTAAAAGTTGTTTCAAATTAGTGCTGAAAACAAAACAACAAACTGAAACAAAGAGGAATTCAAAAGAGTTTTCATGGAAATAAATACCATTTATCTATTTCAGTATCGTAATGACTTCAATACAGTACTAAAAGTTGTGCTGTAATGAAACTCATTACATTGTTTTCAGTTATATTTTTCGTTTTATGGTTGTCTGTACTGACTTCCGATCAAATCAAGTTTCGAAGTTTGAAATTTTCAATTCCAATATTAATTTCTCCCAATAAGAAGATTTGCTCCCAATTACATTATTTTATTGACTGGCCGAGAGCAAATTTACCAATAATAAATTTACATATATTTTAGATTAAATCATTGACTGCATGAGGATAATGAAAAAATCTATTCGAACAAAAAAACTATAATGATTAATAACATTAAGATAGGATGAAATGAAAAATTGAAAATGGAAAAAAGTAAACAAAAAAAGATGCAAAATAGGTTTGGGTATATACTCTGTAGTAAGTTTCTTCATGTGTCCTTCTTTTCTCTGCCTTGAAAAATTTCTGGACAACAAATTCACAAGAATTATTTGAATAACTGCAAAGGTTGTGTTTTACATTATAGCGGCTACACCTCAAATCAATCAAGAAAACACCCAAATCAAATACTCACTGATTAAAATCTTCATAACGGGTCTTTCAGCAATTTTATAATTTGACCTCTGGCCCGTCCATGAACAGTTCGGCAGTTTCGTCGGTGAAGGTCCTTCTGATGCATCTCACCACGAAATTTCTGCTACCGTTACCCCCAACGGCCTCATAAGTTTTGTACTGAAAAATGTTGAATTTGGATAAGGAAAACATTAGTTTTAGAATATATAAGACATAAAAAATCCAAATAATATCAGATTTCAAAGCAGTTCAATTAAATAAGATATAATAATTAGTTAAAATCTAGGCCTTCCAATTATGGTGATATAAAAAAAGATATGAATAACTAAGAAATCTATATCAATATCACATCATATTTAGAAAAATTAGACCAGTGGAGAATTCAAAGGACTTGTTTCTTTCAAGTATAATAACTTTTTCAAAAACCAAAATTTAAAATCATTCGAATGCTTCAATTGTGTTTTTGTGAATTTCGCATTGAATTTCTTACCAATCTATTCTTCAATGTTGAATCACTTCTCATTATCCTAATTTCAGATGATTGAAACCGATAATAAATTGAAATTATAAAAAAATAAAGATATCGTGAAATGGTTTCTAGTGATGGTTTTCACAAAAAGAGAGCCAAAATCGAGCAATTTGGGATGCAATGTACATGTACAGCATTATTTCAGACAAGTAAACTGGAACTCAATCTTAAATATCTTCAGAACCAAATGAAATATTCAACGGCAGAATTCTCAGAAGAAAATTTTTTTTTCTCAATAAAAAAGTTCTGCGCCAACACACATATGAAAACTTCATTATGCGACGATTTTATGTGGAATGAAATATCAAAATATTCAGTTGACAATAATAACTGAAAGAATTTACTTACCAATTAATGCACTCAGATTGCAGAAAACCAAAAAATTTGAATATCGGATCGAACGAACAGCGAACTTCTCGAATCGAACACTAGTCACAAAATGATGAAATGGATCCAAAAGAAAAAACTCAAGTCTGAAAATTGTTATATCTTGAATCTGTCAGACGTTAACCCACCCCCCTTTCGTCGTACCAATGCGAATTCCATGGTCCAAACCGGGTTCTTATCTCGAGAGAAAAATATCCTGGCCTAATGTAATTAGGCAATAAAACCCAGATGTGGTGGTTTCTCTACAGTTGAAGATCGAAGAATTCGTTACTCGGGTGCAAATTCAGCATTTTTAACACTAAATTTGGCATATTTGATTCATGTTCAGCATATATTTTTGACGTTGAGCATATAGCATATTATAGAGCATATTTTCGAAAGTTCTTCCGCATTCAGAAGTTTCCATTTATGTGAATATCAATTTGCGAGTATTAAGATCTAACATATTTTATTAATATCTATACCACAACAACCATAGGTATTTCAATTCATTCATGTTTGAGAAAAACAGTTCTTACAATAAAAAAATTAAAATTTAACCCAGGATCTATTGATATTATGAAATCTGATAACTCAGAACTCCAATATTCATTCACATTCAAAAGTTGAGTCGAAGAGAATTTATATTTCAGAAATAGCTATAAAAAAAATTTCAATGAATAATCAGCTTTTTTTCGGCACTTTCCCAAATGAAAAAGCATATTTTTCGCATTTTCGGAACGCAAAACTATCATATTTTGCTTCCCCTGAGATAACAACACTGAGTAACTCAACACTCTTTGGCTATGAGTCACAATACGAACGAATATTTGCATCTCATGGGAATCACATTTGAGATATCTTTATTCATCGTCAAAATGTCGGGAATTTTTCTACTACATTTCGTTAACAAAGCGATATCACAAAAACATTAGGTTTTGGACGCATATGCGACATCACAATGAAGATTTTTTTTTATGTTGTAAATGTAACTCCACAAAAGTGTCAGGCGATGTAACGTGTTTGCTGGTGTTCAAAATCGGGGTTGTTCTGATTTTGGAAAATACTGTTAAGGACTGTATCCAGATAATTGAGATGGTAATGTAAAAACATTTATTGACATCATTCACAATCATAAAATGAATAAGTCACCCGCATGAAGTTAATAAAGTAAAAAATACAATATTAAAGTCATCTATGAACTCAGAGTGATTATTCAACCAAAAACAGAGGTAATCTAGAGAAGTTCAAAATGAGAGGTCAGATGAAGTCAGACTTAGACCTTGAGAGAGTTCCATTAATTCAAAATTAAACACAGAGTTTACAGTGATGATGCAAATAAAATTTATTGCGAGAGCCTCTTGATTTCATCAGAAAAACCAAAGGTTGAATAATGAATTGTTAGAGTAGACTGAGTTGTAATAAAAGTGAGATTTGGCTTTAGAGGAGTACTGGTATTGAAAGCTTAGTAGTCTAAGTCTGGTCTTCATTGAGATCATTACAATATGAGAATATCGCATGGTTGTGAAATCAATAATTATGATCTATAACGTAGTTCTGTAAAGAGAAGACTAATTAATCAATTGAGACAACATTTACAGTGACGAACTACTTTTAGTAATCAGGGTTAGTGTTCATCAGAAAAATAAGAGCTACAATTGATAATTATGAGAATGACATTATGAGAGTACATTGTGTGAGTGCACAAATCACCAAACCTTCGATTCGTTTGAAACTGAAGGCTTGAGGTTCCACTTGCTAAGTGTTTCCGATGAATGAACTTGAGAATTTCTTAGTTATAATGAGGAAATCATACCAATTTAATCATGTGAGCAATATTTGAGGAGACCGCTCAAGGTGAAGCAGGGATTGAGACTGTCAATCAGGTTCAATATGTGGATTACTTGATCGTTCAAATACTTCAGAGAAGTATTTTATTGAGAGAGAAGACTGATTCCATGATTCACCCTTACGCTTGAGAACGTTCATTCATCTGAAACTCGAGAACAATAATTAGCAAGTGTAGTGAGAAGTGAATAATTAAGAAATGAGATGACTCCATTGAGATAATGAGGTGCACATGAGAATATAATGAATCAGAATTCATTACCACAAATTATGTTCATTTCTGGAGCAATCAATTACTTGCATGTGATGAGTCTAGAGAAATCTGAAAAATCTATGAGAACTGCAAAAATATATCAAAATATATATCTTAGAGGAGTCAATTCCATTAGCTAAATGCAAAAGAGATTTTATGAGAATGAAGTGAGAGAGGATTACCATTATTTTTATAGATTTTTATGATCTAAAACGTGGACACATTTTCAAAAAGCAGGAAAATAACATAAAATATGCATTAATGAGAGATGACTTTGAGAAGTACTCACTTACCTGATTGATTGCTTCCAAAAATGAACGAGATGAACAATTAATTTGCGAGGTGACTTTTTGAAAATTCTAATTTCACAAGAGAAGGTCTGAACTTCAGAGATTCGATACAGAAAGGATTGATTAATTGATACAATTAATAATGAGCATGAGTTGATCTCTCAACTGATTAGCACATAGAACTACGTTAACTTGACTGCCCATAGAGAAGAGAGATCGTTGACGTTTCGTTGCGTTCGAACCATAGGCGTAGTTGAGGATGACGTCTGAGAAGGCTCAATTTTCAACAGCTGGGATCGATGGAAAAGGAGCTTTTAAATGGAATTTTCTGCTGGCATGCACTATATGTATATAAATTTTCTGTTTCTTCATTGAGGGCATAGGTTTTACTTCCACTCTTATTGTAGATCAATAATAATAATAAAATTAAATTAACTCCATATAATTTTCACCACTATCAAATTTTAGCCAAAGTTGACCGCTATTTTGACATGCGACACTGAGAAACAAGAGAAAACAAATACAGGACATCTCTGTCGAGGTTAGGTCCGGACTGTCGAGAGGTAGAAACTGGTCGAACCGCTCGGTAGTCCGGCGTTCAGCCGTATAAAATGCCAGACTACCGACCGTGCTGGATTGTCACTGAGATATACCGGTTTCGGCTTTGTTTTGCATCATCAGTATCCCATAACATTGGGATACAAAACTTCAGTATTTGAAGCAATTAGCTTCAAATAACCATTTTGATGTTTCAAAAATGTTTTCGGAGTGACCTCCTTGAAGGCAAAGATTTTTTTGTTTACCGTTTTTTTTTCTTAAAAAGAAAAAACCGGATTTTCATATTTCTTGAGATGAATCAAAGCAAATTTCCTCTTTCCTTGAATGATTGGCAGGATAATGAAATTAGAGTGGAAAATTATTTTTGGGGGTTCCGATTGATTGGAAATTGAATGTAAATTTGAAGAACATCAATGGAACAATTCTGTGATGGTTGAGGCTTCTTAGGTCATCGTTCAATGTCACTTTTTTTTCAAGTATTTTGGCCGTCATACTCGACGTTTTGCCGGTTCGAGTGTCTATCATCTTTAAGGGTTATATTTTAGGAGATGATCTCGCTGAATTGAGATGCAAATCAGGCAGCTCAATTATTGAAATATCGTCCTAGGTTAGCAGTGTCTGTTCGGTTTTGTGTTGTTCTCTGAATCTTCTCCACGCATGATGAATATTTATTGATTTCGAAATCATTAGCATTCATCATTTGTTTCATCAGAAAACACAAATGGTTTCTGCAACCAAAAACATTGAACCGAACAGGATGATATTTCATACCCTGGCAAATGAATACAATCTTATCTATCACATCGTGGAAAATGAATTCCCACTCGAGTTTTTCGTGGCCCCGGCAAGTCCATAATTTCGCCAGGAAATTACGTTCCACTTATCCAAACACTTAACAGATTGAACTGTCAACGTTTGAGAGGATTCGTCGGACAAATAGAGGACATGTTTTTTCCATCAAAACGACAGCATTCTATCTGATGTATGATGGTTTACCCTCATCTGTCACTTGTCATCCCGGGAAATATCAGGGTAGTTTGTCATATAGTTCTCTCCCAGGTACTTTCAGGGGCAGGTCATCTGAAATGACAAAAATTCATATGGGTAATGAGGGAATTTCGTTAGACATTTTTGTTCAGGCAATTGAAGCACGGTTTTTTCTCCTCATGTTTTTTCACAATGCTCTGATTTTCTATTTTGCATTTTTGCATTATGAGTAAACATGAAATCACATTCTCATTAGCGCAAGTGTTCCAGAGTTAGAAAAGTTAAATTACGATTCATCTCTTTGACATCCAATCCTTCCGGTTTCTCTAACTTTCTTCTGAATGAAAATGTTACGGCATTTTCAGTCGAAACATTTCTATCGTGAAGTAATTGGCCATATGAGTGTATAGGTTGTTTTTCCTTTGGATTACCATTCACGTTTCACATTTTCTAAACGACTTCTATACTCAATGGTTTAAATCCATCAACCACTTACGATCAACCGATAAATCAATTCTCTGTCGACGAGTAAGAAGCAATTTCTACAATAACCATGTGTCGGCTGACGAAAGTCGTCGTGAATTAGTTTTTGACGTTTCGTTAGTTCGAGTGTCTGTAATGTTGACTGCTTCAGTCCCGTTTGGTAGCAATATTTTTTCACTAGAGCCTGGCAAGGTCAAGCAAGACCATATTGTCTATTCTCCCTCGCACAATGAGTTCTACTGTGTTGCGAAAAACATTATATTATTCCTTCGTGTTGTTTTTAGTGGCTGTGACAGTAAATTTGCCATTTCTTGGCAAAGGACAATTGAAATTCTTCAAGATGTTGAAAATCTACTAAACTAATTATAATGAAGGATGTGGCATTCATTAACTAATAACTTACAATACAACTCATTACTTACCGAGAATAATACAGGGTCTTTCACGAGGAACCTCACCCATATTTATGTGGGAAACTACTGAACGTATTTTCATGAAATTCAGCACTTATAAGTATTTCACGACGCTGATGAAATCTAATATATTTTCAAGGCATGAGCACCTCCAGTTTTTCCGGAAATGACGTCAACTTCCGTTTTTCAAATTAGAACACCTTTTTTTTATTGCAGAAATAGATTCCTTAGAAAATTTCGAGTTATTTTGATGTAACTTTTTTCAGTTTTGGTTGGAAAATTCTCTCTGAGCGGGAAAATTCGAAAAAAATCGAAAATAGAGCTCCGCTGAAACAAGAATAACTTCGAGGTTTTTGGATGGAAAATTTTCATTATTGAGATTTTTCAAGATGTAAGATTGATGTATCCATCATCATATAAAACATAGTAAGTTTTTGCATATGGTTCATAAGGAATTATGCATTTATCACACAAAGAGGTTTCCGATACAAATTCGAATCAAAATTCGCCATCTATTTAGGAACAACCTGTAAATTTTTTCTCTTGCATATTAGGGTAGTAAAATCTTAAACATGGTTTAAGTAACAGTTCCTGAAAATTTCTTCTTTTTGGCGTGAAGGGAAAAGAAATAGCTGAAAATTCAAGACGAAAAACGGTTTTTTTTGAATAACTCAGTAATATCCATTGTAGGGCAAGGCTGTGATGCATACACTCACATTATTTTTTAACGTAGATTCAATATCTGCCATAAAAAAATGGGATTCTGATTTGAAAAAATTGATTTTTCACGATTTTGTCATCCCTAACTTTAAAACCGATTTTTTCACCCCCTGTATCATGAATCGCGATTTCCATTTTCAAATCTTACATCTTGAAAAATCCCAATAATGAAAATTTTCCATCCAAAAACCTCGAAGTTATTCTTGTTTCAGCGGAGTTCTATTTTTGATTTTTTTTTCGAATTTTCCCGCTCAGAGAGAATTTTCCAACCAAAACTGAAAAATTTTACATCAAAATAACTTGAAATTTTCTGTGGAATCTATTTCTGCAATAAAAAAATGGTGTTCTAATTTGAAAAACGGAAGTTGACGTCATTTCCGGAAAAACCGGAGGTGCTCATGCCTTGAAAATATTTCAGATTTCATCAGCATCGTGAAATACTCATAAGTGCTGAATTTCATGAAAATACGTTCAGTAGTTTCCCGTATAAATATGGGTGAGGTTCCTCGTGAAAGACCCTGTATATAACATATTTTTATTACCAATGAATACCAGACTGCCTGGATCTCCTGGTGAACGCATTGCCATATTGGTACTTGAATTTCCTGATCCTGAAACCCGGCTTAAAGGAAACCTACAGGCAGAGAATGCAGAGATACCTCCCAGATATATCCCAGCGAGTGTTGTCGAGCAGCTGCTCCTATTGGACAGCTAAGATTAGATGAGGTTTGGTTGATAATTTTTCGAACAACTCGTACCTCAATACATTCAGTTGTTCGAATCCATTTCTATGAAGGGCTGTCATGCATTTTGTTCTATCTTGACGACCTTATCGGCAGAAACATTAGAATTGCTAAACAATTCTGCTGCTCGTAGCAGGTTTGAGTTGATTTCCAAGGTCATTAGGAATTTCATTTTTATGTAACCCTGAATGATGACGTAGTGTTGTAGTCATCAAGAGCATGAAGGAATAATATGTTGTTTTTAGAAACAAAGGATAATTTGAAGTTTTGTAGAGCAAGGGAGAATAGACACCATCGTTTGGATCGGCTTTGCCACGACCTACTAATAAAATGTTGGTACAAATAGAGGTTGGAACAGTAGCATTTTCAGGAAGGTAGGTATAATCCCCAACAATATTCACACACTAATGAGACTGCTTAGCCACTTCAACAGCACTTGCTTTTTAAATGATCAGCATCCTCAGCAGAATGAGCTACTGCTCGAATTAACATTGTGGTTTGAAGCGGTAAGGTTAGGTTTTTATAACAATATGATGCTCCACAACTCTTATTCTATGATTCATTGTTCTAAAGCTTTCATTTTTTTTTCAAAAAGTGTGAAAATTTACTATGTTTCGACGTATGATTTCTATGAAAATACTTGTTCAAAACATAGTATAGCAGAACTGAAGAAGCAGAATTTAATGCTGAACACTTTTGAATGAAAAAAAATTTTGATAAAACTTCTAGTTCAGAAGCTATTCAGGAAAAATCTGAAATAGTCCGAGGTTTTCCGAATGTGACTACATACTCCACTGGGGAATTGGGGCAAAACTCAAATCACTACTATTGAAGGCCTCAATAAATGATTAAAACAGTTTCCAGAACTCCACCAATTATTTTCAGGCACACAATTTTTTGAGACTTATTTTCTTGGCGGTTTCCAGGAATGTTTGTTTTTTGAAAAAAAAACACGACATGTACATTACTTTTTAAGAAAATGTAGTACTGAAGCATCGGAATCTGATCGCCCTGTACCTGGTTTACAAAATGGCTTGATTTTGGCTATTACTGGTACCTTTAGGTATACGTGAGACTGGGACACTATATTAAATTTTTTTCATCTCTTACTTTTTATATGATATGATGAAAAAAAATGTCTTCGTATTTAAAATGAAAACCTTTTTTTTCTACCTTAGTGAGCAAAGACAGAAAAACTAAATATTCTGTCTCACTTCCAGTGAAAAGTTTCAATCGTATTCAGATATTTTCATGAATGGCAAAGTTATAGCATGATTTTGAAATCGATAAAATATCAAAATTTAGTTATATATCGAGAAGAAATGGAGATATACATAGTTATATGGTTTCCATTAATGGTGATTCCACGAGAATCGAGTCCAGGACTTCTTTCAAAGTTTTTTCGTCTTTTGTCCAGAAATAGTAAAAATCAAGCAATTGGGGATAACTGTACAGGGTGGGCAAAATTGGTGATACATGAACTACAACTTTTTAACCCAACGAGATAGAGGAGAATGAATGGTACATTACGGTCGTCTTTTTTAGAGAAACTGATAATGCCATCAACTGCATTCCTCTATCTTCTTTTGTTTTCGAGTTATAGGCAAAAATTGAAATTTGGGCGATTTCAACTTCGGTCGTTATCTGCTTTCCTGTTTGTGCTAGGATGTTGAAATAAAAACATTATACAGGCACTTTTTTCATAGCAATCCAGTAGCGTACGTTGTTTTTTCCCAAGAGGTTTCCTTGCTGAGCTATAACATAAAGTTGTGTTTTTTCTTATGGAAACAATAGTTTCAAAAGGCTCAGGAAAAATCGCCATTTTTTTCCCGTTTCAGAAATGTATCATACATCATACATCGCCCCCAGATTCATTCAGATATCATGAGAAATATAGTTTGTATGTGAAATTCGAATTATTGAGTATTAAGTAGGCTTGATCACAGAATAATATGTCTCTACGCATGGTGTCATAATTATTTCGTGATTGGATACTTGATTCAATTCTCCGTGGTTTGATCTCTGTTCAGAACAACTGTCAATTCGAAGTCATTATTGCAGCTAAAATAAAACATTTTAACATATCATATTTCTTGTAGTTTTCAGACATTTCCATATTGCCGGCATTAATGACTTCGAATTCTAATAATTGACAGTTGTTCTGAACAGAGATCAAACCACGGAGAATTGAATCAAGTATCCAATCACAAAATAATTATGACACCATGCATAGAGACATATTATTCTGTGATTAAGCCTACTTAAAATTCAATAATTCAAATTTCACATACAAACTATATTTTTCATGATATCTGAATGAATCTGGGGGCGATGTATGATGTTATGATATATTTCTGAAACGGGAAAAAAATGGCGATTCTTCCTAAGCCATTTGAAACTATTGTTTCCATGAGAAAAAACACAACTTCATATTATAGCTCAGCAAGGAAACCTCTTGGGAAAAAACAAAGTACACTACTGGATTGCTATGAAAAAAGTGCCTGTATAATGTTTTTATTTCAACATCCTAGCACAAACAGGAACGGAGATAATGACCAAAGTTGAAATCGCCCAAATTTCAATTTTTGCCTATAACTCGAAAACAAAAGAAGATAGAGGAATGCAGTTGATGGCATTATCAGTTTCTTCAAAAAAGACCACCGTAACGTGCCATTCATTTTTCTCTATCTCGTTGGGTTAAAAAGTTGTAGTTCATGTATCACCAATTTTGCCCACCCTGTACAGGGTTAGCAAAATTCGAGATACCAGAACTACAACTTCGTAACCGTGAGAGATAGAGCCAAATGAATGACACGTTACGCTAAATTCACACACACCGGTTCTGGTCGGCCGGAAACCGGCCGGTCGTCCAAATTCCAATAGTGAATCACAGGTGCTTATGGAACCTTGCACACACACCGACCGCTGAGCCGCGCCGGTAAAATGCCGGTCAGCAGCCGGCCACTGCCACTGCATCGCCGGCAGAACCGGTGAATAGTGGCGCACATGATTAAATGAACGCATGCACACACACCGATTTTTTGCCGACAATTCCACATGATAGCTCTGTGAAATTATAGATGCTCGTACGTATTGAACTAGTCTTCGAATTACTGGCTTATTGAAAAATGAATTTCATTATTGATAATGATGTCCTCATTTGTTTGATAGAGGCTCGACCTGTTTTATGGGAAAAAACTTGCTAAAAATTCAAAGACAGGAATTGTAGCAGGGATGCTACAGGAGTGATTTCGAGATTATGGAGGATACAGCGATGCAATAACCAAATCGAAACAACTCCTTTGAGATTCATTATTTTCATATATACAGTGAAACCTCTCTTGGCGGACACTTCCCATAAACGGACGCTCCCCACAAACGGACAATTTCTCTGGAACGGAAAAATTCGGGACAATTTTCTTGTTATACGAATTCTCATGAGCGGACACCTCTATCGGACGGACACGGACACTATAATTTTCCCAGCGGTGCCGAAAAACCTCCAAGTAACGGACGCGGAATTCTAGGGAGCGGCCAAATATCAATATGTAGATACCCACCAGAGTCCTCTATGGTACCCACTTGAGGAGATCAACCTCACCCAACCGCGTAAATCCAAGGCATAATCAAAAATGTGAAATTTTTCTACCGAGACTCGATTCTGAAACATGTTCTATCAAAATGGATAGTGCTTCATCAGCTTCAGAATTATCCAAATCAATAAATATTCTGGAAGCACTGTACTTCATTAAAACAGCTTGGGATAAATTTTCCCAGCGAACTATCCAAAATCGTTTTACTAAAGCAGGATTAAAAAAAATGGATCTTCTTCGAATATCTCTGAGGAGGCATATGACGAAGAGGACTCCGTACCCTTGTCAGTACTAGCTACTTTCTTCAAAATCTGTAAAGCAGTGTGCAACACAGTGGATGATGCAGAATTTGTTAATTTATTATTCCAATTTTGTCAATGAAAATGAAGAGAAAGATGACGAAGAGCAAATTGAAGGTAGCATTATTTCTGAAAGCACCAAAATAAAATCTTTTCGACTGGTTAAAAATCTGGAGACCCACTTTCAAACACGTCTACTCACTGAAAGAGAAAAAAAAATGACACAACCTAAGATTACAGATTTTTTCTGAATAAAATTTATAATGTAAACTATTTCTGTAACAGCTTCATATTTTGCAAATCAATTTTTTTTATAAATTTATATATACATTTCATCAAATATTTCGTTTCATTTCTCTTTGTATTTATTTTGAACCTTCCCACAAGCGTACACATCCCACGTCCGGACAAAGAAGCTGGAATCAATGGTGTCCGCTCTTGGGAGATTTCACTGTATATATATTCTTTTGAATAAGAGAGCTAAAATAATACAATAAATGTTGAAACAAAAAGAATATAATATCTTGTCATTCTGGAGCAACTGATTGTTTCACCGGCAAATATCCGGTGTGTGTGCAAGTATCTAGCATCGGTCGAATTTATGCCGGCCGTCTACAAACCGGTGTGTGTGAATTTAGCGTTACTCAAAATTCACACACACCGGTTTGTGGACGGCCGGCATAAATTCGACCGATGCTAGATACTTGCACACACACCGGATATTTGCCGGTCAAACAATCAGTTGCTCCAGAATGACAAGAGATTATATGAAAATAATGAATCTCAAAGGAGTTGTTTCGATTTGGTTATTGTATCGCTGTATCCTCCATAATCTCGAAATCACTCCTCAGACCGCAGCACACTTCCCTCCATGCATCCCTGCTACAATTCCTGTCTTTGAATTTTTTGCAAGTTTTGTCCCATAAAACAGGTCGAGCCTCTATCAAACAAATGAGGACATAATTATCAATAATGAAATTCATTTTTCAATAAGCCAGTAACTCGAAGACTAGTTGAATACGTACGAGCATCTATAATTTCACAGAGTTATCATGTGGAATTGTCGGCAAAAAATCGGTGTGTGTGCATGCGTTCATTTAATCATGTGCGCCACTATTCACCGGTTCTGCCAGCGATGCAGTGGCAGTGGCCGGCTGCTGACCGGCATTTTACCGGCGCGGCTCAGCGGTCGGTGTGTGAGCAAGGTTCCATAAGCACCTGTGATTCACTACTGGAATTTGGACGACCGGCCGATTTCCGGCCGACCAGAACCGGTGTGTGTGAATTTAGCGGTTGCGTTTTTTCTCATGGAAACTTTATTCTGAAATGGTTTAGAAAGATTTGCTCTTCTTTCCCGTTTCAGAAATATATCATTCATCATACATCGCCCTCTCTTCATTCAGATATCATAAAAAATGAAGTTTTTATTTGAAATTTGAATACCTAACTACGTATTAAGTAGGCTGAATCACTTTTTTATTTTACCATTGGATACTTCTATCAATTCTCCGTGGTTTAGTGTCTGTTAAGAACAACTGTCAATTATTAGAATTCGAAGTCATTATTGCCGGCAATATGGAAATGTTCGAAAACTACGAAAAATATGATATGTGAAAATATTTTATTTTAGCCGCAATAATGACTTCGAATTAACCCTTGTTCTGGACAGAAACCAAATCACGAAAAATTTAATTATTCAATCACAAAATAATAATAATACCATGCTCAGAGACATATCATTCTGTGATTGGGCCTATTAAATACTCAATAATTCAAATTTCACATACGAACTATACTTTTCATGATATCTGAAGGCGATGTTTGATATATTTCTGTACCGGGTAAAAATGGCTATTCTTTCTAAGCCATTTCAAACTATTGTTTCCACAAAAAAGCAACTTTATGTTATAGCTCAGCAAGGAGACCTCTTGGCATGAGAAAAGTGCCTGTATAATGTTTTCATTTCAACATCCTAGCAGAAACAGAAACGGAGATAATGGCCAGAGTTGAAATCGACCAAATTTCAATTTGGGCCTATAACTCGAAAAAAAAAGAAGATAGTGGAATGCAGTTGATGGCATTATCAGTTCCTCCAACAAAGACCCCTGTAACGTATCATTCATTTTCCTCTACCTCTCACGGTTGAAACGTTTTAATTCAGGTATCACCAATTTCGCCCACCCTGTATAGGGTGGGCATATTTCGATGTTTTAGCACTACAACTTTTGAACCAGAGGAGATGGACAAAATCTGATGTACCAATCGCGATCTCTTTTTCGGAGAAACTAACAAGAGTAGTTTTCATTTTTGGCAAACCTTCTTTCGTTTTCGAGTTATAAGCGAAAATTGGAAAAATAGTGACATCGGAAGAAATTTAAATCTCAATCAATACTGATGATTGAGCTCTGAAATTAAAACATTATACAAGCACATTTTTACGAAGAGTATAGTGGCATGCTCGCCTTTTTTGCAGCTATGACCCAAGGTGATGTTTTTTTTTAATAGGAACACTTGATTTGTGTGCTATATTCTGAAACCTTTATATTTTTTTGTTTTCTAAAATATAAAACATCGTATGGTTCGTATCAATGAATCAATATCAGTATAGAAATTGGTCAATAACCTTTATTCATCTCAGTCTCAATACTTTCTATGGTTTTAATTGTTGTTGAGCACAGAAAAATTTAGTATCGTATAATTAATACATTTATTTCCAGTAGTCTTTTCATTTCTATGGTATCATCATAGGAATCCACATTTTTCTGTGCCCATCAACAGTCGAAACCATAGAAAGTATTGGGACCCGCATGAAAATAGGTTTTTGACCAATTTCTATACTCCTATTGATACAAACCTCACGATGTAATATATTTTTGAATTCGAAAAAAATTAAAAAAACGTTACTTTCGGTTATAGCTTCGTAATTAAAAATGGTGCAAAAGAGGCGAGCAGGCAACTGGATTCTACGTAAAAAAGTGTTCGTAGAATGTTTTGATTTCAGAGCTCTTTCATCAGTATTAGCGTAGATTTTTTCGATATCGCCATTTTTCCAATTTTTGTCCATAACTGGAAAACAAAAGAAGGTAACCAAAAATTAATACAACTCTTATTAGTTTCTCCTAAAAAGAGATCGAGAATGGGGTATCAGATTTTGTCTATCTCGTCTGGTTCAAAAGTTGTAGTGCTAAAACACAGTTCCTTGCAAATTCAAAACTGCATTGCAAGGAGTATCTCGGTCAGCAAAGACGATGAAACTTCTGTCGTTCCCTAGGCCCCGGACGATTACCGGGAAAACCCGACCATCCACTTTCCCCGCGATAGAGCAGCCGACGGGCTTATACGCGATAGGAAAATTTGACGAGGGTATAAAAAATTACTTCTTCCCCACGTGAGATGTATGGAAGGTCCCAGCACGGAAATCCGCACGTAAGTAGGTTGGTCCTTGTCGCGAGAGATGCTGCGTGCTTCCCGCCTCTCCCAAGAGGGGTCTCTGGCGTCGCGCGACAAATCCGTGCCGAGTTTCCCATGAAAATTCAGTCAGCATCCCGTTGCGTTTCCGATTGGGTCCGAGTCAAGTAGGCCGGATCGGAGGCTCTAGCGACCGCGCCGCTACGCGAATTTTCCGGGCTCTCGTCGGATTTTCCTCGAAAAATCTTCGCGGATCCGAGCACCTCGCGAAATTGACGTTGGATCGGATTCCATGCACGACCTTGTGATATAGGAGATCGGGGCTTGACACTGACTTATCTGCCTGCTGTTATCTCGGATTGGTTAGTTGGAAATTGCGATCTATCCCATTCCTTCTTTGATTCGAGCGCTGAAAGTGATAAACGTGGTTCTTTCGGGATTGTTAAGTGTTGAGATTATTTGATTTGTGGCGGATTTTCGCTATCAGTAAGTGATTTTTCCGTTTTCCTTAAAGTTCGATAATACCCGATTCCAATACACGCAACCAATTTTTTTTTCTCCACTTTATTGTCATTTTCAGAAATATGTGAACTCATTTGATATCTATCTGGAACCTTCTAGAAGGATTAAATTGTTTATTTGATGTCACGCTCTGAATTTTCGAATTCCGAAACTTGAAATTGTTTTTTATTTCGTGTAGGGGTATGTTGGATTGAATAGAAAAGCTAACGTTATATAACCCAAAACTACATAACCAAGCTGCTACTTAGTAGCAGTAACTTCTTCGTCGTCTCTACTATCTATCGAAGACTAAAAACTCTTGAATAGATCGTTGATTATACTTCAAAAGTCATATCCGTCATATCTTGTTTTCACCTTCCTGTCGGCTAAAATGGGATTGTTCATAGTGAAAATGTAATGGTAGTCGAATATATTTATTGAAAATGAAAACAAAAAACACCAACAAATTAATATTCACAAGGAAATACAAATAACGACAACGAAATCTATCGCAGCACATTTCTGGCACACTATCCAACCATGATTAGTTCATGATTAAGAGGTACAATTATGTACAGGGTATCCCAAATTGCTTGATTCTGGCTGCTCCTGGTACTTCTGGATTAGATACGTAAAAACATTGAGAGGAGTTCTGGGCTCGATTTCCTCGAAAACACCTGTAGTGGAAACCGTTTCACGATGTCTACATTTGTTTTGAAGATATGAAAAAACTTCGAAATTATTACGATGTGCCATGACTTTTTCATTTGCGAAAATATCTGAAAATGATGTAAACATTCAGAAAGCACTTTTCCACTGAGAATAAGGCAACTTTTGAAATTTTTTTATGATATAAGATGAAAAAAAAGCGTTCGAATTCAAAATAAAAGAGTGCTTTTTTCACGAGAGAAAAAATTGAATATAGTTTCTTATTTCCGGTGAAAACGCGACTCTAGAAAGGTTTAATCGTTTTCATAAATGAAAAAGTTATAGCACAATTTCAGAATTGATAATATGTCGAAAATAAACAAGAAATTAAGATATACTGAAACGGTTTTTCACGAAGTTTTTACCTATCTAGTCCAGAAGACTCTAAAACAGTCAAATCGAGCCATTTAAGATACCCTGTATAATTACTGAAGACACCATAAAGTTCGTTTTAGGCCTCAGAACTACTGCATTTTTTTTCTTCCTAGTCTCACGAAATATTTTTCAGATATGAGATGCAAAAAATTCGTTCGTATTCGAAATAATAAAGTGTTTTTTTCTACGAGAAAAAAAATTGAATATAGTTTCTTATTTAAAGTAAAAACGCGCTCCTAGAAAAGTTTAATCGTTTTTTCATAAACGAAAAAGTTATAGCACATTTTCGGCATTGATAATATGTCGAGATAAAAAAAAAATGAAGATACCCTGAAACGTTTTTCCACGAAGTTTTCACCTATCTAGTCCAGAAGTTCCTTAAACAGTGAAATCAAGTTATTTGAGATACCCTGTAAAATAATTGAAGGCTACATAATGTTCCCTTCAAGCTTCAGAACTGCTTCATTTTTTTTTCTTCCGAGTCTTACAAAATATTTTCCAGAATTTTCATGCAAAAAATTTTGATTATAAATTCTAAAATTGTTACATACTATGAAATATTCTTCGCTAAACTTCGATTAAACTGAAAACTAAAACCATGCTTTAACATTTCAACATGTCCCGCACCATAGATTCGCAATTAATTTTCAAAGCTGCCTTATATTATTTTCTAGTTAGACCACCAGTCGCTGGATGGCCGTGCTCATTTATAATTTTTTTATATCCCGTTTTACCGAACCATCCTGTCTTGTCCAACACTTCCCTACAAAAACTTGTGACGTTGAAGAGAATAAGCCTAATCGACACTTCAACATGACCATCACTACTCCATATTCATACAATTCTGATCACAAAACTCTTGGAAAGTGTCTTTCCACTCAAGATTGTAAGAAACCCTATTCAGAATTGTCCATCATGAGACTTCATATTGACCAGCTTGAAGGTTTATATTTTCATTTCTTTAGAGTATAATATTAGTTCGTAAACAGGTCAGTTCATCGTTCAGTTTATTTCGAGTGGTCCGTTTCACAAAACTTCGATTGTACCGTTAAATTCATTAGAGCCACCGCGATTCGTTGAAACTTCAAAACGATCGATTCGATTGGTTCGAATTTACGTCAGGATTTTTAATCGTACAATTAAAGCTTTGTGAAACCTGCCAATAGAGTAGAGAATATTTCTTGTATAATAGAGAAAACTGGTCAACTCACCCAGTGCCTGAGGCAGGTTTACTATTCGATATCTATTAAAATATTCTTCAGAAGGTCTCTGCATTTCCGTGAAAATTTCATTTAGGTTTTCTTCCCAAACTCTGAAAGAAGAAACAATTAGGAAAAATTTCGAAAAAGAAACATCCTAAGTAAAACTTCTAGAATTTGTCGCCCAACAATGATAAAAGAGAAAACACTTCAAACTCTGAGAATACGTAACGTTTCAGAGTCTCTATCAGACCCTTTTGTCGAACAACTATCAAACTAATTTTCCTTGAGTAGCTTCTATTTGGAAGACGCCCAACAATATCCTCTTCAAACTTCTCCTTTACGGTAAATAACAGGGGTAGATAGGGTAAAATATGTCGATCACATGATTCTAGAAGAATTACTACTGACTGAATTATTTTTTTGTTGCATTTCAAGGTGATTGTGTAAATTATTTGAAACATATTTGTGCTATAAAATTTATGGTTTCATCAGAGAGTCCTCCACTTCCGACATGAGGACACAACTTCTCGCTAAGAAAAGTTAACATCTCCTAGATATCTATATGTCCACCATTCTCTTCGAAACTATCATTCTCATTCTGATGAAATGGACTCCTGCACAACTTCAATCAACCATATAGCAATAAAACCTTGGTTATAGGATGTTGCTGATTAAATTTCTCCGAATTATTTCTATTATGTGCACTGAACTGTCACTCATGATATTGCGTCTTTCGACCCACTAGCTCACACAGAATAGTATATTCTAAACCAAGTTGCAGAATGAGCTCCTATTCCAACACGAATGCGAAGTTCAAAAACGAGCGACGAAGGAGCGAGTTTTCGATAGCATGAGTGTTGGAATTGCCTTCTGCAACGAGTATTAGACGGTATTTTCTCTAATTCAGTCAATTTTTGTGAAATACTCTCGAAATTCAAATGAAAATTCAGATTAGTGACTTTTGTATTGCGTCTTGGCAGTTGGCGTGACATACAAAATTTGACAGATCACGGAATTTGAATTGATTTGATTCGAAACTTGATTCGATCGGAGGTCAGTACTGACAACCATGAAACGAAAAATATAACTGAAAACAATGCTGTAATGAGTTTCATTACAGCACTACTTTTAGTACTGTAATGAACTCATTACGATACTGAAATAGAGAAACATTATATATGAGTACCTTTTCGTGTTAGCACTACGCTGTTGACTTGAATGAGATTTGAAATACATTGTGCCTGTTGAATCGTTATGAGTTACATTCATCGAAGATATAATTTTTATATTTAGTTGTCTCCTAATACCTTGAGAAAAAATCGGAGGGTATGTCTCGAAATATTTGAGTTGAGTGTTTTTGAAATGAAAAATTCCCCTCCTACTCCCTGGAGGTACGTAGCGAGAATCTGTTTCCATCTTTTCACTCCACACTTAGATCGTCGCCTCTGGCTTTTGGCTCTGCGGAATCGCTTCAAGTGGACAAAATCAATAATGCAGAACAACATTTTAGAGAGCACGAAATGCCTATTACAATGCGAACTGTTTATCGCAGGATCAGGAACGAGTATTGGACTAACTTCACATACATACACCGTCGTCAGTGTCCTTAAGTTCACCTCTAGACCCAGCGGGGACTGGGTTGGTGAGTAAAACGATTGTATTGATACTCCTATCAAAATACTTCTTCATCATTAATATGATTTCTATTACGAGCTAAAAGCAGGGGTCGTATAACCTGAGAAAAACTATCAGGAAGCAAATCGTGAGGAATTCAACATTTTATGGAAATTGTGACTCGATAAGATATCGATTGAAATATATTCTGGAAGGACCATGCCTTATCCTTATCTGAAACTTTTCCACGGTTTACTCTCTAAGTTTCTAGAATATATCTCCACAACAATACATTCTAACGAAAAACTGAGGAGGAGACCATGTTTTTGGTTTTTCGGAATAGTATTCCGCAAAGAAAAATGTATTCATTATAATATACTCGCCCTTAAATAACTTTCAAATGTCACTTCAAAATGAAATAGAATATGTGTCTGTGATCAGGGCCGTCTTTAACCTCTTGGAGGCCCTGGGCATGTTAGGATTATGGGGCCCCTACGCACAATACCACATACAAAATACAAATACAGGGGAATTCCCTACCGCCCAGTAGGTTTATTCACGACACACATAGCCACGGTATGTAAATGCCGTGATGTAATTTAATTATCAAATCGAGAGAATTTTGCCGATTTACGGAATTTCAGTACTCGAAAGGGGGAAGGGATTTTTTAGCCTGGAATCCCCTGGAATTTCTTGTGGTGGCGTGGCGTAAATTCGGCCTCCCCTCTATAGATCTATTATTCATGATAAGATTTCTCTGAAGTTTTTCAAAGGGAAATTATGACAAAAATGTTATGAAAATAATTTATATATTGAATAACAAAAATTTCTAAACAAAATAATGTAAATTCTGATATAAAAGTAACTAGAAACTTAACCATTTCCAATTGTAATTCAGATTAGTCAATTGTATTTCAGAAAACATCAAATGTTATTCAGATTTGTCAATTGAATTTCAGAAAATATCGAATGAAATTCAATGAGTGATCCGAAATTAATTCGATGTTTTCTGGAATTTAATTGACTAATCTGAAATTCAATTGACGCATTCTGAAATTGAAGTGACTAATCTGAAATACACTTGACGGTTTCTGAATTACACTTGGAAATGGTAAGAATTTGAAAAAAAAATTTATAACAAAATTGCATTCACGTTTTTTAATTTTTCTGTGCAAACATATCCATCAACTTGTCGATAACCAAGCTTCTGGCCACTTTTGTCCAAAGTTAAGTAAGCTCAAAAGTGTTTGCGACACATTTAAGGAGAGTCCCGAAAAGCTTGACGGTGTATTAAAAAACCCTTGAAAACAGGGTAGCACATGAAGGAATTGAGTGATGATTCAACTTTCGAATTGAATTACTGGAAAACTCATATATTTTTTTATGATTTAGGAGTATTTCTCTATTTTTTAGGAATGATAATTTTACCTTCTTTGTATGAGTTTTGTTCATTATATCATGGGAAAAATCTCGCGAACCGGCAAGTTCAATAGAATGAAATAATTGGGGCGTCATTTTATGCTTTCAGTTTGACTTGGGGGCCCCTTTGGTGCGGAACCTCCCGGCACCGGGAGTTCTGCGTGGCCCTCTGATAAGTACGCAACTGATTTATTGTCTTGTAGCGCTGTCTGAAATTATGTAGTTAAATGGGGATTTCCTTGGAAGCTTCCCAATGAATACAAGAATGTGATCAACAACCCGATTCGAACAGATGTTTTATGGCTAACCACCCCAACAAATAACACAAACTAATAATTGCTCTTATCTAGTGTATACCAGTATGAATGAGCAAGGGTCATAAAAATTGCAACCTTCGAGAACTTGTTGATAAAAGACTCTGAATTCCAATCCATTTGGAATTATTGTGAATGATCACTTCTGCCTTTTTACCTGAAGGTAATTTTAGTACTCGAAAGGTAATTTCGAAATAAAGAACAGTTGAGGTCTTTTCGAATAAATCAGTTATATAATAATATAGGGGAATTTTCTATGAAATGGGGAATTTCCAAATGTTATTGAGGAAATCTTCGATCCTTTCAGTTCGGAACAATTAATCTGAGCGGGGCCCCTATCGATCGCGGGGCCCTGGGCACTTGCCCAAAGTGCCCTAGGCGAAAGAGGGGCCTGTCTGTGATGTTCGTCTGTAATCTAAGACACATTCTTTCAAAATATATTCTGATTCAGGAGTTACTTGAGTGATCTTTTAAAATGAGTCTCCATTATATTTATATAAATAAATATAAATAAAAATATGTTTTAGTAAAATGATGAAACAAGAAAAACGATACCTCTTTCTACAATTATGAATTGACGGTTGTGATGTCACTATTAAAAATTATAGAAAGAGACAAGTAGCTGGCCGAATGAACAGGAAATGCTCAGTCCATATCTCTAAGTCTATGACTCAAAGTTTTTTCGAATTGTATCAGCCTGTTGTCGAACACTATTGTGTTCAACAGTTTGTATTAGGTTGTCATTTTTGCTTTATCTAATTATTTATCCTTTCATAACACATATACAAATGATGCCGAAGACTTTCAATACAATTTTCTATACCAATTTCCTCGAAAATACTTTTTCCTGAACTACTTGACGACATCGCATACAATATCAGTCCCAACCGAGGTCCCAACATATTTTTCATAAATCAAGGTGCTCCAGTATACTTCAATCGGACATCTAGGCAACATTTAGATCCAACATACCGCGACATTTGGATTCGTCGAGCATGGCAACAATATTGGTCTTCACGATACCTAAATTTAAATCCTTGTGATTTCTGTTTTAGGGGTAAACTTAAATCATATGTTTACACGATACTCATAGTTGATATCGAAGATTTGAATAATTCAAGTAACGTGTGACACCATGATAAATACACCTCAAATTTTTGAACGTATAAGGCAATCCATGATAAGTAAACTACATTCGTGTATTTTGGCTGGAGGTCATTTACAGATTATTGTTAATCCTCAGTTTACATCTGACATCTTCACTGTTTTCCAAACAATTTATTGCAATAACTATAAAACATGGTTCCTCTCTTCAGCTTTAGATTTTGAGAATAAAAGTCAGGAATAAACGAGGGAATATTCTGAAACAAGTTGCAGAATGAGCTCCTATTCCAACACGAATGCGAAATTCGGAAGCATGAGTGTTGGAATTGATTTCTGCAACGAGTATTAGACGATATTTTCTCTATTTCAGTAAAGTTTTGTGGAAAACTCGCGAAATTCAAATAAAAATTCAGATCAGTGACTTTCGTATTGTATCTTGGCAGTTGGTGTCACTAACGAAATTTGACAGATTGCGGAATTTGAATTGATTCGATTCGAAAATTGAGTGGATCGGAGGTCAGTACTGACAACCACAAAACGAAAAATATAACTGAAAACAATGCTGTAATGAGTTTCATTACAGCACTACTTCTAGTACTGTAATGAACCCATTGAGACTTTCGAAATAAGAATCTTATGAAATAAACTGAGTGTTGCTTATTTCACGGGGCCGAATTCTGTTTGATTGCTTTAATGACCTAGAAATTTGTTTCACGAAGGGGAAATTTTAGTATTGGAAATAGAAAGAAGTAGCACGGAACTGAATCAGATAAAAACGGTGGTTGATCGATGTTGCCTATCGATTTTTCTACCTGGTATTTGTTGACAAATGAATCTCAGCGAAAGAGTGCGTTGTAATCGTGAAAATACACGAGATATTCGCCAAAAGTTCAATCAAAATGGTACGAAAAGTATCATGGGAATTCTTTTAAGTAGGTATGACGAATGTTGATCACATTTTCCTTCGCTGCATTGACATTAATTTTGATTAGAAAGGTTGTAGGTCAACCAGAAAGAGGCTTAATGACTTCCACCATTTCAAAGCCTTCTTTCAACCATTCATGAGCACAAGTTCTGGATGAAACTGTCTATAAGCCACACAGAAACATGGTTGACACACTCAACAAGCTGCCGTGAAGAAACTGATTGACAGAGACCTCTCAAGTGTGCATAGTAATAGAAGACGGTCCTTCTTAAATTCTTCTTTTAATTCTTTAAAATCCCAGTAGAGTTTTTACAGAATTATCGGAAGGTTCCGAAAGTTTAACATACAGATAAAGAAAACAGAATTTAAAACATCACAGTTTCTATAGTAAATTCAAACAGGGCCATAGATCATTCTAGTGGAACAGTGGCAAAATCAAAATCTCAGAGGGAAGTGATATCGATCAAACGGCTGGGCCGACAAATTCAGTTGGGTGGGTATGTAGAGCACAACGTATGGTATGCGAAGTGTAGAATTGTATTAGGAACACTCCAAACGCGGTACAACATATATGTTGTGAATGAATACGACAATTGTGAAGCAAAGAAATTATTGTCCCCAATGAATGACACAAGTAATTTCTTGTGGAAATAAGTATTCAGTTTGTTTTTCGCCAAAACTGGTTTGAAAATAAAATAAATTATAGACCAAGAAACAATTGAAAAACAAAAATACATTCTATGAGAAGAAATTAAGAAACAAAAACTTGTCCTTTGTTAATGAAACACGAAAAACAAAAACAAATTCTGGAACATTCGAAATGAAGATCGACAATTTCGAATTGAATGTTCAAATAATCCACCTTATTTTGCCCAACAGTAGCCAAATCTATTATAAAGAGATAAAATCTCATATTTCTGAGAAGATTAGGCATTCTTGCTATTTTGGCACAAACTTGGAGAGCCGAACGTGAACGTATCCGCCTATCTTCAAGAGCAACAATGAAAGAAGTATTTGTATCCCCAACAGATTGACAACCGAAGTACCATTTCAAGATTTGAATTGTCTCTTCAACCGCAAACATTTCGATTTACTCGAATCAAATTTATTTTCAAACCGTTAAGCTATCACATCTGACGTTCGAATGCGACTAATGTGCATTGCAATTCGCGACAGCCGAAATCTCTCCCTCCTGCCAAGACTTGTCATTCCAACAGACCAGTCTCCTATTCTTCCACTTTACTAGACTCGGAGCACATTAGAATTTAACATTCATATTGCTATTAAGATTTTCTTTATCTGTATACCTTCGTTTCACTATGATGTATTTCGTTATGTTCGTTGAGTTGTATCATCTATACAGAGAAACTATTTAATATTTCTTCACTTCATCGGTATCATTAAATATCATTTTCGATATGGACAACCCTTGTCTCGCACTAATTCAGATTTGCATGATGTCTCCTTGAGTATAAAATGTTTTTGGCATGGTAACTTTTGCTTTTTTCATCAACTTTTCGTGTGTTGCCAACGCCTTCTTACGTATTCCACCCCCACCCTCCGGCTTGATCCGAGATACCTTTCACTCAGCCCTCCAAGTTGGCACTGAACTTTTCGAACAAACGATCTTCGACCTCTTTAATTGGACACCTTCACATTCGCAATAGCCCGTGACACGAACCTTTTCATCGTTGACTTTCGGAGGGAAGGACAATCACTTCGTTCGACCCGTGTCCGAATGGCGCGCATTCGTTTTCGGCTCACCTCTCCGTCCCAAACCCTCAATTGACGGACAACCCCTCTTCGGCCGCATTAGGTCAGTACTCAGGCTGCCCAGCCTTCGTTTGTGTTTCTGTCCAGAAAGGAGTCCGGAGAAGCAGGCGAGGGTTCCCGTTAAATTTCCGCCCATCGGCAAATCTGAAAAAGAAACAATCATTTCTGGTCGGGTGGATCTTTTAAATGCGGCGAAAGAGAAGCGTCGATTGAATATCGGGAGGACTGGGTTTGGCGCGTGATACTTTTGTTGAAGAAGGAGGGTGCAAACACTTTCCATACAGGATGTTCCATAACTTTTTAATCGAACGATACATCATGATCGAGTAGACCAAAAACGGTAAACCAGGGCAATGAGGCTACCCGAGGCAATGGTGCCACCCCCATTATTTAAAAAAGCTCGCGCTGATAAGTGCCTATTTCAGCGTTACTTCAGTAAGTAGATAGGAACCGTTCAGGGTTGCGAAAATCACGGTCGTGTGAGAATCTGTTAATTCAGCCCCAGGCTCCGTATTCTCGACAAGTGAACTTTCGATACGTATCCTTGACTCGTGAAGAAAACATAATCAGAATCAACCGAAAATTGGCAGCAGAAGAGGCTCGAAAAAGCTGGAGGGAGGAGATGGAAAAGAGAATGAGAGAACTTTAAATGAAGGAGAATCCCTAGAAAGATAGAGATCAATAGAGACTAGGTATCAATGACGTCGTAGAACATATTGAAATCGATCACTTTATATATAGAAAATTACAAGACACAATCATTATAACCAATCTCTAAGATACCTAAGTGATAAGTCCGCTCAATTATGTAAAACACTTCATGAATATATGATTCATAACTTTATTGATATTTAATTTTTTTCATTTAACATATACACACTCTCATTATAGATTTTTTCCAAAAAAAAAATTATATATTTTCCAACAAATAATAAGTACATCACACAATTACAGTAAAAAAAAACAAAACTCCTCATAAGGCCTATCATCTATTCCTCTGGCAGGCCTTTTCGCATTGCTAACCTCCGTTTTCTTTCTTGCCTTTTTACAAAACTTTGTATGTGTACCGTTAAATTAATTGGAGCAGCCGCGATTCGTTGAAATTTCAATACGAGTGATTCGATTGGTTCGAATTCACGTATTAAAGATTTGTGAAACCGATCCAAGGTCTTGCAAAGGCTACAAATATATATTATGATTAAACAAAATGGGTTTGTGGATACTAATCTTACCTTTCTCAAGTTCTCTCAATATGATTGCACGTAGCTATTAGGTCAGAATGACAATTCTCGGAATATGTCTTAGTTTTTGCTCCTGAAAAATATTCTGTTTTCTTGTGTTATAACATGTTTGGTTTATCTATGGGAGATGATTGCCTTTAATTGGGGTCCCGTAGCGGTCTTCAAACATCTGAAGTGCCGAAAAATCATCACCTGGAAGATCGTATCCGGTTTGAAAAACCCTCACGACCAGAGAGCGAGAATTTGTGGAATTTGAATTTGAATATTTAAGGAATTTCGAAAGACAAGTGTGATTACGTCTCCAAATTAGCTGATGAACATGGTATCGAAGTGATTCTTCTGCAAGAAACCCACAAGGCAACAGAAAAAAAATCCTCGTGAAAGGGGACAGTTAAGAGTTATGTATGATTTTTCATAAGTTTAGCTTGTTATGTTAAAAAATTATCAGTTTCGTGAATTTCAACACTTTCGGAAAGGGGAAATTGATGGAGCTTTTTCATTTCTTTCAAATTTTGTGACATTTCTGTCATGAATATTTATAAACCTCCCAACATTATTTGGCCAAGAAATCTGAATGTTGATATTTTTTAAAGTACCAGATGCATTTCTGAAATGCATTTGATTTATTCTGAATAATCGGTTTCTTTTCTGCTTTTGTCTTTCAGATTAAGAATTGCGAGTCGTTTTGGGAAGAATCTGTCTATCCGAGCCCATCGACGGATAACATGAAGATGATCACACTGTTGTCTTTCAAGATTTTCCTGATATTTGATATTTTATGTTATTTTTTTACGGGAGACAGGTTCTTTCGGATGAGGTTTTTTCTCCTGGCTGTATAGTATCGTATGATACTAGTGATGATAGTATCGTATGACTCTATAGTATCATACGAAGAATGTTATGATACCCCGTTCTTTTTTTACCTCAGCTTAGGTACTTTTTGTTTCAAAATTTTTTGTATTATTTTAGCTCTCTTTTTCATAAAAATATATATATATATATATATATATATATATATATATATATATATATGTACAGCGGGACATATGGGAACCGATTCGGAGATCCAGCGGTAAATGTGGGGACCTTTGGTACTTTTTGGACCGGACCCAATAGTTTTATAGACGCTGTGGTATATGCGAGGACCGGTCCCAATTTGGTTCCATTGGTGTATAGGTAGATATGGGTACCGTTTTCGAAATAGATAAAACGGTAATTATTGGGACCAGTGTACATATCGAATACGGAATTTCTTGGTCAAGTACAAATCTACTTGGGAATAACATTTTCATTCTTTCTGGAATTTTGATCTATAATGCATTAATAGTTTTTTGAATATTCCAATCATTTTCAATTTTCCTCCCGTATGGATATTCATAAACACAGAAATACAAAATAATATCATAACCTAAGTTATATCTTCTGAATTTCTCAAGGATCGAATTGTATTCGAGTTACTCGAATATCCACCATTTTATTGAAGATTCGAGAACGAAACAAATCAATCTGAAGAAAATATCTCTTGTAATGGATACCGTTTCCAGAATACTTAGATAAAATGGTTGTTATTAGGACCAGTGTACATTTAAAACAAGTAATTTCACGTGAAATACAGATATTCCTGCCTGGAAATAATATTTTCATTCTTTGAGGAATTTAATTTTCTAATGCGTGTACCGTCTGTTGGAGATTCCATTCATTTTCAATATTCTGCTAGTGTGATCAACAACACGGTTCGAACAGATGTTTTATGGCTAACCACCCCAACAAATAACACAGGCTAATAATTGCTCTTATCTAGTGTATGCCAGTATGAGCAAGGGTCATAAAAATTGCAACCTTCGAGAACTTGTTGATAGAAAACTGGGAATTCCAATCCATGGACTTGTGAATGATCACTCCCGCCTTTTTACCTGAAGGTCATTTTAGTACGCAAAAGGGAATTTTGAAGGAAAGAACCGTTCAGATCTTTTCGAAAAAATCAGTTCTATAATAATATGAGGGAATTTTCTATGAAATGGGGAATTTCCAAACATTATTGAGGAAATCTTCGTTCTTCTTGATTCAGAACAATTGATCTGAGCGGGTCCCCTATCGATCGCGGGGCCTGGCACTTGCCCAAAGTGCCCTAGGCGGAAGAGGGGCCTGGTTACTCTGATATGTTTGAGTATCGCTCCGTGAGTTTAACAAAATACTCAAACCCAATCGCTCTGGGCGAGTTTTACCAAATATCAAAAACCTGTCTGATCGCAAAAGCGACTCTTTAATTCCTAATCGCTATTCTGGAGTGCAAACTTCGAAAAATGCAATTAGAATGGGGATTGTTCCTTTGTTTCGAAAAAAAACTAAACGTTTCTCACTCATTTAACATTGCCAATAAAAAAAAAATTATCGAAGAAAATTTTCCATATTAGTTCTACAAAATTTAACTCTTCGCTGATCGGAAAAACCCGAACACTTTTATTTCATTTCTATTTTAAGGTTAGGTTCGCATCAGACACTTCACAAACTTCAACCTCTTGTTAATGAAAAACGAAATGAATCTGACAGCATATGACGCTATCCAAATGCAAGCAATATTGATTATTTCTTCCAACATTTTTCTTGAACTCAAAACAAGGTATTTCTCAAACACTATGTTGTTTGGTATGCCTTGTTTTATTATAGTCATGAACATAATTTTGTCTTCGTCAACTCTAACGTAATGAAGATAGCAAGTAAGAAAAGAAAGCAAATACAGAAATGCTCCGCTAATTGGTCAAAATGCACACTACGACAATGGAGAAGGCTGTTTTATTCATTAGAATTTCCATCTCTACATACATATTCTCATTCTCGTTTTCGAGAATATTTCAAAGGAATTGTTTGTTCCTACTGTCATGACATATCAAAAATGCAGTTCATTCCGGAAAAAATTGATTTCAGGCCTTCGTTAAATGAACAAACAGGCATAACACGAACAAAATTCAACAAAGAACAAAGTTTTCCGTAAATCAAAAAGTTTTGGACGAACTTCAACAGATCAGAGGATCACAAATTTCACGAAATTGATTCTTTATAACTTCAAATGCTTTTCAAATAAAAAATCTATTCGAATATTATTCATGCCTTTCAACTGTATCTGAGTCAGGAAAAATTTGATAACGATAATTTCATAATGAAATAACAACCATTACATGAATTAAAAAAGTGTTGCCGGCAACATCGAATTAGTGTTGGGCAGTACACGTTTTAAAATTGAGTTTGTAAGAGGAGTCTTACTTTTGTATTTAAGCGGTACAGTGTACCACTTCCAATGAGGTGAGGCATTCTGGGCGTTTATGACGTGATAGGCAGTCGAGACAAAGTTTGTTCCACTACATACTGTGTCGCGCGCAGCTGCACCGATAAAAAGGGGGATAATGTCGTTACGTTAGACGTAAGAGTTGAAGTGCTCATTGTAGAACAAACTTCCTGCATATTCGGACAGTGAGAACGGTCAAAGAAACAACCTCTAAAAAACAACCCTAATTTTATTATGACGAATAACCACAAATCCGGTGATTTATGACAAGACACACTAGTGAAAAGGAAAGATGGAAGTACCTAACTATAGGGTCACTGCATTTTTATTACTTCAGTTGGGGCGTTTGTCAAAACATATCTGATTATCAGATCGTACGGATTGCGCTCTCGCACCGGCCCAGATGTGGCTTCGCAACACAAGTGACGCAGTTCCGTTCTAGTCCCTAAATCTGAATTGTGTTTGCCGAGACTACCTGGGTCCTGAGTCCTGGGTTTCTCTCGCGTCTCGCGTCTTTCGGCTCACCGATGCGTAGACGCTTAGTGCGACATTCGAATTGAGGTGATCCAGTTTTGTAAAGTGAGCCGCTCTTACATTTCTGCGTCGTGTCCGGGACACATGAACCGCCTCTTACAAGAGTTACCCAACACTACATCGAATACCCCAGCTCCTCAAGTCGGAAGCTTCGACGTTTACGATTTTTAAATCATTATGATCAAGCGGTGACCGATACGACACAACAGCTGCATTGCTAAACGTAAACACAAACAAAGACAGAAGATAATTTTTCATGTTAGATGTAACAACCAACAATTCGCCCGAGGACGATAACATTGGATTTGATCTGGAAATCTCTTTTCATGCGTAGTTTGATACTTTTTATTCGGGAGATTTTTATACGAGATTCAAGCCATTTTTGTAGGAAGGATATCTAGAATGCATGTGCAAAATGAAAAATTTCGTGATAATCGAATTATACCATGATGTTTCTTTGTTTTTGAGTTAAGGTTACAGACCGAAATTGACAGTTGGGCAATTTCAATACCTATTAGTTGGTCATTACAATTTTTTGTTTTTCCATTTGTTCGTTTCCTTTAAAAAAAACTTCACAGTTCTTGATCGAACAAACCACCTGTGAATAGTTCCATAAATTTTAACGAGCAGCGTGTGGAAACTGCTAGTTTTATTGATACGATATTCAATATTCAGATTGACTGGAACTCATTGAAATTTCCACTTCAAGTTTCTGCAATTTTGTCTCAAAACTGTAAACGATTCCTCTAGTCATTATATTCAGGAAAATTAAGTCTTAGTAAGTACCTATCCTCATGGCATTTCAGAAGATCTTTCCTCCTAATGCGGCTCTCATAATATTCTCGTGAAACGCTGTCTCTGTATATCTTGTTGGTCCTTAAATGTAAGGTCGTACCGGAATATATAGGAGATGTAAAAATCGAATGTATTCATTTACAATGAACAGAAGCAATTGAATCTTTATATATACTTAAAAATGCAAATAATCCAGAATGCAACATCCATAAAATGAATATACATTCGGTCTGCATATATCTGACTTTTAAATGATGTAACTTCTTCGGCTATTTCATCAACCCTTCTGTAACTCATATGTTCATATTTTAAAAGCTTCCAGAAACATGGTTTCGACAAACTATATCATGTATGGTTTTCGACGAATGTTATCATGTATGTTCTATTATGAAAATATTGCGATATTTCTAGTCGAAAAGTGCTTGTTGAAAGTTTTAAAACTCTTTCAGATATTTTCGAAAATGAAATAGTCATCTTGGAACTCGATAAAATATTAAAATTTTGTTACATCTTCTAAACAAATGAAGATATCTTGAAACGGATTTCACGGAGCCCAGAACTCCTCACAACATTTTTACCTATCTAGTCTGAAAGGTCTGGGCTACCCACTATATATTGTATGGATCGCATATACTGATACACATTTACATTTTCTAATATACATAACCTTTCATTTAATTATGTTCATTGCAGAAATAAAATTATATCGATTTTTTCATTTCATATTCATTCCGGTACACAAAGGGTACCATCAAGAACAGATATAGTGGTAAATATGGGACATCTTGAAAGTACATTGCCACGAGGATACTTACCTTTTGAGATATCGAGTCTAGAATATTTTCGAATGCTAGCGATATTATTATTTTTCCTTCAATGAAGGTTAGTCAAGTTGTGGCTACCGATGATATGTGTTAGTTTCGAACCTTATTTTCATATTTCACTCAAACTAGGGAAGAATTTTATAGTTTTTTCTTTCTGTTTATGAAAATGCACAGGGTTTAAACAATGAACATTCTCGCGTTTGAACATTTTCGTTGAAATTGCGACAAAAATATTGAATTCAAGAAACTTTCATCAATCCGGCTCAGGATTATAATTTTTATGATTAATGAAATATCATGATATCGTGAAATTCTCGGACAATATATCCCATTCCCTGCCACGATAGCAGTCTTTCTAGGGTGACAAGTTCAGAGGGTTACATTCCTACCAACTTTCGTAAATGAATAACCCGAACGTAAAAACTCCTTGTATATGATGAAAAAGTACTTTGTTTTTTTTTTTCAAAATTTGCTATATTTTATATGAATATAGAGCGAAGTTAAACTTGATAGCAGTTGGTTAGTTGGTTTATGCTGAGATTTTCACATGTGTATGTGGCGATATTAATGTTACAAAATTAGAATTAATCAGATTTTTTTTCTGTATGTTCTTACTGAATCTTCGAATTTTGATTGAAATAGAAAATTATCTTAATATTGAACTAACATACCTACCTACAATACCAAAATCAAATTTTCTATCAAATTCCAGAGTGAATGAAAAAACAATCGAATTAATCGGCACTGGTCATATTACTGATCAAAACTGGATTATTAAAAAATTCACAAAGAAATCATGATATACTCAGAGTGCCTTTTCAAAGTTGAGTATATTTTTGGTCTTTACCCAAGCATTCATTTTGTATCAGTCAAATTCAAACCCATGATAAAGGTGAAATCAAGTATTTCATATCGAAACAGAAACGATTCGGATAACTTACAGAATGTACAAACGAGAGAATGTTTCATAATTTAAAAAAAATCTTTATTTTTACATAGACAAAAAGAAAAAATGATTTTCTTAATTCGAGTAAAATATGAAATACCTGAAACTAACACATATTATCTATACCCTATTTTCAACTAATAAAACAAATATCTTTCTTAATTTTATTAGCCATAGTGTCAGTAAGTATCTTCGTGGCAATATACATTTCGAAACAATCTAATGCGGTCCCAATAGTTACCACTGTATCCATTTTGGGTGGTACCCATATGTACCGGAATATATAAGAAATGAAAAAATCGATATAAATCAGTTTCTGCAATATACATAATTAAATGAATGGTTATGTATACGTCCAAATGCAAATGTATATAAAAGTATGCGATCCATACGATATGTACATTCGGTCCCCATATGTCCCGCTGTATCAAGATATATATATATATATATATATATATATATATATATATATATATATATCTAAATTAGGTATGTTACTTTTTCCTGCCTATTTTTATTGGGCATCTTATTTTGTGAATTGGTTGGAAACTTTACCGAATTGAGGATCCGTGGTAGTTTTTCAATTATGATTCATAATCCTCAAAGAACATTGGTCATTGGTGAAATGTGTCAGTGTTGCCGGCTGTTTCGATCACACGGTTTCAAACGTATACCTTTCATGGAACGAATGGTCGTCAAAAATAACGATCGGGAAAAGTATTCGCACTTGAACCGTTCGTTTTGAGACGTATACGTTGAAAGCTCACTTGTCGAGAATACGGGCCCAGACCTGGGGTAATGAGGCCATCTGCAGAGTTCACATTTTTTAGGGTGCAAACCAGAAGCTATTCAAAACTGGCTCTAAGTATAGATATACAGGGTGTTTCAGAATAGGGTTCCGTAAATTCGGGATCTTAATCGTCAGATGATTTTATGATATGAAGGGACTCTGACGCACAGTTTCTGAGATACAGGGTGTTGAAATTATTTCCTGAACCGCACACGATCTCCATTTGCGTTTTGGCAAGGTATGGGTTCGCATTAAGACACACTTTTTCAGATAATAAACGATGTTGAAAACTTCTGTCCGAACAAATTCGGTGAAAAAATTTTTACGCCAATGATTTTTTTTTCAAAATTTTTTCGTAATGACTATTATATGATTCACAGATAGAATTGTCTCTTGAGTTTATTACCAGCGACGAATATTTTCTATAAATACAAATTCAGCATGTGCTTCGAATGCCGAATAATTTTCAGGACGAAGTTCCGTGAATTCGGAATTTCGATACTCACATGATTACATGATATGAACTTCCCATAGACGCATTGATTCTGAGAACCGGGGTGTTGAAATAAAAAAAAATGTTTTCTCTATTTCAGTATCGTAATGGGTTCATTACAGTACTAAAAGTAGTGCTGTAATGAAATTCATTACAGCATTGTTTTCAGTTATATGTTTCGTTTCATGGTTGTCAGTACTGACCTCCGATCGAATTAAGTTTCGAATCAAAAGAATTCAAATTCCGTGATCTGTCAAATTTCGTATGTCACACCAACTGCCAAGATACAAATCAAAAGTCACTCATCTGGATTTTCATTCGAATTTCGAAAATATTTCACAAAAATTGACTGAAATAGAGAAAATACCGTCTAATACTCGTTGCAGAAGGCAATTCCAACACTCATGCTTTCATGTTTTCGAACTTCGCATTCGTGTTAGAATAGGAGCTCATTCTACAACTTGTTTTAGAATATACTATTCCGAAATTATTTTCGGTACCGTACACATTTTCTGAATTTGGTGAAGTAATGAAAGAATTTTTCAACTTTCCTAGATGAAATTGCATTTTTGAAGTAATTAAAGAATTTCGTAACTTTCCTAGATAAAATTGAATTTAATTTTTCGTTTCAGAAAGTATTCGTCGCAGGTGAAAACTCGAGAGACCATTCTTACGGTTAATGATGTGGTGATTACGAAGGTAATATACCAATTTTTTCACCGAATTTGTTCGGACAGAAAAGTCTTTACGTACGCCACTGATGAAAATTAAACGTAGTTTCGTATCGGAAAAAATGCGTCTTAATGCTTACCCATAACGTTCCGAATCGCAAAAAGAGATCGTGCAGAAAATAAATTCATAAAACCAATTATTCCTTTAATTTCAACACCCTGTATCTCAGAATCAGTGAGTCGAAGACCCATAGTTCATAGGAAATTTATATCATGAAATCATCTGTGAATCCCGAAATCAAGGAACCTTATTCTGAAACAGCCTGTATATGATGATAATATATATTAGAGATTATATGCTCTGGACATGGTAAGGGTGGTACCCACACAGTTTTAATATTCCATCAGTGGTAGATTCTGGAATACCAGTTTGCCTCTCAATGTTGCGAGCTGAGATGTTTAAAAGACGGTGTCTCCGTCTGACGTTTATGGTCTCTCAGGTTGATGATCGGGCATTCAACCAGCTCGGTAAGGTTGGCGAGTTCAAATGAAGAAGCCACAGACTTGGAAATGATTGAAAAAGAGCCTCAACGTCTCTATCAGCAACATTTTTGAATTTCCAGGAAACCGTTAAGTTTTTAAGACTGTTGGAAAAAATTGTATTATTTCCACAAACTTCTGCAATTGTTCGATAATAATATCGAAATAATATGAAATTCTAATTAATTCAGAACTACAATTGCGAACTTACTCTTAGTGTCATCCGATAGTACTCTAGTGTCTACTCTATCATGGTGTGTAGTTTGATCCACACGTTATGGAACAACCTATACAGTTGAATATACAGAGTGTTCCAAAGAAGGGTGTCCCAGACTCTAGAATGAATCGAAAACTGTTGTGTTGAAGAAGAGAATATCAGGAATACACACATTTTTAACGATTTTACCAGTAGCTTCGGCCACACTGTAGTGAAATTTTTAAAAAATATTTTTTTGGAGAGGATTCATTCTCTTATAGAAAGGGCAAGTCACACGATTCGTTTTAAGTAGAATGGAACATAACTTTTCAAATATTACATTAATTGGGCAAAATTTCAAGCGATCTCAAAGATCATTAAATTTAACACCGAAAAAGTACTTTTGACAAAACCTGATATTGTGTACCGTTTCGGAAATACTCTGATTAGAAAATTTTTAATATTTCATTAATTAGTAATCATGATGAAGCTCCACCTCCTACCAAAGATTGGTAGAGGTGCAGATGCTCCTATCCATTGGACTCCTCTGTCCTGCTATTTTGATCTCTTGGATATCACCGTTCGGTCGTATCTTGAAGGAAAAATTTATCGTACAAAGGTAAATTTACCCCAAGAATTGAACGATATAATTAAATCTCCATTCAATGAACTCATAGCTGACTTTCAATCGTTTTGAAGTTTGATGGATTCCTCATAAAACATGATAGACTTGTGTATTCGCGAAAATGGATAACATTTTGAATACCTACTCTGATTGACTTCTATAAGTTATGTCTTTTTAAATCTTCATCTTTTGAGATTTTGTTTAATTAATAACTTTTTCATTGTTTCATACTAGAATTGGTTACAACTTCATAATTTTCAAATCGAAATATTCTGCAATTTCAACAAATATCGAGTTGAAATTTTTATCATTGTCATTGTTCTTGTTTTTTCCTGGTAGTTGGAATATGATATTGTTTGTCCTATTCGAATACTAATTGTTTGAATTATAACTCGAAAACAATCTCCCAGAAAAATTTTCAGTGTACCCTAATGAATTTTATGTAAAAATTTATCTCCAAACAGTTTACATCTTGAAAATATCATACGAGGTTATAAAGAAACACAACATTGCCGGAAAATCATTATTTTCTGAATCACGCTGTAAACTCCAGTTTAACTCATATAATTAACTGAAACAACATAGAGATGAGCACACAGTGATTGACCATTTCAAAACTTCATGTGCATATAAAAACGTTCTTTTATTGAACTCTACCTATTTTCAACCCTTCAGCCACCCTTTCTTCAGAATAAAATCTGAGATAACTTAAAAAAAAAGCCCGGAATGCATCGAATGATTTTTTTCGTGAATCTGAAATTAATTGGCATCCAATGTTATAAACTGGAAGCTTGTTTGATGTCCCCAGCCGAAGAAAATTGTGTTCATTCCGCGCTTGCTGAATAACTTAATTGTTCCATATTTCAAATTGGAAAGTCCAGGACATAATGATTTGTTATCAGTTAACTGTTAAAATCGGAGCTGTGCCGAAACATCCATGACTTCATCTCTCTTCATCGTCGCTCGTTTCTAGCGACATAAAGGATGAAACTACAGTCTCTTAACTCAAAGGTATTCGAAATACATCATTTTCCTACTGTCGCTACTCCTCAATAATTGGTTTGTCGTACTTTTCCTGTTGAATGGCTCTGTTAACTCGAATTGAATTATAACATCCATTAGATGCTGTCATATTCAATTATATTCAATTCCCAGTTCCGAACTCATGACAGAGGATGAAATGTTAATGTTTGTAAGTCATATTCTGAAATACCCTTTTGATGTGACGCCCGTTTCTGTAATGCACGTGACGAATTTTATCTCTTCAATAATTATTATTATTTAAATTCGTTTTGAATCTCTACATGGCATGGAATCAGACGTATTCATGTATTCAATGTAGACTTTATTATGAATTAAATTAATTATATCTTTACTTTCATCGTTTCTGACAAAAAATCGATTCAATATACAGGTTGAGCCACGAACCATTGTAAGGGGAAAATTTGGTTTTTTCAATAGGAATCATTGCTCTTTCAATCTGAAATATTTTCATTGCTGCTAGGGTGAAATTGAAATAGTATAAAGATTTTCTCTTCACAGCAATCTAGTAGCGTACTAGGTTTATTTCCGAGAGGTTTTTTTGCAGAGCCCAAATAGGTATACAGTTTTGTTTCTTTATGGAATAGTTTGAAATTACTAATGAAAAATAATTTTTTTTTTCGTTGCGAAAGTATACAACACATTATACAGGTACACGTAAAACGGTTCAGCCCCATATTTTTGTAAGTATGCTCTAGAAAATGCTTCGACAGGTTAATTTCTCGACACCAAATGAAAATTATTCAGTATATTCATGATTAAATTTGCAAAACCTTCGCAAAGATGTGTCACTCGAGCCTCATCTTGAAAGGGCTCACAACCCGATTAGATATGATCATAGATTCCTGACCACAGAGTGGAAAGGAATAAAAAAATGATTCCTTTTAGCCTTTTCTAGAGCTTACTAATGGAGATATTTGTCAGTAGGTAAAGTTTTACGTAATCCACTCCCAGTATGAGATGTTATATATTTTTTAAACGGAAAAAATGATGATTCTTCTAGAGTCAACTAATGTATCCATAAGAACACAAATTTTTGTTATAACTCAGCAAGGAAACTCATTGGGAAAAACATGGTAGGTACGCTATTTGGATCGCTATGAAATGAGTATCTGTAAATTGTTTTCATTTCATCGTTTCACCATCCCACAGCACAAATGAACAATGGATATAATGATCAAAGTTGAAACTATGATTCTTTGGCCTATAACTGGAAAACGGAAGAAGATAGAGGAATGGAGATGACGGCAGTAAAACTTCCACAAAAAATTTTTCTTCAGTAATTATCAAACTATGCGAGAAACTCCATTAGGAAAAATTCTTTTTTTTACCTTTTTTGAATCTCTCCAAAATGTCTCGAAATTTGAAAGACCCTGTATGGTAAGGATGGCATTACGTAACACGAGCATAATGCACAGGATTCTCAATCGGAATCTGAAATATTGCCTTTCCAAGATTTTTACTATGGGTATTTGAACAATTGAGATGTGGAAGATACCTACAACTTTGCTTCTATTTTGAAAACCTTTCTCTCTGAATGAAATGAACTTCAAAAATCACTTCTTCTCAAACGCTAATGTTAGATGGAGGTCAGAAGGGTTCTCGATGTTTCGTTTCAAATCTCTCTCAAAATTCTGTATCCACGACTAACAATTCTAAATACGTTCACTGTTCTATCCCAACAAAGACCATAATCTCGAAAAGAATTCTTCAAGGGTGCTGAAAGCATTTTCGAGTTGTGGGAGAGAATCAATCTGTATTATGAAGGGGGTTTTCCATTAAAATGTCAAATTCGTCGTAATGAATCGCTATCATTAGAATGCAGGGACCATGACTAGCATTTTCTCGGTTTCTGTCGGAACAATAATTCTTTTTCTAATTTTTCAGTTACGAGAGGCCCTAATTATACGAGATCGCGTTTGTCTATGAAATAATGGAACTTGAAAATAGGATTCGAATATGGATGATTAATGTTGTCTGCTGGAATAAGGAACGTTTTGTTCCGTCTTGAAATTCCGCTATGGCTTGAACGCAGAGGCAATCAAACTTCTGTCATTCCTGTGTTGGTGTTGACTGGAGTCTGAACTGCTTGAATATGCATACCGTCTTGAGATTCTCGGTCGTAGGACGCTGAACGAAATTCAGGTTTATCATTTCAATTGATATTGATCTTGTATCTGGCAAGACTTGACAGAATGATGAAACATAGTGTTATGAGTGTTCAGGATTGGTGATAGGTAACTGAAGTACAACTTCAACCGAAAGCAGATAGAGAAAAATGAATAACAGGTTATCTTTTTCAGAGAAACTGAACATGGCATGACCTGTTTTAACCTATTTTTTTGTTTTTGAGTTACCCATAGCCCAAATTAAGAATTGGGCAAATTTGTTCATTATTTATTTTCGTACAACATTGCTCGTGTATATAATGCGCTTCCGCGCCACGTCAGGTCGCTTACGCGGGGGGTATCTTTCAAAAAGGAAATGTTTAAATATTACTTTGCCTTACAGTGTGAAGTATAGAATATCTGTTCGGTCTCTGATCTTCTGTCTTTCGTCTCCTCTACTTTCATTGTTTCGTTATTCTTGTTTTAATTCTTTTGTAATCGGCTCGATGTGATACTTAACTAAGTATCACATAATGTGTACATGGTTATGTAGAGCAGGGCGGACTTCTCTTGCAGTGGTCCAACCTGGACTTAGCCATTTTTTCACAAGGAACAATACTTATTACCTGGATAAAATTGTCAACTAACTCAAACTGTACATTGTGGAAAATGAAGTCATTATTATTATCATTATTATTATTATTATTATTATTTCCGTTTCTGTTTGTGTTAGTTCATTGAGGTTTTCTTGCTGAGCTAAAACTATAACACAAAGTTGTGTTTTTTTCCTACTGGAAAAAACATACTGCGCTGATGGATTGCTTTGAAAAATAGGTCTTATAATGTTTCCATTTCAACATCCAAGCACAACCAGAAACAGAGAGAACGAGTGAAACAGGAAGAGATGACGCTTCTTTTTCAAAGTGCGCAGGGCATCCACTGTTTTGAACTGAATGTTGTCAAAAAATCTCAAATATTCTTCTTCTTAATTCTTCAGGTATTTTACTTTTAGTGTATGACATCAATTTGAATAAGAACTCGAACATTTTCCAAAAATTAGGTGAAATAAAAAATTCCTATTTTTTCAATCTCTCCGGCACCCTTTGAGGGAGATTGGTAATAGGGGTTCAATATAATATTTCCACTTTTGGAGAACTGTTCTTTTTCCACAATGAATTCAAGATATTTCAAAAGATGTGTACGTGTCAGGAGGCCACCTACGACATTCCACTGACGATTTGGTATTTTCGTAGCGCTCCAAGCATTCTACGCATTCATTTTCATCAAAAGTTTCGTCATGTGTGGAATCGTTCGTAGAAAAAAAACTCATCAAGTCCTCCTGTATCCTGCTCCCCTTGTTGTCTTACGGCTAATGTGACAAGTAGGCATTTTGGGTCTGAAACTTGAAAAATATTGTTCGGCATCTATACCGGAACGTCATACGTCATATAATCCTGGAAGAACGTGGACTTCTAACTGATTCTCAATTAGGAGTGGGATCAAAATAAGCACCTTCCAAACTCACTCGGGTACTCACCAACTATTCAGGGTTGGAATAAAGTATGGAACCAAGTAAATATCTTTCAAACGAAAAGAACGATATTTATGAAAATTTGCAGGTGAGTGCAATGAAACAAAACGCATCTGATATACATTTTTTTGATTAATAATATACTTCCGGTTTAAACAGAAATGCCACCAACTTCTTTAATTTAAATGGGACACCCTATATATTTTTACAGATTTTGAAAGAGCTTGTTATTCTGAATTCATACATACTGAGTTTAGTGTAAAAGAAATTGTGAAAACGAGAAATAACTCACTGTAGTACAATAGATGTACATTTCCTTATTCTAGAATAATGAGAAACACAATTACTTCAAATGTTCAAAATGCTCGCCGTCTACTTGCTGACAATATCCCATCCTATTAACCAATTCTTGAGTCACTCTTTCCAAGACTTCTCCACGTATTAGTTCACATTCATCAATAATTCTTTGACTCAATTCCTGTAAGTTTGTTGGTCGTCCAACGTAAACACTTGATTTCAGATAACCCCAAAGAAAAAAATCTAACAGGCTAAGATCCGGAGAACGAGCAGGCCACTCTATGAATCATCTACTCCAATCCATCGATTTGGAAAATTCGCATCCAGAAAATCCCTAACCCGTCTATCATATTGGGGAGGTGCTCCATCTTGTTGAAACCAAATATTTTGTGGTAATTGCCCATTCTGTGAAGTATCCAATGAGGATTCTCATTTGACCAATACCTTGATTTGTGGCGATTAACTGTTCCATTTAAACAAAAAGTTGCCTCATCGGAAAAAACTATGCCAGAAGCAAAATTTTCGTCGACATTACAGATGTCCATTAGCCGTTCACAAAATTCCAGCCGTCGGTCAAAATCATCGTATGACAATTCTTGAACCAACTGTACCTTATACGGATGATACTTTTCACTTTTTGATATCTTTTCTACAGAACGTCGACTGATACCATCGTTCAGCAAATTTTTTACCATACCGGTAGTATTAAAACGTTGTAATGTTTTAGTTACTGTTGAGCGTGATATAGGATTTCTCTCCTGATGCAAATTATTCAAAATATGACACCCTTTTTCATGAGTTCTAACACGATCACCATAACCGATCATCATTAAAATTTCAATACGCTCTTTTTAACTTAATTGAACCATTCTAAATTGTTTCCGTCAATTAGGATTTGACACTTGAAGAACAAAAGACGTACTAAACAGTACTTGTTTATTTATCACTATGCATACAAACAACATCAATTAGTTTATATAAATAGTTTTTTGCTCTAATGCAAAAAATTCAAAGGAGGTTGGTTAAAGTGCTATATTCCTCGTTTTTACAAATTTTTTCAAACTAAACTCAGTATGTATGAATTCAAAATAACAAGCTCTTTAAACATCTGTAAAAATATATAGGATGTCCCACTTAAATTAAAGAAGTTGATGGCATTTCCGGTCAAACCGGAAGTATATTATTACCGAAAAATGTACATCAGATGCTTTCTGTTCCATTGCACTTACCTGCAAATTTTCATAAATATCGTTCTTTTCGTTTGAAAGATATTTACTTGGTTCCATACTTTATTCCAACCCAGTATATCACCGTTGATTGAAGTATTTCTGGGAAGATACCCAACCATACGCCACAAAACGGGTGCAAAATTAAAAAGACGGATAGATGGCGTATTGTTGTTCAACAAAAGACGGTTAGATGGCGCGCGCAAAATTAGCAAATGGATCGATTGCGGTGATCCATAGCCATCCGAAAAGACAGAGTACGCGAGAAAAATGAGATGTAACTATTCGCTTTCTTTTCTAATCGAACGAAATGAACAATTTATGGCTTTTAATGATATGTTTTTCCATTAAAGATTTTAAAACAACCTCTCTTCTTCAACAACGTTTCCACACCCTTGATTGAAGTACTTCAATCAAAGTTCAAATTTGCCCATTGTACAGGGTAGTCAGATTTCTATGTTTTAGTACTATATCTCCTGAATTAAGCAAGATATCACAAAAGTAATGATCATGTCATTTTGTCCTTTTTAGAAAAACATAAATCGCTGAAAACCGCCAGTCGCTACGGTTACTCCGCTACAGGGTGATTTTGGAATTTGGCGAATTATTAATATAATTGGCTACGACACCTGAGGTATTGCAACTACGCTCTCAAAATGAAAATATCTTCAGGGCAGTTTTTTCAGTTCTTTTTACTGGTGCTATCGAAATTTCAGAGCCGATTACAATTTTAGAGAAATGGGCAAAAAGTTTTTATTTCAAATGAAAACCGTATTATATAAATCATGATATATTTCTGAGTGTTAATATCGAAAATTCCGGAAAAACATTTTTCGATGAACAAAATTGAAGATTTTGCTGTGATTCATATCTTTTTACCTGAGGAAGCCATGCAATCCTTGAATAAATCCGGAAGAAAAAATGTTTGAAATTTTTCAAATTTTCATTTTTGATCTACTCGCATGGAAAATTTTTTCTGATCTAGACTGATGCAAAAGTCGTTTGGCGTATAGCCTCTTTATTTTTATTACTAAACTGCCGATATCTCCGGAACTACTGGTCGCCTAACGAGCCAAACGGCCATTTTCTTTTTTGCAGGAACTTTACTACAAAAATGTATTATGTTCAATGACAATAAATTTTTTTGGCTGTAACGTTAACGTGAAAAAGAGCAAAAAATACCATAATGACATTTTCCGGATTTTAGACTATATTTTCGAAAATATTAGGGAGGAAACTTAGGTTATGAGAATGTTCCCCGAAGTCTCCCCCAAATTCGTAGATCGATCGGTTCAGCTGTTTTGTTGGGCCGTTTGATTGAAATTTTGTAGAACATAATGCAGTAAAATTTTCTCATAACCTAAAGTTTTCCTAATATTGACGAATACACAGTCAATTAACCAGAAAATACCAGTATTATGTTGATGAAATTGTGAGCTAATACCATCGATAAATATTCAAGCAAAAATTTCTCCCGGAAACGAATTTAATATTTCGAACGAACCTCGAGTCTCAAGAAAATAGACAAACTGAGGTTACTCAAATAATAGGTACAACAATGAGAAACATCTGTTCATCATAAAATATTCCACATCTGGTACCATGACTCATCCAAATCGGGTTTCTGTTTGAAATTTACTGAGAGTTGAGAAATTTAGAAATCTGTTTTTCGGATTGATATTTTGCTAGGGCACCACATTACGGCAGTGAAATGATGGACGAGAGATGCGAGGAGAAGGAGGTCTGAAAACACATTGGGTGGGTATCTTCCCAGAAATACTTCAATCAACGATACCACCAAATATCTTGTAGCTTTGGCACACATGAGATCTGAAAACTTTTGGCAATGTGAGGAATACGGCCTGGTCTTGGCTACATTTTTCATGAAAATATTTTTGGTTGGACACAATACATATTACATTACGATATGTTTCAGCACATTTTATTATTTTCCTTCACAAGTGGAACGAATGAAGTGTTAACACAAGATAATTCCATTTCATCTCATTCGATACAATATAGAAGCATCCTATTCCTTTTCGTCAAAAGCTTCTGTCAATAGGAAACCATCACATTAGCTGACAAGAATTTTTTTGATTAAACTGATTGAATATTCAATCGCTGTTTGCAATGTTACCGGTTTCATCAATGTTACCGGTTTCATTCAGAAGTCATCACATATAAATGGCATCTTTTCTGTCACACGATGAATCCGCTTTTGAACCATTGGCAAGACCAATTAGATTTATTGTGAAAATAGTTGATGGCTTTCATGTTGATATGGTGATCAGCTTGTGAGGGCAATACTTATGCTCAAAGCATCCATTGGTAACATTTTACCCCTCCAACAGCACGATTGAATGCTTGATGATTAACGGTTCATCAAAAAGGGCCAATTCAATAATGGACCGAACAGAAACTGTATATGTTACGAAAAAGCTGTACAAAATTATATATCTGATAATTACGAATGTAGTCTCTCTCTTTTCTTGCTTGGTAGGTTTATTTTCCGAATTTATAGTGAAGAGTGGTTAAATATTGTTACGTTAAAACAAAAAACTCTGAGTTCATAAATGGACCGATCAACGAGCACTTTGTTGGATATTTTGAACATTGAGCCAAAGAAATGGCACTCTTTTTCATTGTCGATAAAATGAACCGTTTTCGGCACACAAATAGTCAAGAAAAAATTTTTTTCTTAAACAGAATAATAAATTCGAATATATTTTGTTTGAAAACAAAGTGTGATGTGAAGTTTATTGAAGACACAAAAAAGTTGTAGTTGACTGACAATATTTGTTGAGATGACTTTGTAGGCAGAAAGTAAAACTTTTTTTTTCTCGATTAAATGTCATATCACATTTTGTTGCAGATGAACAAAGATAGAATTCATGATGTTTCTTAAATAAAAACTAAAATAATTTTTTTTATTAGTTGTTCTTCGAGAATGATTCATTCTATAGACAATACACAGGATTACCTTTCCGTAAGCTTAGTATTCCTTATTACACAGAGTGGAAAATGTACTGGGTCTCCCAAATTGCATGATTCTGATTGTTTCAGGTACTTCTGGACTAGATAGATAAAAACTTCGAAGGTGCTATGGGCTCGATTCAGGTGAAAACACCATCCGTGAAAACCGTTTCACCAGATCTTAATTTTTTTTTATTTTGATATACTCTATCGATTTCGAAAATGCGCCTTGACTTTGCTATTTCCGGAAATATCTGAAACGTTTTTTCACAGCAAATAAGGAACTTCATTCAATTTTTTTTTTCTCGTGAAAAAAAACACTTTCTCATTTTAAATGCAAGCCCATTTTCTTTTTCATAGCACATGAAAAAATTGGAATTGTTCTCAGTGGAAATGTGCTTGTACAAAATCTCATCTCTTTCATATATTTTCGAAAATAAAAAAGTTATGGCACTTTTGCGAAACGAAGAAAATTTCAAAAGGATGTTATATGTTCAGAACAAATGAAGATATCATGAAACGGTTTTTACTAGTGGTGTTTTCACAAAAATGGAGCCCAGGATTCCTTTCGACGTTTTTACTTTTCTATTCTAGAGGTACCAGAAAGATTTTTGAAACATAGATGAATTCAAAATAGTAATCATCGAAATGAATACCATTTTCAATTCCCAGGCTCAGAGATCTTTTATCATGAGGTTGGAGAAAAACAAAGAATTTTCTTTTTCTTAAAGTACCAGAAAGAGTCAAAATTAAGCAACCCTGTATAACCTAGTCCTTCCATATTGAACGGAACTGAAAAGGCAATTCAAAAATCAATAAGAAATCGATCATTTGGAAATAGAAAAAATTCAAGTTGAGATATTTACAAGATGAATCACATTAAATCACGGTAAAAGAGCCTCAGATGGAGCTTATGAGATTTGCTAAAATCAACATTATGGCATAGGATACTGTATGATTTATTTTGTGAATACCTCAACTTTTAAGTTATTCTATTTCAAAATTATCGAATCATAAATGACATCTATGATGCTTACTCTTGTTGCACAAACTCATAACAACTGAAATTTACTTTCCACTTTTTAGTTCAATATGCTATTGAATTGATTTGTAAGATATTCTAATCGATTTAAATTCGCAAAAAGTTTAGACTTCAAACCTCACGTCCTTTGATGTGCAAATGGCAAAGGAAATGGAAAAATTCCGTTCGTTTGTTACCGATGTAAAGTCGAAGAATTTCCTCATTCCTAACAGCTTACTTTCAAATCAAATTTCGAACATTATCGGATTACATTTAAATCCTATTTGAGGGAAGTTTGCGAATTCTCGACTAGAAAGATTAAAGGAAAACGAAATGACTTCTATATTACCTCATATTCAGAATCTCACATTTTTCGATACGCACGAAAGTGAGCTGGAGGAATAATTTACCTTTGGAGGCCAGCATAAAGTTTGGTGTTGATAATTTATCCTTGACACTGAGTTACAGCAATATATGCCTGATATTGCTTAAAGGCGTGGTTTTTCTGACAACTTCTTTTTTAATTTGAGTTTAAAAATCTAGCAGTGACCACAAATTTCCAAAACCATCAAATGCAAACTCATTATCACAAAACGTTCAATTCACATCCTCTTCTATTTGCGGGGCTCCATATTATTTCATAGGAAAGCTTTTCTTGCTGCTTTAATTTATCATCACATGATAGACCTGTGAATCATGACAAACCTGTGAATTTTGGGTCAGTTTCCTTTTTCTTCGAATGCTTTTTCATATTTTTCAATAACAGAATTTTGTTTTATTTCTCGGGTATTTTTAGATATGCACTTTACTGATTAGAAATTTCATTAATCGAAGGGACAGGCAATAAACAGGAAATATTTTCCTGTTTTCGTAGCAAATTGGCGAAGGCGCTGGTCAATCGAACTGTCCTTTTCTTGTTATCTTGATGATCTTGAATGGTACATTTGAACAATCTTTCTATGAAACGGTATTGTTATAGACTGTTGAAGCATTTGCTGATTTGCAAGTTGATCAGACCTTTCCAAATTTAAAACAAAACTTCACATTCAAATAGATAATTTAAAAATCGGTACCCACTTGAAAAGTTGACTCACTTAACCATCTGTAGAAACTGGTTGACGAATCGTGGTCAAACTCATCATCATCATGAAATACAGTCCTGCTAACCTAAGTCAAGAAAAATTTAAAAATTTTCAGAGAGGCTATTTCAATAACGAATTTCCGGTACTTCTTTGACAAGGAGTATGTAACTCTCATCTCAGGGAGTAAGTAAGAAATTAATCACATTATTATTGAACGAAGACAGAACACATCAATGCGAATGTTGAAGAAACCTCATCCCGAGCATCCAACGGCCGAATTGAACATCGAATATTACCGGATTATGTTTAAGTCGAAATTCAACAGATTTTTCGAATTTTAATCTCGAAAGATTAAAGGCGATCCGATTCGGATGAAACTTTATATTTAAGCCTCCATCCTGAATTCGCTCATTTTTCAATACCCGCCCAACGTTTGATGTCAGCCCGTCGAATAATTTGGGTTATGAAGCTCAGCATGCAGTTTTCAGTTAACAAATTCCTCTTTCTCCCATTCGATGAATGTGAAGTAGGACTAATGAAAGGCAGATATTCATCGCGAAATGAAACAGAAATCATTTGCCGTTCAGAGCGCAACATACTGGGAAATTCGCTATCATTCCGATCTGAAAGGTTCCGATAATTAGTTGGTAACTAGAAAATCGCGGAGCATTATTATGGTCGCTATATTTGTGCTCATATTGGGATAATTCTGAACGACGGGGCCTCCAATTTGCTGAAAATTGGCATGTCGGTATCCATGATATAATGCTACTGGGCTTGCGATTCACTATGGAGGATTCTGGTTTGCAGACAGTGACACGTTATCAGATTCGTATATCAGGATTACGGATTATCTAAACTGTTTCAAGTCCAAACTGAAACATAATCAGAAACTGACTAGTCAAATATCAGAACAGCAGCAAAATGACAAAAACTGACAATAATAGAGATAGTAATAATTAACTTCGTTTTTACAACTTAGCATTTATTCAAATAATCGTACATGAAAAAATTCAAATATTTATTGTGAGAGGAATAATGCAATGAAGTACATCGTCTCACCAACTCAACCGAAGTATATTGAAATATAATATGATTTATGACTCGTTAACAGCTCGAAATGGTACTCATAATGAAAAAAAATAATATTCATATCATAATTTCAATAAATTGTCTCTTTCTTCCTCATTTTTTTAGGATTGTACCTAAACTATATTTCATACCGAGTTTCATACCAGAGTCTGCTCTAGTTGGAGATGGGATAATGTCTGGAATCGAATGTTTGGGAGTTTGTTAGTTTAAGGTGAGAAGGAAAGCTATTATAAAGAAACACGATGTCGTATGTGACATCCCTATGCGATGGTACTGTTATTTATCCTCTTCTTCTTACATTCATGTTGTGCATATGGCTTCTTTGAATTATTTTTCGGTGGAGATATTTCGGTTCTGTCTTATCCAGGATTTTATGGTAATAACATGTAGCACGAAGTCTACATGCGATATTCTCTTATTTTTTCGGATGCCATAGACATGAATTCTGAACTATTTAAATTCCAAGTTCCTGAGCCTTGGTGGTATTGCCATAAACGACATCAGCGTAGTTAAAGGATGACAACGAAAGAGAATCGCATAATAGTTTCTTCAAATTTACTGGGATGACATAACGATTTTTGAACTATGTTCTCAATTCATATTGAAGCATGGTGAATGCTATATCTTTTTTTTATATATATGAAGAGGCGCTAACAGAATTTATTCTCATGTGGAAGGAGTCAAAGTTGAATTTTTCCACTCCAAAATTTTCAACGTCAACAACATAAGGTTATGTGTATAAAATGAAACAAGAAAATAATGGTATATTGCAGGAGTGAATTACAGAATGATCTTCAATTCCAACACGAATGCGAAATGAATGAATGTTGGATTTGACTTCTGCAACGAGTATTAGACGGTATTTTCTTTATTCAGTTAAGTTTTGGGAAGTACTCTCAAAATTCAAAAAAAACTTCGTATTAGTGACATTTTTATAGTATCTTGGCAGCACTACTCAATAGCGCACCCAGGGGGGAACCAAGGGGTGTAGCACCCCCCCCCCCCTAAGATCCTCTTTTGTTATAAAAAAATTGGGACTTTCAATGATAAGACAAAGATGCATGTTGATGCAGGCCCCCCTACCCTCCCCTCGAAATGTAATCAATCCTGGGTACGCCCCTGCCACTACTCTTATTAGTATAATGAACTCAAAACCAATACGATATTCAAATGGAAACATTATAAATTATATGGAGAAAAAATGAAGTAAATATTTATATCTCACAATGAATGAAGACGAGTAAAAACGAAATGAAAACAAAAATACATATACCCTCAATAAAACGATATTCATAAAAATTATATATAAATATTAATGGACCATTAAATGAAACAATCACTGAATGTTGAAACAAGAAATTGAAATATTACCGGAATTAAACTAAACTCCAGAAAATGAAATCAATAGATATAACCATATTTTCTAAAAGTGTAATATAAACATAGGTCAAAGTGACTCCGATAGGAGTGAAATATGTGAATTGTATTGTCGAACTATTTGATTATTATTTCCCAATTATTTTTGGTTCACGAAAAAATGTTCATGATCAAGGATCGAGGAAATTGGTCATTAATAATTCAATATGAATTAAAAATTATTTCGAAATAATAATCTTATAAATCGACGCTCCACTATACAATTCTCTTAGTTTCCGTTTTTATCAGCATTTCCTGAAGACTACCACGTTTCTGTTCTCTCACGCTCCTGATTAATTAAACAATATAAAAGTTGAAACGTCATGCAAATTGATGAGTTCATTTTATGGCGACAATAATCCGAATTAGCAGAAACAAATTTCATACTGTACTGACTTTCATTATCTATTAGAGAATTTTCCTCGTGAGCAAAAAGTAAAATGAAACATACGAAAATACCATTATGAAAAATCAGCTACTTGAATGATTATAGAACTCATCTTCAATAACTCAATTTGATGCAAATACACTAAAAACGAAAAATACTCCCAACAAGTTTCGAATTCAAATGCGCTTTCTCTAGAATGAGAATATAGATGAGAAGATTATATTTTTCTCCCTTCTCAAAAAAAATATGTTCATTGCAGAATGGACAAAAATTATTGAAAGATAAGATTAGCTGCACTTGCTCCTTGAAGAACTCCGCATCAAAGATACTGCCTAATCCTTACAGGCGCGTCAAGCGCTTTTGGAGTGAACAAAAATCATGGAAATCATAGTCAACGAAAACTTTCAATGATTTGTGTTCATCCAAAAGATGCTCTACGTGTTCCAGTTATCAATTCATTAATCAATTCATTCAATCTGCCAAGTCCAACACTTTCTTCTCCCTCCTAGGATTAGATGAATTATATTGAGGTTGTCCTGGGAAAAACGAAAGAAAAGATCAAAATCTCAAGTCTGATACGGCACCCCTCTGGCCCTCTATTCGGCGAACACCCATGATTATCGAACCTCAACCTGCTATGTAGAGTGAGCCCTAGATTTCGTCTGACATCCCCAATTTTCAACAATTTATCTCCTATTTTAGGCTTCACCATTTATTTGACTGTTTAAGAGTAATTCTTCTGTCCGAATAGCATGACGCAACACATTAAATTATGATTCGACGAGTATTCTCTCAGTTCAGAAAGCCGGCATTCATAATTTGACAGGCATCATGAATTCTATACTTTTGGAAGGATATGTATGCATGAGTATCGTACTCGTAATAATAGAATCTCAATTTTTTGAAGTAGCTGCATTACGCCAGTTGTACAGGGTGTTAATAATGGTCTCACATATGGGAAAATTTGAAGTATTTTCCATGGGCATTCAGAATTCAGTTCTCAGAAATTCATAAAGGCATAGCGAACCTGAAAATTTGTTGTTAACTATTGGGGGGTACGCCCTGTATTTCATTTTCCTAATCGGCATAACTCTTTCTTCTGGTTTGAAAAATATATATCTACAATATAGTGAAAGTTCCTGAGTCCATAGAGGACACAAACAAACATACAGACATTCACATTTATAATATTAGTAATAAGTATGAATATACTTTATAGAGAATTATTTCGGAAGTTTTTTAAAAAGATACATATTTTCCTCCAAATCTAAGCTAGATGAAATTTCCTTATAGCTGAGGAACCGAAGATATCGAAACAACTTATATTTATTTCATTCCTTTATTAATTGAAAATTCAATGTAGTGTTGAAATGACCCCATTTATGTCCGCACAGTGTCGATATCTTTCAATTTACTTTTCAAGGACTTTCCTTACCATTTTTGAAATAAATTGAGGTTTGCAATTATTTTTTCCTTTATTGCGGAGAGGTCATATACACTTCATATTTCAAAAATCCCTATAAAAAAGGGTCCAAGAAGGTTAAGTAGGGACTATCAGGAGGCCATAGAATAGAACTTCGATTCAACAAAATCACAGAATTGACTCAGATTTATACGAAAAAAACTATATTTTTCAGGAACTGACGGAATTCCATTCAATGAAGTATCTATATTTGAAATCAGAAGAGGGAGCTCTATCGATAAGGAAGATAAAATACGAGGTGTACCATTTGAGAAACAATTTTTCAGGTTTACTATGCCTTTATGAGTTTATTAGTATTTAATTCTGAATGCCCATGTGAAAGGTGCATTGAGTACCAACCACCATTCCCGGAAGTTCGTAACTTTGATATGATTTTTTGAATATTGCATTCCCCTCAAGGTGAATCTGACATTTGCGAAAATCCTCAACGTCATATGTTCATGACTAATAATTACCCTCCCATAAAATCCCTCATTCTATTTATTGATTGCATTCAAATATCAAGGTAGGTAAAGATAATTTTATACGTTATTATTCAGATCAGTCTTGGTTAGGTTAGGTGAGGTCAAGTTTGGTTACTGAGTTTCAAACAAATAAAATGTTCAATTCGTAAAAATGACTTTTCATGGCTCATACATAATATTATATTATACAGGGTGTACCAAGTTCGACGGCCTATTAGGCGTTTCTGGAGAACTGGACCTATTTGAAATCTGAAAATTGGGATTATATTATTGTTTGACATTATCTACCGATTTAAAATATTCTTGGAGACTGACCACTTTCAGTTATACGGGGAGTGAAAAAAAAATTCCAAAAATTTTCTTTTCAATTTTTTTTGTTTTCGAATTTCATAGAATATGCAATTCTGAATACATTCGTAATCAAACCGTCGCATTCATCAGAATACTTTCCAAAATATCGAAAAAAAACTGCAGAAAAACGGGACATGAGTGTATTGGGTATTATGTTTGTTATTCCTAACCTAGATATCGTAAGCACAAACTGTTTTCACTTTTATGAAGGTGATGACTGTGGAAATATTGTACAATTTCAGAATTTCGAATAACTCATCACAGGGGTTCCAAATGTTGGTTCAAATATTGGGATCGAGATTGGCTCATAACTTACGTTTTTCAAATTAGACCCCTATTTTTTTATGATTGTGTTGGATTCTGCGAAAAAATATGATGATAATGTTCCAACATGTTGATGCTCCTAAAATTACTAATTCTTGAGTTATTTAGGATTTTCTGTTCCTATTCATGAAACAATGATGAATGAATTCAGAAAAGAGGAAGTCACTAGTGAGTTATTTGAGTAATTTATCTTTTATGACGAAGGTCATTGTTGATATAAAACAGATTCTATGAATTTGACGGTACGTACGACATGAAATCAGGAAATCCTGAATAACTCAAGAATTATTAATTTGAGGAACATTAACATGTTGGAACATTATCATCATTTTTCTTCGCAAAATCCAACGCAATAATAAAAAAATATGGTTCTAATTTGAAAAACGAAAGTTATGGGTCAATTTTGATCCCAATTTTTGAACCAACATTTATAACACCCTGTGACGGGTTTTTCAAAATTCTGAAAATGTACAATATTTCTTCATTCTTCGCCTTCAGAAATGTAAAAACGGTTTGTGTTTACGATATCTAGGTTAGGAATAACAAACATAATACCGTATTCACTTATCTCCCTTTTTTCTTAAGTTTTTCTCAATATTTTGGAAAGTATTTCTACGAATGCAACGATTTGAGTACAAATGTATTCAGAATTGCATACTCTACCAAATACGAAAACAAAAAAAGAGAAAACAAAATTTTTGAAAATTTTTTTTCACTCCCCGTATAACTGAAAGTATAATAATAATCTCAATTTTCAGATTTCAAATAGGTCTAGTTCTCCAGAAACGCCTAATAGGCCATCGAACTTGGTACACCCTGTATATTAACGGCACTTGAATTTCCAAGGAGAAAAAATGACATAAAGACTGAGTGCATCTTGAATCTGCAATCTCAAAAAGCTTTTTACAGGATAAAGATTTATATCATCGATTTTTTATGCATCGAATTTTTAATTTTACTTCATAGGAATTTCATTCACCTGTTCCGATATGTTGGGCCATCCCAAGATTGTGAATTGTAACCACAAGTTTTCATTGTCATTTCCCAATTTCTAGATTAATCAAAAAACTTCACTTTTGGACCATACTTTATATTCTGAAATTTAAAGAAACGCGTTCACTCAGAAGCTCGAGGACCAAAGAAACAACAGAAATTCTTCCATATTGATTTCATTATTTTGCGTTCATGACCAAGAATACCTTGAATGTGGTAGGTTTGCTGTCATAATTTATGGGGAAAGAGAGATTTTCAACATTACGAGTTTGCAGGAGGCACTCTGTCCTTCAATTGTTTTCTCTTGAAAAACTGCACCTAAAAAAAATCGAAATGAAATCGAGCACTGTCCCTAAAACGAAGTTCATGAATTCTGAACTAGAAAAAACCATTCAGATAAGATAAGGTCATTGGTATGTTTCGAATGAGGGAAAGTTCGAAAGAGAAAAATATGGGTTTTTTGAAACAGTCGCGCAGTTTCTGCAGTTCCTGAACTTTTCGTATCCAGTATATTTCAACATCCATAGGGAAGCTTCATTGTAACTTCCAATAAAAATGTGAATGAACACGGATAATGAACTGAATATTCACCCGCCATTATTGAATTTTTTTCTAATCCACTAAACAAAAAACTTTCCGCTTGCAGCTACCCATCGATCGCCGAACCGGAAACGAAGTCGAGAAGAAAGAAAGAAAAATAAAACCAGCCATAACCCGACTCCGAAGAAAAACATTCCTCCGCCTGAATAGTCTGCACTTTCCAGAAAAAAATTCATATCGAAAATCTGTTGCTTTTTCGAAGAGTAATCAACGCTTGACATCCAATTTTCGATTTTCAAGGAAAAAGTAAATCCAATTTCCTTCTGACGCAGAATAAAGTAAGGCTTCGCGCCGGCAGGAGATGGAATGAAAACTAAATTACAATTTAATCTCATACTTCATAAATCACGTGACGAAGAAAACATATATTCCGGTTGTCCCCATGCAGGCGCAAAAAGAATCACTTTAATCCTTGCGGGATCTGGAAATGAGTAGGGTGTCTAGGTTTATATTCAATTCAGACACTGGCCGCATCTGGATCATTTGTACAATAATTACCTTCTCTGGGTAGGCGCTGCTGCTTGAAAAATGATGCTTGCCCCAATTTTTCCCATTTTTCTTCTTGCGATTTTATCTGAAAATGAACCGCTCGTGGTAGAGCTTCTTCTGGTGGATTATCATTATTAATTTCTTACACCAAAGTGAGTGTGACGTCTATTTAACCGGAATATACACCTAACTAAAATTTGTTTGGTCTAAACGATGTACAGGCTGAGTTTTCGATACTTATCGTTAGCATATCTCCGTGGTGATGAGAAGTCTGAAAAGAATGCCTAGAAAAATGTGGACACGACGAATTCCTGAAAAACACAAATGCGAAATAAACTGACTAAAAAAATTTTACTCTTAAAACGACTGAATTGATCCACTCAATATAAAAAATTCATAATGCAGAACATTGAAAAAAATATGGCATCAGAGGAACTCAATTAGAACTCATAAAAAGCTATTCTCCAGAAAGAAGGTGATATGTTTCAATACCAATATATCGCTACCATTCACAAATATTGTGGCAGTTGTTTCTCAGTACAGCCTCCTCGGACGAATATTATTCTTAATCTAGTATTAGTAGTTTATTGGTCAAAAAATCACACATAACATAAAACATGGATAAATTCAAATCTGTTTTGTTTTCTTATATATGTAGAATAATCGTTAAGTTCTACAAAAGTTCCTTAATGCGTCAACACAATAAGGTTCACAATTTTTTATAAGATCATACAACCTCTTCTTGTCTTCTTGAATTGCATTAGGCTATTAGGAAAATCTCTAAATATACTGAGCCCTCTTCTTTTTGAGCTGGAATATCAAATGGAAATATTATCCTTGTATTATTAGAATTCCTGTATATCAAAAGCTTCAGATAATTCAGTCTGCTTTTCAAGTGGTCAGTACGCAAGTTTCATTTAAGCTGCTTATAAATCCAAGACCCAAGAATTCTACATTGACATGACATTGGCGATAGTCTATTCAAGAATGTTCAGCGACGAAAATTACACATTTTCTCGAGCATTTGAAGTCAAATTATGATCCCAAAACAGTGTTATACAAGTTTCAATAAATCACTTAGTGTCAAGGCGGGAACAGTGGCTCCTCGGCAACAGTGGGTCATCAAAACTCGTGTCTGGAGACAGAAATTTCGGCTTTGCCTTCGTGATTTCGCATGCGCAATGAGCAGTCTGCTATCATTGTTGACTGTTGAATAGAATTAATGTCATTGTTTCGACTGCATGAGCGAAATTATTGAAGATTTCAATGGGATTCACTGTCCATTATAAATTTGTGATTATAACGGGTGATTTTGATTCGAATATAGTTCAGATACTTTCTGACTAAATCAAACAAATGTTGAGCAGATACTCAACTTTTTATTCATGTAAACATAGAAGATACTGGGTGTAGTATTTGAGCCACCATGTACTCAGAGGTGAGCCACTGGACCCTACACCTAGTAAACAGTGGCTCAAAACATTTTTTTCAAATCCCCATAATTTTTTCTATCGTCCATTTGATGGAATAACAAGCAGGTTAACTGAAAGTTATTTATAGAGCAGCAGTAGTCAAAAAATTCTTGAATACTATAAGGTTCAGCATTGCAAAATCAGTTTTCGAGTTCTATTTTTGAAGATTTTCTGGTTCTGGGTACTGTGATAATATGATGGTAAGCTGTTATAAAGCTTAAGAGACATAAACTCTACTTGATGCTGGGATAAAGGGAGACGACACTTGAGCAATAAATATCTATCCATTCTTCTTGTTTTGTTGCGATTCTCAAAATCTATGAAAAGTTCTTTATTTTGACGAACAAACATTAAACATTTATAAATATACAATCCAGTCATCGTCATTAAACTGTGCTCCTTGAAAATGACATTGCTCTTGGAAAATAAACACTAAATGTTACTGTTTTAACACTCCCTATTACTTCTTTCTGCATTTTTTCCTTTATTAATGAGGGACGCAAAATTCGGGAATGATTCAGTTAGAATGTTTTTCAAACTATAATCTGTTTTCCTCAAAGTCAAATATATTAACATGTATACGTTTTAGTCTCAACGTATCGAAATATCTTGATCTAGAGATTCCAAATTGTAGTTACTTTTAATGATTTGCTAGATTTCTTCTCGGTGGAAAATTTATATTGTTTTTATCGTCTCCTGAAAAATAAATGAATATTTTTTTTATAATGGACTTGAATGCATAATTTTAACTTGCTTCCGAAATAAATTATGAATATTCAAAGCAATTAATAGAATAGCTGAGTACGCAATGAATAGTTAGGACTTCTCAAGAACGCTGTAGACAACAGATAAAATAATCTTTCAACAGTAACTGAGACAGTCACGTGTAGAAAACCTATCTGAGCACTCGTTGCATATCTATTTTGACCCAAATAGACCTGAATTTTTTTTTCTTTTATTTCAATGAGAATTTTGTTAGATTATGGTTTGAATGAGGCCTTTTCATGTTTTTCATCTTGATGTGTACTTATTTTTCACGGAAAATTGAAATTTGTAGTGTTCTTTTGAAGGAACGGTAGGTTGTTGAGGGACTGAAAGTCATTCTATGTAAAATTAACATAGAATTATAACATGTATTAATTATAGAAACAATTTTTCGGGTGCAAAGCCATTTGATATAAATATTAGTTTTCATGGCACAATTCACTTTTATTTTCTCGTTGCATATCTATTTTGACCCAAATAGACCTGAATTTTTTTTTCCTTCATTTCAATGAGAATTGTGTTAGATTATGGTTTGAGTGAGGCCTTTTCATGTTTTTCATCTTGATGTGTACTCATTTTTCACGGAAAATTTAAATTTGTAGTGTTCTTTTAAAGGAACGGTAGGTTCTTGGGGGACTGAAAGTCATTTTATGTAAAATTAACATTGAATTATAATATGTATTGATTATAGAAACGATTTTTCGGATGTAATGCTATTTGATATAAATATTAGTTTTCATGGCACAATTCACATTTTTTTTCATCTTATTCTGGTAAGCAATTAGTTGGTCTTCTCTGACCTATCTTGAAGATTGGTGTAAACTCTTTGATTGCTTAGATGGTCCTGTTTTTGTTGTTTTTCTATCAGTTTAAAGCAATCTTGCTGCGATGCTATCTAGTCTAGTTTGTTATCATTTCTGCGTTTTGAACAACCGTGTCAAAGCAGTGTGCAAGAAGTCTGCATTACAATTTTTGTCCTTGTCGAAATACGATTCTAACTCATGTTTTCACGGGATGAGTCAACCTTCCTCATATATTTTATTGTTGCATGAGTTTTGGTTGGTCCATGATAATTTTTTCTGTAGGTGAATATCTTATTACTTTGTTTGGTGTATGGAAATACGAATAAGACATTAGTAGGCGCATAAGCAACAATATTGTTATTTCACTTACAGAAAACTATTGAATTATGTGCAGAAGAAAATTTTGTTATCAGGTGGTTCATACATATTATCTGTATGATGTAGTATCTCATGCAGAGTCAGATTCTTTTTCCAATATATCCATATGATATAGTAGGTGATAACCTACCGATCCGTTAAAAGAACGCCTTCATTTACGTAGCAAAAATTATTATTTGAAATCATGGAGAAGATGAATTCGCCTCTGATATTATTCATCCAAGCAAAGATATAATTACTTTATTCGCAAACGCGATGAAATAAATACATATGAAAAATTACACCACTGGACAAAATGAGATATGACAATAATTGATATATATAACATGGCTACAAAGTGAATTTGTATACTGAAGCACTTTGTAGGTTATATTCAGTGTTGAAGACAGCATTAATATATGTGTTTATATTGACGCCTTCTTCGTTTCTTTATTTTGAGCATGAATAGAAAACTTTTAGATAGGTATTCTTTATACGGAACGGTAGGTTCATTTCGGTTCAAATCCATTCAAAAACGTTCGAAGTTATTCAACTCATAAAAGACCATTATTTGATTGCCTGATGATCTTCTATGAGCCACTTTCACGAACGGCGATGCTAATTTAACTCGAGTACACTCCTGTATTCACGACAAAACCTGAAATTCCGAGATAGATACAATCCATCGAAGAAATAAAGAAAGAGGACCGGACAAAATAGAGTTCGAAATGAAGCTTTTCGACTCCAATCAGAAACGTCCACCGCATATAAATGTGAAAAAAAGACGGAAACAAGAATGGACGGAATAGTAATTTTCATTCTATTGGAATACGTTGGGACTCCGATGAAGAGCGGAGTAAGGCTTTATCGTTTAATTGTTTAATCTGAAGAGGAATACGGGTGGCATCTAGAATTCAACTCTTAATGACAATCTGAGAAATCAATAAAAGGATTTTGTACCGAAAACAGTTTTCGTAACGCCATCCTTATGAAGGTACAGAGCATTAAAAAGACGATTTCGCCGAAACTACTGGCAACATAATATTGAAATTTTATAAGAATATGTTTCCGGAGCTGCTCTAATGAATGTGTGACTCTCATAGGTGGCGCTAGGTACACGGTTTCTACCAAGTTGTTTTGAAGACAACTTTTTTGATATAAGATTCATTGAGCTAAATTTTACACCGAAAAGGTAGTCTTGATGAAACTCGATACTGTGAACCGCTTTCGAAATATATTTTGATTTGAAAATTACCAACGCTGGTATGGAGTATGGATAGAGTCATTAATTAATAATAATAATAATTAGTATGCACGATAGAGCTCCACCCAACATTGATAGAAGGTGTCATAATCGGTTGAGTAACCATTTTTTAATCGAAGAGTTGGTATATGTTCACAAGCTCCGCTTCTTTAGCCTCCTCAGTCATGAGATTTCAATCCTTTGGATTTAACAGTTCGGTCGCACCTTGATGAAAAATTTGAACAACAGAGGTAGATCAACCTCAAGAATTGAAGGACAGAATTCACCGTCCATTCAGTGACCTCAACTGCTGACTACCAACCGTAAAAAGATTAATGAAATCCTTAGATAAAAAGAATAAGATTGTGTGTTCGTGAAAAAGGAGGACATTTTGAAGATCTACTCTACTTTGATTCTATTTAATGTTATTACTTTTCTCTTATGATTTCATGCTCGCATCATAACTTAATTGGTATTTATACTAGCATTCCTAATCACTTCTAATTTTGGAATCAAAATATTCCGACTGCTGTTTATAGTTTAGATAGTCATCAAGAGCACGTCTTTGGTGTAAAATTGAAAATTTTGGTTTAATATCAAAATTCAGCTCAACGAATCTTGTATCGAAAAAGTTATCTTCAAACATCAAAACACATCCAATAGATGTATCTGCTCCCGAAACATATTCTCACAAAATTTCATCACAATGATGGCAGTAGTTTCGACAAAATTGTTAAAACCGTGTAAAATTTTTCTTTTTCAACGCCTTTGTATCTTAAATACGGATGGCGTTACTAAAATCTTAACTGAACAAACCTCTATCTATCTATCCTAGAGTGAGGGTCACCTTTTTTAGAAACACTCTGTATATCCAGGAGGCTTCTTCTTTACCGTTTATGATTTATCCATGTTCATGAATCTCATTGGCTCCCATGTTTATCCTGGGATAGTAATTTCAGATATGCGGAATAAATTCTGCTTTGAGCAAACTATATTTTGTTCATCTGTTGTAGATGTCTGATTGAGTAGACAGTTTTGTTTTTGCTTCACAATTCTCCTATGAATACTTAGTTTTGAGGTACCAACCTTTGCCGCAGTCGCAAGGCATCCGGTCAATACCGGCTTGTGAAAGTGATAGTGTCTTTGGTAGTTTTGATCAACGATAAGACAAAGTCGACTCACTTTCGAAAAGCGGTATTTACAGAAGACCCTGTGATTGAGGCAAAATTTTCATTCCTACAATGAAACACTATTTCAACATCTATGTATATTTTTTGAGGTATGAAGGAGAAAAAGAAATGAATATATATATACTTTTTTATAACCTTGACCTTGATTCAATACCAGATTTTTGTCCAAAAGAAAGAATATTCTTATCGAAAGATTTCATTCTTCGACTCCTATTTAAGAAAACTTGATGAATTTCATTTATTTCGGTGAAAGGGTTGAGCGAACATCATATGAAATGACACAATCATGTGTTTTCAAGAAATTTTCATCATTCATACAAACTCTCTATTGTATTCCCAACTTCATGAAACTTGATCAAATGGTGAATTTTTATGGGTCCTTATAAAATAAAAAAGAATAGTGATATCGCCCCACTTATCCCCAAATTCTCTCGCAGAGAATATTCATTCAAAAAAGAGATTAGAGTCTTGTGAAAATATTGACTTGAATTTTCATAAACGACCATGTTTCAAGTCTGGAAATGTACATTCGATATTTTTCATCTGACGCTCCAAAGTAATGTCCAGAGCTCAATCATAAAAACTCGTTATTTACGTATGCCTATTGTCTTGCATCCGAACAAAAAGTTCTCGTGATTTTCTGGAGCGTAAAAATCTCACCTTGCTCATTACCTGTTGTTTAAGCTGACAATGCTCAAGACCCTCATCAAGTCATGAACGGAATAGCGAACGAAATGTCCAGTAACTTCGACGACTGGAAAACTGTTCTCATTTCGTGTAATTCAACGTTGAGAGGCTGGAATGAGAGAGTAGCTGAAACTACATTATATCAACTAGATATCCGGCCTTCGGCGACCTCTGTGTTGTTCTTCAGCAGAGACAAACAAGCCGTCTGCAATACCCATGGAGGTAGAAGAAGGGGATGTAGCATACCCTGTATGATTTCTTGCTACGAAAGTATCACTAGAATCCGCCATGTTGCGGAGCCAAATTGGTGGCGGGACTTGTGTATATTTGGTTTTTTACAATTCGAAGTTTGTTCAATTCTCTTTAAGTGACCAAAAGATGAGTAAATAATGATCGAATAAAATTAAAAAGTCAAAATAACTATTGCTTTTAATGAATTAATGAGTTGAATTACGTAAGGAAGGAATAATTTGTTCTTGTACTGATCATATGTCATATTTTTTTTTCAATTCACGTACATAGAAATTCAGATAATATATAACAAAAATGTATCACAATAGAATTATCTCGTGTTCCTCTATCAATTGAAATTGTATGCAACAATAATTAAACAATATCGTGTTTCCAAACGTCAGAATATGTTGCTTTCCACGATTTATTGGCGAGTTATATCAGCATATACTCTACAAGAAACCATTTCTTATATGTTTTTCCAATACATACAACTGCCAAAACTAATTTAAATTCCTTTCAGATTTGTTTAGGTGACAGTTTCCAAACGTTATGGCCCCTCCACTTTCTTTTCCTCCATGGCAACACCAACATGCTCGATGCTACATCATAAGAGTGTGAAATGTCGTTTAGAAGTGGCTAGGTGCATCTTATATCATTTGAGTGAGCTCAGCACTTCTTGATTTTCAAATTTTTTTGCTGATTCTCATAATCTCCGAAAAATTGTGAAATGTGATTCTGAAGATTGATCCGATTATTGATCTGAGCAAAAAACATTATCTTTCTTGAATATTTGTATGGCATTGTAATTTTGGTAGTGAAAAATCGTTCACTCATTCTGACTACTGAGTGTTCACAACATCAGAAGAACAAAATCCTGATAGAATACAAAAAAAGAAATCATGAGATTAAAGTAAAAAAAAATTGATCAATGGAATGAATTGTAGTTTTTAGCAGTATGGGGAAACTCAATCAGTCATGTGTTTTGAAATCATTTTTATTTTATCAATTATTCAGAAACAGTTTGATGTGAATCCACCTCGGAATTTACTCAATGTCAAGCTTCAATTAAGAGAAATCTTTGAACGAATTAGCAGAAAAAGAAATTGACTTAAGCCGCATCAACATTATCTGAATATTCCATGAAACATTAATCACATTGTTTTGAAAAGAAAGAAGAAAAAGATATTTTATTGTGGCACAAAGCTCAAGAACAATAAATGAATATATATAAAACTAACACTTAACACAAGGTAATCTTCTTCATAAAATGATTATAATACATTCAACACTATAATATACAGATATCAGCAAAAATCTGGCATTTTGATTGATGGATAATTTTGTTTTGATATTTCTTTTGTGTTAAAATTTTTCACACGAGGCTTTCTAGTTGAAAAACATTATTCACGAATAATCTGATTTCTTCGTTTAATTTTTTGCATTGAGATATTCAGTATCAAACTAAACAATATTTTTAATTCTAAAAAATGTTTATTACAATTCTAAAATGAAACATTGCCGGTTTATTGGTCCCCTGACAGTTCACAGTTAGTTATTTTCTTCAAATTTTTTACACTATTTGACAATCTATCACATTAGTAATTATGTTTTGATATAGTATTCATATTGTTGCTTGCATTGATAATTGATTCTTTTTATGGTGCCATTATAATGATATACAAATTATTTTTCAAGGTTCGTTGCTAGGCAATAGAATCATTAGTTGATAAGATAGTTTATAAGTCGACATTAAATTGTCGATAATAAAAACGCAAAAGATCTAACACTGAATTCCATTTTCACAACCAGAGTAGTGAAAGTAGCGAAAGGTATAAAAGTACGTTCTTGAATTAAGAGGAAACAAATGTCATTGTGTAGGGAAGAAAATGACACATGATAACAGAGAAACTGACACTTGCTTGCCAGAAACATCCGATTCGCTAGCTGGAAAAGTATGTTCATATTGTATAGTTTGTATTGATAAGCTCTCGGACGTTTCTAAATTTCTAAAATCGATGGATTCCTTAAAAATTGTGAGTGGAATTAATGACAACATGTTATTCAACTATTCGGTTTTCTGAAACCAGTTTTGAATATAAAGTACAGGATATAGTTTGTCTATTTTATTATATCGTGGAGCTTTGAAATATTGAAAAACATCCATTAGAAATGATAAGAACGCACTTTGCTGGAATTGCTCGTATCATCCTAAACATTCAATTTCATTCTTCAGTTCAACTTGCTCAAAAACCCACTGTTTCTAATTATCATTCAACACCTACAACTAAAACTGTTTTTTTTTGCAGGTGGACTCCAGTGTAATGAAATTGAACAACGACCGTATGTCGAGTGCGTGTTAAAGTTGCAGTGAAAAACTCTGGATAGCATTCATTTGTATTAAAGTCTCTGAAAATGAAGTGTTACGAGGTCATCGTTTTATTCTGCTGGATATTGTTTCAACCCGCCATAAGAGGTGAGTATTGAACATATTCCAAATGAAACGAAACAATTAAAGGCTCAGATGATGTCAGTGATGAAAATCAAATGGAGCGGTTGTAAGGTTAAAGAGATTAATAGTTTACGTTAATTTACAGCCCCAGTCTAGGGGTGCCAATCGTGTAAAGTTGAGATAGAGATATAAATTACGTCATGTAATATTTCAACTGAATATGCTCCAGCTAGTCAGGACATAAGACCATCTTACATTTATATGAGTTAAAAGAAGATAATATGCTTCTACTCAGGCTAATGATAATCAAAACTTGAACACTCGAGATTTATTCCTCTCTGATGACAATAGCTATTTACAATGTCTAATATCACAAATTGAAACAATTTTATACGATGAAAAGAATATATACAATCATGAACAATTCGTCAGGAACACAATTCACAAGCGTTTTCGTTCTTTGTTAACTTATCTGAATATAATAATGCTGGGCAAGGGAAGTCTATATCTCTCTTCAAAAAGGTACCGGAGGCTTAACTCTCTCAAAAAAAAATACCGGAGATTAAACTCTCTTCGAAAGATACCTCTAAAAAAAAGGTTTAAAAAAAACACTTGTATCAGTTCTCTGTACTACCACAACTATCTGAGATCTCTGATATTCTTAGTTAACATAAAGATAATTCAGAAAAGGAAAAAATGACCACGTGTTCACTGAAACACTGGCACAGATAAATCGGGAAACTGAAAATCAGAGATTCACGGAATCCTGAAATTTGTAAATTCAATTATTAAACTAAAACATAGATCAACCAATCGAGAAGGAAGGTTGATTCATCGGATAGTTGAGGATATCAGATGGAAAGTCGTACGATCCTCAAAATGGCGGAACCCAAGCGTCTCTCACCTCATATGAAACATATGAATCGTTAACAAAAATAGATATATGGTTATCTGATCAACTTGGTACTCACCAATCTTAACTATTGCCTAACTCAAACTGTTTCAATCCAGGATAGGAGAATAAATTATTGCCTTCTCCGGTGCAGCGTCAAAATAGCGGAGGTGGCACGATCTTGACTGACTCTCGATCGTGTAGTACTTGATGTCGCGTTCTCGATCCGAGACGATCCGGAAACTCCCGAGATTTGAACCCGGTAAATTGAACCGCTACACGGTGCCAACTTTTTCATTGAAGAAAAAATGTAAAGGTAATCTTAGAATCAAGTAGTCGTTGGTGGAAATCCTTTCACCGTATCCGATAATCACTTATACCTCCTCAACATTCCTTTTGCGGACCTGAGTGCACCCAAGTTTTTTTTACTTATTTTGAGGTCTAGAAGGAGTTCTAAAAATATTGAAACGTTCAACAGCTGTTATAAAAATAGATATCACGCCCGACACTTTATGATTTTCAAATGGAGGCCTCAACAGAGCCATGTCCCACTTTATGATGAGAATAAAAGGCAGAAGTACAATTAAAAAGCTTTACTTAGATTGAGGTAGTCACCTCGTCCTAAAGGAAACGTTCAGGATGAAGGATAAAGGCAGCTATATACTGGTTGAATCTTTGTTGGGCTTCATCAGTCGAGCGCAGCTTATCCCATTGTAACCCTGCGAGAACTGTGGGAAATATGAAGCCATTCGTAGGCAACGCAAGAGTATTATGCATACACAAAAGCCACCCACCGACTCTAGAGTCCGTGTGCCATTCTCTAATCTTTCGAATTCCCTGGATGTCGCATAGGAATGATTCAATCATAACTATTTCACATCAACAACAATGTGATAATACCCTCTGACCTTCAGCATTCCTGATATTTCATATATTGAGTGATCTTCCATGAAAATTTCGTTCGAGGTTATTTTTGCCAAACCGAGGTCTCTTATTTTTATCATAAATCATTATTATTGATAGATAATCAAAGGGTGCTTCGAGAATTCCTATTGCAATTCCAGACATTGAGGTATGCAACTCAATGTCTCCTCAATTCTGGAAACCATTTTAATTAGATAATATAGATCTCTCTACGGCATTTGAAAACTTACCTTTCTTCTGAAGCTTGATATTGTCGAACGGTTTGTTATTGGAACTATCAGATCTCTATCTCCTCCTTTCTATATTCGCATATTTTTTCAATTCCTCTACAATGCTTTCGAATATTCATTGAATACGAGATAACCAGTTAAATATGCTTTCTCAACTTTGTTTCACTTTTAGGACTGATTTGGATAAATTTTACCTGCTGTAGTTTCAATGAAACTACACATTCTGAACTTTTTTTCCCTCCTAGAAATATTCTGATTCAGGGTTGAAATACCGATTTGGTTGAGGCTTCCGCGGACATCGTTTAATGCAACATGTTCTTTCGAGAATTTAGGCTGTCGTCTTGGATTAGTACTCGACGTTTCGCTAGTTCGAGTGCCTGGCATCTTCAGGAGATATTTTTCAGGAGATGTCCTCCCTGAATTAAACTGCAGTTTTATTTAATGAATGACACTGAAAATTTCCTGTGTTAATTAGCATTCAGGTTCTTTTTCGCCAAAACTTGTTTGAAAATGAGATAATTTCAGAAAAATTTTCGAAAATACATTCTACGAGAAGAAATTGAAAAACAAAAACTAATTCTATGAAAATTAAAATAGGAAAACAAAGGCAAATTCTAACACATGCAAAATTGCTTCGAAATTTATTGATTCAAATCGAATGCTCAAATAATCCACCTCATTGTGGCAATCAGTAGCCAAATCTATAATGATGGGAAAATCTCATATCTCTAAGAATATTAGGCCATACTTGCTATTTTGGCACAAAGTTGGATTACTTTGGACCTCAATTCTATTATATTCATCGCTTTTAAGTTTTTTTGGACATACACCAAATTTTTCTAGTAAGCCCAAATCATTGGGAGATAAATCTGGAGATTTGGGGGGCCATTTGATCGTCCCATTCGTCGAGATGACACGGTCAAAAAGTCGTCCTCAGATATTCAGTGACTATTCTCGAGTTATTACAGGGACATCCATTCTATTGAAACTAGACATCATCTAAATTAATTGGTATCTGTCGGAATGAGTTGATCTTTTAAGACCTACAAATATTTTGAAGCATTCTGATTACTGTCGATGAAAAATGGCTCTATAATGTAATTCCAAAGTATTGCAGTCCAAATTTCAATGATTTTCTTTTTCCACCATTATTTCACGAAATTCTCTTGAAATGGCCTTCTGGAAGAATTTCTTTAGTGATCACCCTATAACAACTGTCACCATTTCTTTTCAAATATTCCGAACAGTTATAGCACTCAAATCGACTTGATCAGCAATGTCTCTGCTAGAAAAAGGTGTACTGATTTCAAAAGCAGCACACACATTCAGTTTTTTCGTCAAACATGCAATGACAGCATTCTTTTAAACATCCATCGATTATTTTGGAGATATGCGAAGGTATCGGCTTACCTCCAGAAGCAAAAATGAAAGAATTTATTGTCTTTGCAATAGATCGACCACCGGAGTAGCATCTCATGATTTTGATTCTGGCTATTACATCTGATGCATTTCAATTAACGACAGCCGAGATCATTCCATCCTTCCGAGATTTGCCAAATCGCAATGGGATTTAGATTTTTCCACTGTTCTGCTAGACTCGGAACTCATTCGAATTTAGCATTCATAAGGATTTTTTTCATCTGTATATTATATTCAAGGCTAGACTGAAGATGTTCTCGGTGTAATTCACTACTTTGATTTTTCAATTGCTGCTGTTATGATATTTTCCTTGTTCATTCTTTTTCATTAGTAGAGGAAATGAAATATACCAATCAAATGAAGCTGGATGAAAATTTTCCCATTTTTATAGAAATCATCAAAAATACATAAAGTGTACCTCTTTTTCACTTCCCTCAGGATCAGAAGTCAGAATGATCAAATTATCATCTGAATGATGAAGAATATTCTTACTCTATTGAGCTGAATTCGTTAAAAATGACCAACAAGGTTGGTCATTCCGATTCACTTCGGATGCAGACGCGCTAAAAGACCCTGACCTGTCGACTGACATCTCTCGCAACCTCCCGCAATCGAATCATCCCAGTAAATATTTTGACGAAGTCCGAATTAAAACACTCGTAGTCGTTTAATATTGCGGGTTTCAGGTGAATAATTCAGTTTACACTCACGAGCAAGAGATTGTTGATTCTGCACTTGTGTTGGTTCATTTTAGGTTTGACCAAACATTATTCAATCATCCTAGTTACTCCTCCGTATGAATATTGATAACCTTCCACGAATTTGTGTCTGGACTGAAGGCTTCGCCATGAATATGCTAAGGGGAACAGATGGATGTCAGGCGAATAGATTAAATCATTTTCCCGGGGCCAGAAGCAATATGAATCAATTTGACAAAGTCTTATATGGACTGTACATCTCAGAGCTTGGATATTTCTCGGACAGTTCTCTTTGATTTGATGAAAAACGAAACATTGTTATGTCCTCCCTCTTGTTCGATCCACTTCGGAATTCGATCTTGGACAAACTGTGTTAGCATACATTAATTCAAGCTTATCACGAGCACGTGATTTCCTATGAGATCGACTATTTTCGGTCCGAACTTCATCGGCTTACTCGATTAAGTACTATTCTCATCATTTTGATTATGTTACAACGTTGTTAAAGAGGACTTTCAAATATTATGGAAATAATTCAAAAACAGTTTACACATTTTGGTCAAAGAATCTAAATACAATCATTCAACGAGTAGCCAAGTGTTACGTTTCGGAGAGGACGAGAAAACTGAGGATGGATTAATATAGTAATTTGTAATACAATGAAAGAAGGAAACATTCGATTTTGAAATTGCAATATAAGTGAATAGCCTTGTTAATTGACAATGCGCCTGGAGACTTTTTTCTCAGGGGAATCAAAACAAAAATCCTCGAGAAACGATGAGGCTCAGGCGACATCGGTGCTTCGTTCCTGGAACGTTTAGAGTCGTAACTATCGCGCGGCTCCAATCGCGTCATAGGAATGGGTCTCGTTCATTTACATGGGAAGCAGTATGAGTCATAGTCGCGCGGCTGTAGCCGCGCGGCTGCAGTCGCTAGAGTCGTCGCTTAGGAATCCTACCTTTAGGTGCGTCAAGTTGGTGACTCACTAGTGGAATTTCGATAAAAAAATATTTTGGGAATTTTGTGCTCCTTTTGTGCCAATTTGTGCCGTATGTTACGAATTTTGTGCCCATTCAGTTTTCGAGATATTTCGAGTTTTCACTATGAGTCACCAACTTGACGCTGTGACTCATATATGGAATTTTGGAAATTTTCTTTTTTCGATGAATTGTGTCTATTTTGTGCCAATTCGTGCCGTAAGTTACGAATTTTGTGCTCATTCAGTTTTCGAGATATTTCGAGTTTTCGCTATGAATCAAGCGTCAAGTTGGTGACTCACATATGGAATTCTGGAAATTTTCTTTTTTCGATAAATTGTCTGTATTTTGTGCCAATTTGTGCCGTAGGTTACGAATTTTGTGCCCAATCAGTTTTCGAGATATATCGAGTTTTTTTTTTCAAGCGTCAAGTTGGTGACTAACTCATCGTTTAGGAAATTATTTACGAACGTTATTTGTATTTCTTAATGATTTATATAAAAAATATTAGTCTGATATCATAATATTAGGTTGAGGAACAGAAAACCAAGTTTAGAAGTTTTCACTGAGTCAAGCGTCAAGTTGGTGATTCACATATGGAATTTTGGAATTTTTTTTTTCGATAAATTGTGTCTATTTTGTGCCAATTTCTGCCGTAAGTTTTACGAATTTTGTGTCCATTCAGTTTTCGAGATATTTCGAGTTTTCACTATGAGTCACCAACTTGACGCTGTGACTCCTATATGGAATTTTAGAAATTTTCTTTTTTGGATAAATTGTGTCCATTTTGTGCCAATTTGCGTCGTAAGTTACGAATTTTGTGCCCATTCAGTTCTCGAGATATTTCCAGTTTTCACTATGAGTCAAGTTGGTGACTCATATACGGAATTTTGGAAATTTTCTTTTTTCGATGAATTGTGTCTATTTTGTTCCAATTTTTGCCGTAAGTCACGAATTTTGTGCCCATTCAGTTTTCGAGATATTTCGAGTTTTCACTATGAGTAAAATTTGTTTGTAGGAATTGATATCCTTTGAAAAGTTTTCGACTATTCATATTTTTCAAATCTGAATTCATCTTAAATATAAAGATAGGTCAAAGTTCGAGAGTGCCGAAAGAAATTCAAATCATTGATGATTCCTTATAAATTGAAAATTATTCGGAAATAATAATCTAATATTTGCTCGACGCTTCACTATACAATTCACAAGTTACTTAGTTTTCATTTATATTGGCAGTTCCCGCAGACTAACACGTTTCCATTCTCCTACACTTCTGATTAAAAAACTAAAATATAATTCACATTGATGAGTTCATTTTATGGCCCCAATATTTCGAATTAGGAGAAAAAAATTGTGTTATACTGTACGGACCTTCAATATCTATTGGAATAATTGAATAATTATAGAACTTACCTTCAATAACACAATTTGAGGCAAAGACACTGAAAACTAAAAATACACAAATGGAGTATCAACGGGTTTCTAATTCAAATACTCTTTCTCTAGAATGGCATTACAAAAGGACAGATTATATTTTTCCCCCTTCTCAGAAAAAAATATCCTGATTGCAGGATGGACAGGGATTATTGAAATATGAGAGTAGTTGCTATTGCCTCTTGAGGAACTCCGCATCAAATATACCGCGCAATAACAACAACCGTCCATAAAACCATCATCTGGTGACGATTGAGGAGAATGTCGATGCATGGACACTTTCATGAATTTATAACTTCTTAGGAGCGCGTTGAACGCTTTAAAGATAAACTAAAATCATGGCCAGCGAAAACTTCCCATGATTTTTGTTCAATTTGTTATCAATTCATTAAATACCTCTGCGATTACATGGTCAGTCCATTGGATAATTGTTGTGAATCCAACACTTCCTTCTCGCTCCTAGGATTTGATAAATTGTGGAAAACTATGTCCCTTCATGTTTTCTCCTCTATTATTTTCTTTTTTGGTTGAAGTTGGGTAAGTTCTATGATTATCATGACATTTTAATTTTATTCTGATTACCTTTCTCATGATCATATCAGAAACTTATTCATGCCGATTTCATGTTATAAATTGATAGATTTTATCTTTTTATTCGTGCATATTTTCATCAAATAATGTTTTCTATTATGACGGAAGAATTATTCTTGATTATGTTTGTTTCTTCTACCCCTATTATAATTCTGCATGAACTTTCAACTCTCAAGTTGATAAAAGCGTGTTAGTATTCTAACAAACGGAATTTTCGGGACACTGTCTATCGACGCAGAATGTCGTTTCCGTTTATTCCTGTGAGCGGTGTGCAGGTTAATGCTCATCAATTCATTTTCAAGAATGAGGCTCGTTGTCTTATTCCAGGTCCAGGAAACATCGGCTAACAATGTTGAAAATGTTCAGTTGTCCGAGCAGAGAATTTGATCCCCTGGGCGCTCTTCACGGTTGGATGCCCTGAACCAATGGACCGATTCGGATGAGATTTAATCTTGAGCATTTCGTGAATGTCTCCAATCATTCCATCGATTTCTCGCAATTAGAGATTGAAGTGAAACATTCTCGGAGAAAAATGGTGCAACGGAAATTCACGGCGGCCATTTCATGAAATCTGTCAATAGGCAATTCTCTCAAGGAGAATGCACATGCATTTTCTTTCCTTCTTGCTCCATTCTTCTTTCAAGGACTGTTAGTCCTGTACTCAATGCTCAAGAGAATGGAACAGGGTGATTATAAGTACAAGATACGAATCTTAAACGAACTTCACGGAGCTGCTAATAGAATTACAACTATTTTCATATAAAGAATTTCGTATGTTGAAAACTACTCCACATGAGTTAGAGATGTTGACTTAAATTCCAAAAAATATAGTTCAAATGAGATTTTGTGTTGAAAATTCATATTGATATGTTTTCAAGTTGCAGGAAATAAAATCAGTTTCAGTCTGTAGGTCTGTAGCCTACCAGGTGGTTAAGTAAACTCGGACCAAATAACGAAATTTTTATTCTGAAAGAATTCAAGCATTTCAAGAATATCAACACAATGTATGGCCTCCCTGGTTATCAATGACATAATTCACATGAGGTTGTTGAACATTTCTCGAGGAATTTGGTTCCATGAACGAGTCAGATGCTCTATCCAGATAATTCAAAGATTCTGGGGTAGGATGTTGTCTGCTGGGTGCGCAGGTATTCGTCAATATGGAATACCAAGCTCATCGTACGTTTTCTCAAATATGTCTGCAAGGTGCGGTCTAGCGTTATCGTCTGGAAATTAAAGAGTTTCACCAATAGCAGTGTGATAGTTTGGCAAAACATTGTTAATGAGATACTCTCTATAGTATGAGGCCGTCATATTCCCACGACAAATATGTAGATCAGTGAGCCCTTTGAAACATATCCTGGCCTATACCATAACACTACCCCCTCGGAATAGATGGACTTTTTCACATTGCGACGATTACCGGGTATGCGTTGGGTTGTCATATTCTCCGAGAATCTGAAAATCGTAAATGTCGGGATTCATCAGTGAAAAAGATACTACGCCATTGATCGTTTCAATTGATATATTGCAGGCCCATTCTAGTCTTTGATGCTTAGGGTGACGTGTTAATAGACGGATGTCTTGATGGACGTCTAGAACCGATATTCACCTCCCCTAAACGTGGTCTGATGGTTTCGTCGGAAACTTGGACTCCATCTGCATTTTGAAGAGTATTTCGTAGCATTCTACACAATTCAAGTTGTTATTGGATGAGGAATGATTTCACAGCGATTTTCTCGAAGATTACATACTTTCCAAAACGATTGAATATGATATCCTTATCTTTTGTGGAGCAGTACACATAGCAAATAGTTTGTCAAGAACAATCCTGCGGGAAATATTTTCAATAAATTTTTTTGAAAAATTTCATACCGGAATAAGCGCTGTGTTATTAGCTTGGTTCGAAGAACTGCAGAACTCTTCTCAAGATATTGTGTAAAAAAGCTTCTTAAACTGTGCACAAGAGCAGATCCACTTACACCGGTAACGAATCGGTTTCAAGAGTTCCGGGGTTGAAGCAAGAACTGGTAGTTCCAAATTCATTCTCACCTGAGTTTGTTTTGTTGTTGTGTCTCGTAAATGTGAGACATATCTTTTATCCATAATTAATCGTCAAGTGACGGAGGTCTTCAGAAAATATCAAAAGTTGATGAAGTCCCAAGAATATAGCATATTTTGAAGAGGTGCTCCTAGACTCTAACGATACCCAATTAGTCAACATTCTCGACTGGCCAATATAGCTGAGGAATTGTATCATGAAAACATGAACACACAGACCTTTTTTCATTTCAAGAACGTTCGCGGTGAGGTTAGATCAGGATCTGTTCGAAAATATAACCTAGTTTATTGAAACCCAAATAGACCTACTGTTCCGTATAAAGAACACCTATCTAAAAGTTTTTTATTCGTGCTCAGAATAAAGAACCAAAAAAGGCGTCAAAATAAACACATAAATTAATGCTGTCTTCAACACTGAATATAATTTAGAAAGGCCTTGTCGGTATTCGAATTCACTTTATAGCCATGTTCATAAATATATCAATTGTTGCAATACCTCATTTTGCCCGGTGGTGTATTTTTTCATATGTATTTATTTAATCGCGTTTGCGAATAAAATAATTATATCTATGTTTGGATAAATAATATGAGAGGCGAATCCATTTTCTTAATGATTTCAAATCCTGATTTTTGCTACGTAAATGAAGGCGTTCTTTTAACGGAACCTGAATATATTGTTAAAACAATTGGAAAAATAATCTGACTCTGCATGAGATACTATATCATGTAGATGATCTGGATATGATTTCAGAACCACCTGATAGCAAAATTTTCTTCTGCACATAATTCAATAGTTTTCTGTAAGTGAAATAACAGTAATGTTGCTTACGCGTATACTAATTTCTTATTCGTATTTCCATGATCCAAACAAAGTAATAAGAAATTTACCTAGAGAAAAAAAAATATCATTGACCAACTAAAACTCATACAACATTATAATATATGGGGAGCGTTGACCGATCCCGTAAAAATATGAGTTAGAATCGTCATTCGACAAGAACAAAAATTGTATTTCCCGCTTCTTGCACAATGCTGTGACATGGTTGTTCAAAACGCAGGAATGGAAACAAACTAGACTAGCTATCATCGCAACAAGATTGCTGGAAACTAATTGAAAAACAACAAAAACAGGACCATCTAAGCAATCAAAGAGTTTATACCAATCTTCAAGATTGGTCAGAGTAGACCACTCGATTGTTTACCAGAATAAAATGAAAAAATTGTGAAGTGTGCCATAAAAACTAATATTTTATATGTATTAAATATATAATAACATTACATCCGAAAAATTGCTTCTGTATTTACCGCATATTACAATTCAATATTCATTTTTCATAGAATGAATTTTAGTCCCTCAAAAACCTACCGTTACTTCAAAAGAACACCACAATTTCAACTTTTCGTGAAAAATAAGTACACATAAAGATGAAAAATATGAAAAGGCCCCATTTAAATCATAATCTGACACAATTCTCAACGAAATGAAAGAAAAAAAAAATCAGGTCTATTTGGGTTAATTCTGGACTTGGTAACGAACCGGTTCGGAATTGGACCCGCGAACAAACCTATCGTGAACTGTAAGAAATTTGGTCCTAACAGAGGTTTTCGCATATTAAAATGAGCGACAGAGGACCGAACATCGGAGTCGTATCTGAAGAGTCCCTGAATATAAGACAGTGCGAATGCTCGGTACGTAAACTATGGAGAGAAGAGGCACTACGGCACTACTACTGCCTCGAAATTCTGGTTACACTTTTAGGATTCAAAGCATTTAAATTCCGCTTTGAAACAGCTAGTCATCTTTTGAAGCGATCCAGGAATCGATCCAATTTTTTTCTCCTCCTTAAGATCGGGATGCTGACCATCTAGGACGTCAGCCATTGATCAAAGCAGGTGATAGACCAAAGGAGCAACGTCAGGAGAATACGTTACAGTCAGCTTCTGCAGAACGGCAAACCTAATACGAATACACTGGTGTTTATCTTCTTGTTTAGTTTTTTTCGTTCTTTCTCGTGGCCATTGCAATTATTTCATTTTGTTTTTATAATTTCTGAGTTTATGGGTAAGAACCCCAACTTTCCTGTTATGTTATAATAATAATAATATATTATTTCATTCAGTAGTCTCCGGCGATTCTCAAACACTGACTGCAGCTTATCCGATTTGAGTGGATGGTACTTCGAAAATGACTATACCGATGTGATATTCTTTGCCTTCCTCGGGTGAATCAGCTCAACCGATTAAAATTATAGCCATACTTCTTCGAACCGTGCTATCGGGATCTCTCGAGGGCCCGTTGAAATTCGGATGGGTAACCGCTAGAGGGCAATTAGTGCTGTTGAGCTCGCTTGCCTCAATTCTTCATGACGTCAGCGTTTCCTATTTTGTATGCGCTCATCGTTACATCGGCACAGCCTTCGCAGATGAATTGACATTACGGACGGATTACGTTTATTAGTTCCACAACAACATCACCATGAAAGGTACTTTATATCTGCCAGAATCTGCAATATTTGGAAGATGAGTATGTCGAGACGGTTCGTTGAACGTATGTTATATTCTAGTTTCAGAATTTTTTTTACGCTTAGACACTGATTAATGGGTACAATGGCGTAGCGTGTATTTATAGAAATATTTTTACAGGGTTTTTTTTTATTAATATTAGGTTGACATGACGTTTGTTGGATTGACTGAATAAGAAGAGAAGCATCTACTGCTAATACTAGAAGGAGATATTTCAGACATTCAGCTAGAAAACTCTGATGAAAATGTAGAGGTTGATGTAGAAGACAAGAAGACATTTCTCTTCAAGAAGAAAGTCAAATGCAGATAGGAGAAGCTGCTGCTTCTATTGTGAAGTGGGAGAAAATGTTGAGGACTTGGGAGATTATAGTTCGTCGGATGATATTCCACTTGCCCGATTACCTAACCCAAGGCTGTCCAACACGAGGCCCGCGGGCCGCATTCGTAATGCGACCTAATTTCTTGTGGCCCGCAGAGGGGCGCTGGAAATGGCCACAGCGATAAAACCACTTAAAATGGCATAACTGTTTAGTGAAACAAAAATGCCGAAAAATTCGAAGCAGTCTCTATATCGCATCAAACGATTGCAAGACAGGTAGACCATATTGATCAATATACCTAGAAAACTGTATCACTCAGTTGAAAAGTGTGAGTATGTTTCGCTATCCTTAGTCGAAAGTACTGATCTATCGGATATCAGCCAGGTTGTAATTTTTGTCAGGAACGTTCATAGGAGATGCTTGATTTTGAATGGCACAACCAAGGGTACGGATTTTGAAGCTGTGAATAAGATCCTATCGGACCACGGAGTGTCCATGAAATCGAAATTGCAGGACTCATGAAATAAAACCACATAAACAGTCAACAGTCTTGTGATACATTGTATTGTTCACCAAGAGGCGCAATGTAGAAAATTGTCAAATCAAATGGATGTCAAGAAAGTAGTTGTTGAAATAACTAACATTATGCTAGAGGGCAATCGTTTTTCAAAAATTTTGAGATTACATATGCCGAACTGTTACTTCACCCCACCATCCTTTGAAGAAATAAAGGATTTCATTCTGAAGAAGTTTCATATCAACATCGGATAAAATAGGTTTAGTGAATTTAAAAAAAAAGATAAGAAAAGTTTCAGTTTTTGCTCAGCCCCTTCAGAATGTAAGTAGAGCACACCTCCAACTTTAATCGAAACTTAAGGCTCACAGTGGGTTTAATGATGGGAAGCACATATCTGAAAAAGCAGCATTAAGCTGCAAATTTTTGAACTGCGGCCCTCCGGACTGGAAAGTTTCAAAATGTGGCCCTTGGGGTACGTGGAGTTGGACAGCCCTGACCTAACCCCCTGAAAGAAAAAGATACAACCTATCGATGGCGAAAGAAAGATGAATATGCGACAACTAGATACAATTAGCAATAATTCTTTTTCCGAACCCCATTCTACTGAAATGATTCCTCTACAATATTTCAAACTATTTTTTACAAATGATATAATAGCAAATATTCCTTATCAAACAAACATTTATTCTGTTCAACAAACTCAAACATCAGTGAACACAACAGAAAAAAAAATGGGAATTCACATTCTGAGTAGAATTATCAAAATGCCAAGTTACCGAATGTATTGGGCGGAAGGTACAAATATCCCTCAATGGCAGATGTGATGTCGCGTAATAAATTCGATAAACTCAGAAATATGATTCATTTCAATGATAATTTCCAAATGAAGCCTGGGTTATAGTCCAGATTATGACAAATTCAAGATTAGGAGACCGGTGATAGACGAGATCAGGTATAACTTGGCGAAGCTGGAACCAGAAGAGTTCAATTGAATTGAAACCATTATGATCCCGTTCAATGGGCGATCATGCTTGAACCAATTTGTAAAAAATAAACCTCATGAATGGGGAACAAGAATGTTTGCCAGAGTAGGCAAAATTAAAATGCGATTCTTTTGTCAAATTAATGTTTATACTGTTGGACAAACAAAATTTAATTTCTTCGATGTTTGTGTAACTCCCAATGATGCCATATGGCATCACGAGTCCTGCAAGGATCAGGACACTTCTTAACAAAAATTACTCATACCTTTGTGTTTTTGGAGCTTACCTGAACTAATTTGGGTGGGTAATAAATTTTATTTTTCTTTAATTGATAATTCGGGCTGGAAAGGGATAAAGAAACTGAGCTGAATGTGAATATTAGTCAAAACCTCTTGACTTAACATTTTCACTGCCCTCTTCCGACCTTTTTCAAACGTTTTCTGGCTGAGTCACTCATTTTGACCAAAGTTTAGAGTTTTGTAAAGTTGAAGAGTGTTGAGTAAGAGGCTCGGCTTCATGTGAGATCTGATAACTGGATATTCGTTCTTGACAGCCTAATAAAAACGATGCTCAAAGCATCGCTCGATCATATCAAGATCGAGGGTCATTATCGATCACCTTTCAGCACATTCCGGACAGCAACAACAAGAATATCAATTAATTAAAACTTCCCGATAGTTCTCGCATCGGAATGTATTATTGTCATATCTCGCGATCCCTGCAGATTTGCATCGGCTTATCATATCAATAGTTTCGACACATACTCCAGGGGCCTTATCGCTCTGGCCAGCTGATGAGAATGAGTGGCTCCCCTAATAACTTCGGCCCGAATCGAAGCGGGCCTTGCTCGCTCCCTGTTTATCTCCGCATCTATTATCCAGCTCCAGGAGCGCCGGGACCATGGCCGAATTCAGATAGGTTGTTTGTTTCAAATTTACGGGATTTATCTTGTTCGTTTCCTTAATCCCCGGTTAATATTTACTGCTCTTTAAAGCCGGCTTTGGCGCCGCTTTCATTGTCGAGTGATATGTTTATAGAAAGTTTGATTTGGTGGCAGTCCCCAGAAGACGTACATTCTGGAATTTGCAGATTTGTTCCCGCAACTTCTTTTTTTTGTTTTTGTATTTCTACTGACTTTTATCGTTTCTAGTTTGCAGTAGTTTGAATAAGTGATATTTCGTTATATGTTCTGACAACTTGTTTATTTATGTTTTAAATTACCCCGAAATTGTTTCAACCATGGTCATGAGATTGGCTTGTCCGTTTAATTATAGAAACAAACAAATATACCCCCAGTCAATAAATTCCGGACAGGCAAAATTTTTGTCGAATTCAACACCCTGTATCTTTTTTCGTAGTTCTCCGATTTTGTTGAAATTTTCACCAGGTGAAGTATTGGGTCTTGTTATATTAACCTGAAATTTACTTTGCGAAAATACCTGTAGTTCATCCGTTATACAGGGTGACAAAAAACCATGTTTTATACCATTCACCCTATGGTGAATTTGAGGCGGAAAATTTGATATCATTCAGTTTTAATAATAATAATAATAATAATAATAGTTTATTTTACCCAACAGGAAATTTCCCAATAACAGGGTAACATATGAATAATATGAACAATTATTCAAACAAAATTACACATTCAATGATGCAACAATAAATAATAACCGCCCCGAACTAAAAAAACACATTAAACTTAAGTTCATCAGCAGCCCTGCAAAATCGATAGACCGGAGCCTGCTCAAGTACGTTAGTTCGAGGTTTAGGGAGTCGAAAAGTTGATCCGGTCCTCGCTTCAATTCTTGGTACACGAATTTCAACCCTGGACAGTAGATGAGGTGAATCAATTCTTCCAGTGACTAGCTTTTGCGCAAATTTAGCGCACTGTCGCTTCTGTCTCTCCTGCAATGTTGAAACTCGCATTTCCCGCATGATCTCCGACAAATCCGCACCACGTTCAGGATACCTGCCGGTCTTTCTATATTCAGCACACTTCAAGAATTTCCTTTGAATGCGTTCAAGTGATGTTAGGTGGGAACTGTATATCGGAAACCAAACCAAGTTGGCGTACTCTAATTTGCTGATGACAAGAGAAAAATATAGAATTCTGAGGACCGAAACATCAGGGAACTCCCCGGAACACCGGAACACAAAGCCTAAAGATCGACTAGCCGAAGAACAAAGCTCCTCGATGTGAGGAACAAAGCTGAACGTCGAATCAAATAACACCCCCAAATCGCGAAACCGATCTCCACTAGCGATAAGACAATTACCAATAGAATAATTGAAGGTGAGAGGACGTAGGCTTCTCGTGAAAGTCACCTTAAAACACTTTTGTAAATTTAAAATGAGTCCATTGCGCGAGCACCAAATATTAACTAACTCCAAGCTGGACTGGAGCAGCTCTAAATCAGCAATTCCGCGTATCCTCAGGTAAAGTTTGAAGTCATCTGCATAGGCCAAGGCCAAGCAACTGAGAAGAGCCAGAAGATCGTTGATAAAAATTATGAATAACAATGGTCCAAGATTAGATCCCTGTGGCACCCCAGATGACAGACAAAATTCGAAAGACTTGAAGCCATTATAAAACACATGACTCATTCTTCCCTCCAAGTAAGATCTCATTAGGTCGACATATGCTGGACTGAGGCCAAAAAAAGAAAGTTTATTCAGCAATATACGGTGATCAACCGAGTCGAAGGCTCGTGAAAAGTCTGTATAAATAACGTCGACCTGACCTCCATCATCCAGAGTCTCCGCGATAAACTGCGACAATGTTGCCAAATTCGTGACCGTAGACCTGCCCCGCATGAAACCATGTTGCATTGCTGATATATGTGGTCTAACATTATGACTGATATTAGCGAATAACGCTTCTTCATATACTTTTGCAAAGTTACACAGTACTGAAATTGGTCTATAGTTCTCTACATGTGATTTATCGCCTTTTTTGAATATCGGAACTACTCGGGCTCTCTTCCAAATGGTGGGAAAAATGGAAGTACGCAAGCTGACAGAGATGATGCGATGTAGAGGCTCAGCAAGCACAGAGCTACAGTTTCTGATGAAAAATGAGGGTAGCTGATCGTCACCAGCTGTTGTTTTATCAGGAAATTTATCCATAATAGATCTAATTTCATCTTCAGTTATAGAGGGCAAGACAACTGGAGGGAATTGGGAATAATGAGCTTCGCTATAATCCCTGACTGCGTCTGGCATACGAACATTTGAAAAATGCTTTGCGAACAAATCGACTATATCTCTTGGATCGTTATGTGATCTTCCGTCACTATGAAATACACCAGGAATTCTTGTGCCACTCTTCCTATGGTTGATGTATCCCCAGAAAGAGGAAGGATTTGACTCCAAATCGCCTTGCACCTCAGCCAAGTAATCGTCGTACGCCGAAGAAATTCCAGACTTGACCAAAGACCGCAAACGCCTGAAATCTCGGAGATATTTAGTTCCTCCTGTGGACCGCCACCTTGAACGATAATAATTCTTTAATCGGATGTTGCGCTTCAAGTCAGGAGTAAACCACACTGGAAAGCAGCGTTTCCCAGAGGTATAAGTTTTAGTAGGTACATGATCTTTTATGATTTCGAACAATTTATCATAAAAATAGCGCAGAGCGTCATCAACATTATTGAATGTTTGGAGAATATTCCAATCAACGGAACCGAGCGACGAACGCAAGGCCGGAAAATCAGCTTTCCTGAAGTTATAAAACGTATTGTTGCGTGTTGGAAAATTTATTTGGCGTTCAAAGGAGCTTCGGCTCACAATTATGCTCAGCGCTGGATGATACAGATCCTCCGGGACAAAGGGCGACTCAGAATGAGCCACAGACACCTCGACAGTATCTCCTGCGAGGACCAAGTCAAGCAATTTTTGGTCTCTGTTGTAGATGAAGTTGAACTGCTGCCACCTGAGGAGGTCACAAAAATTTCTGAACAACACCGACTTGGGACAAGAAGGCCCATCACTAAAATTGGGAATATTTAGATCGCCGATTAATACGACCGTCTTTCCAAGAAAGCTCATCTCAAGGGCAGATGTGAAGGTCTCGAGCTGAAAGACAGCAATATCAGGAGGAACATAAACCACACATATGATGAAATCGTAAGGACAAGTACACTGACACAAAACCACGTCAATCAGCGGAACACGATCAGTCAAGAATTCAGTATTCAACGTTTTGTAAGAAATATTATCTGAAAGTGCAACCAGCACTCCTCCTCCACGAGATCTGTTGACCCTGAGAAACTGTCTGTCACAACGCACCACACTATATCCCGGCGGAACTATCTCGCAATCAGTCACCGAGTCACTAAGCCACGTCTCACTGATACAAATAATGTCATATGTATATTCACAGGCTGATTTGAAAAATTGAGGCAATTTAGAATTGAGCCCCCTGGAATTCTGGTAATAAATAGAAACACCTGGACGCTCACTGGCCGAAACAGAAGAACTAATCCTGTTGGAAGACACTAGTTTTTCGAGCCAGTGCTCACTATCGTAGGAACACCCCCTACATGTTTTATTTTGAGACCAGTCTCACCCTCGGCCACGCGCAACTCCATCTCAGCCTTAACGGCCTTAAACATCTCCATCTGCTGTGGCGTTCTGTCCGGAGTTATGAATACTCCCGCATATTTATCCTTGATTTTCTGAAGTTTTGAACTGAAGTGTGACTCTTTCCTAACAAAAGTATCCGCTTTGAAAAAAAAATATCATTAAAAGGAAGAATTACATTTTTTCAATTTTTATAACAATTTAAAACATAACAATACCTTATCGACTAGTAAACATAAACGAACATCTGAAAATTAATAGCATGTATTTCCACCTCAGTTTCTCATAATTTTAACCATACGACGTGGCATACTTTCAATGCATTTACAAATTGCTTCTGGGGGAAGCAACAATTTTTGTTAATGCAGAACAATGCTAGGCCTCACGTTGCACGGGTTGAAACAGAATACTTAGAAGAGGCGAATATTCAAGGATTCGTGTGGGCAGCCAGAAGGCCGGATTTAAATCCAATTGAACATGTATGAGATATGCTGGGTGGACATGTTCGAAATCGGCAGCCCAACACCTTGCCCGATTTACGAACAGCCCTTCTTGAAGAAGGGGAAATTTTCACCTGGAAGCAATTCGGAAATGCATTGAAAGCATGCCACGTCATATAGTAGGAGTGATGAAGAAGCGAGGTGGAAATACACGCTATTAATTTTCAGATGTTTGTTCATGTTTACTAGTCGATAAGGTATTGTAATGTTTTGAATTGTTATAAATATTGAAAAAATTCAACATTTTCTTTGAAATTGTGTTTTTTTTTTAAGCAGATACTGACGTAAATCAAGATACATCAATCAAATCGATCAAACTTCAAGCCTAACTGAATGATATAAAATTTTCCGCCTCAAATTCACCACAGGGTGTTTAGAAATGAAGGGTATAAAACAAGGTTTTGATTCACCGTGTAAAACAGATGAAGTACAGGTATTTTCGCAAAGTGAATTTCAGATTGATTTAACAAGACCCAATACTATACCTGGTGAAAATTTTAACTAAATTGAAGAGCCACGAAAAAAGATACAGGGTGTTGAATATGACAAAAAAAAATTCTGTCCGGAATTTATTGACGGGGAGTGTACATTCCATAATGTGCTATATTATTTGTTATTGATACAAATTATAAACATTGACATGTGGATTCTTCCTCCTTGCGGTAAACTATGAAATATCTTAATTTGTTATCAAAGATGATGATCGTGTAACCGAAAAATTTCGAGTGATAATTTTAGCGTATTTGGAAATAACAGGACTATTTTCTGTTTGACAACTGAGAAATCTCTGAAATCAACGATGATTATATTGAACGACTGATTATGTTCAAATTCTGTACAAGAAAAGTGTCTTAGTTCAATGGTTTTCACTCTTTTCAATTTCCACACAGTGAATGATGAGCACAAAATGATACGCCAAAGCACGAGAGCGAAATATCTCCTTACATTCGCGAGAATACAGTTATGCCCCAGAAATTTTATATTGCATGAGATTAAAGAACATGTTGCATTTTTCACGTCAATTTTCCCCCTTGCGGGACGATCCATGATACTCATTTCTGCAGCATGTATGCCCGGAGCCAGACACGTGACACTGGTGAATGAAGCAGGTTCTCAAGTTCCCCTTCATACATCGGTAGGAGAGTTCTGAAAAGGATGAAATTACATGAATAGCCGCATTTCTCTTACCTCTAACTGAATGCTTGGCTGAATATCTATTACCCTTGGATATGACTGAGAATATAATTTCCCAGCTTGAGGGCACACTCTAGCCAGTCTTAATGAGTTGATCCAGTGTAAGCCCCATTCCGGGATAATTCTTTTATCTCCTCTCATCTGGTATGAGAAGTAGGCACTTCTGGAGTTTTCAACTATTTCATGATGCTACTCGTACTCGGGGCAGTGGATCTGTAGTAACAAATTGTTGAACCGGCTTTCACGAGTATGGTGCCCAATTAATGACTTGTAATTGTTGCAATCTGAACACTTTCGAGATTTTTCTCCAAAAAGAATTCATTTGAATCCAGCATGTGCATGTACTAGTTTCACCATATATTTTCTTTTGATTCAGAGAGCTAAAATAATGTTGAAACAAAACTGTACCTAGCTGAGGTTGGCGCAACACAGGAAAATTATACAGGTCTGCAGTATGATTGAATGAGTAAAGAAAAAACTTCAGCTAAAAAAACCTTCACTTCCTTTGTGAAAACAAAATTTACTGAAAATACCAATATCAGATAAATCTTGAAAGACGTCAGCGTGATCTGAGAGAACATCTGCATTTTATCCGTCCATGAACTCTGATAATAAGATTTTTCACAAAACGACTAGCCATTCTCAATCTTAATTAAAAGGAAAAAGAGCAGACAAGAAACCAATTATTTAGAATAAATGAAATTATTTTGAAAACTTTTTTCAGAAATGTATTATTTGTTACTGAAAACCATCTTGAACTTTATAAATAGGGCAACTAGTTATAAGAATCTTTTCATTTTCCTCGCATTCACAACTAGGGCTCTCAACCGAATTCCATCGGAAAAGCATGCTATTGTATCTTTCACGGCCTGTTCTAATATGATTTGGAACAGACCATATTATCTTGGGAAGGTCAAAACCAGGAACTCTGATGGAAGGATCAGTAATAAAATATTTATTGAAAAAATGGCCAACATTCCATTCAAATTGCCAAATTTCTTTTTCGCTCCTATTCATAGCAATTGGAAAATTTGACCATAAGGTCTTACGCGACTTCAATCTGAGGAGCTTATTTTTTGGAATATAAGTGAGTATGGGAAATGAAAGTTTCACCATGAAATTAAGTACATGAAGCCTTTCCGTTGATGTTATTTCCCCATTCAATATATGAAATATGAATTAATCGAATTCTGCGATCTACTGTTCAAAATCTCGAAAAGCTGCCAGTCATCATGGATTTATCCAGAATACATCAAAGATTCGGGCAAAAAGTCCGTGTCTTGGTTATTATCTTTTCATAAGGATACATCGAATACTGGCAATTTTCTGAGCGAATTTCACATAACTGAAGTATTAGCAATTTTAAAACGTGATTCAAGAAATTACTATTATAATAATTATTATTATTTATTAGAATAAGAAAGGAGGCATATAGCCTATAAACTTTCAAAATACAGAGTTAAATCAAACAAATAGTGTGATACAAAAATAAAGACTTGTATACAAGTTTACCCAAAGTTCATCCCACACCAAACCAAAAATTTTCTCCCATTTCATCCCATGCACACATATCACATATAATTATAAGAAGAGTCTCTCGGGCTTATTGGTTCATTAGGAATAATAAATCTAGATCTATGATTATACCTCGAACGCTGAATTTCTGACAATCCAATAGTTTAGGCTTTCACGACCGGATTGAAACAGTCTTCCGGGCTTATTGGCCGTGGTCTATTAGGAATAATTTCACCTAACGTTTCGCCTACTAATTCGGTAGGCATCTTCAGAGGATTCTAGGTCTAAGATTTCTGACAATGTACTACGGGTTCTAGAAAGTAACCGTTCCGAAGAATTGGAAATCATGAGAAAAAAATTAATGGAGGTGACGTTCGCACTCTAATGAAAATAAAATCGAGGTTTCTTGTTTCCATTCGAACAATCATCACAAACATTAAAATATTCAAATTCATAATTCAAATTCATATATTCATTTAACCTCCAAATTTACATGGTCTCTCAGAAAATACAACATACTCTGTGTATGAGATAATAAATGATTCACAAATATTATAATAATATATATTCCAATTTCTGATTGAAGGCTGGTGAAGTACGTTTAAAAATATCCAAAAAAAATTTGTGGGTGTCCGATATCTATTTACCATCTTATGAATCATAAATTTTTGTTATCCTCTTGTAGAAAAGGATTCTAGCTATGCTAAGTATTATATGAAAAATTGGGTCGGTGACTGCAGGATGAACGTCCAAGTATACAAATGAGCAAGAAGAAACTTTTCTTCAAACATTTCTGACGTATTTCTCGATTTTTTTTATAAGAGCGACGCATTCAGAATTATTGAAGGTTGATAGTTTTCATTGGAATTCGCTATACTATAGATAACCTCTTTCGAATTTCTGTGTGCTGTTACTACGATATTGATTGAATCGTTACATGTAGTTTAAGTTCATTCAGTTGAAAAAAATGTATGTTATGTTTTTGACAGCCTTTCGAACACCACGAGCCGACGGATACCCATAAATTCAAAGAAATGTTCAGGGATTTTTTTTTATCCAACTCCTTAACATTCATCGCAGTAACGTTCGTAATTCAAACCGGCCTAGGGATATGAAGAAAGTTTTTGGAATGAAGTAACCATCAAACGAAGACGTTGTGAAGCAAACAAATTCAATTTCAAGTTAGCAAATAATATGAACATTCAGGGGTAAGTTTGAGAACTTGCGTTTCTGGCAACTTTATATGCTCCTCTTTCTCGATGGACAAGGGCCATGATACAGTCTCTAGGAGAATTCCGATCCATGTTCTCATTCAGGGTTCGACCTCTGAAATTCAAGATATACAGAGTGACTTCGGAAAACAAGTTTACAAAAAAATTTCTCCTGGTCAAGAGTCTACTCCTCGTCCTCGTCCATCATGATGATTGAAGCAAACCAAGAATTACTCAGCAAAAACAGCTTGAAAAATTAATTAACGTTCATCGATCTAGATTATACGCTTTTGATCTCCCGAGAAAACTACTGGGTTTTCAATTCCCTGAAACGAAATGCTTTGAAAAAATTTTGAGTTCTGTCGGCTCGATTTCGTCAAACGCAGGTAATTGGAAGAACTATCGAAACAAAAAACATTCTCATCAGAAAAAAAATGTGAAGAGTTCAAGCTAAATTTTGGCTTGCATATAATTTTGTAATGTTATTTAAATTTCAACGTTCAGCTGTTCGCCGGTAACCTCTAGAATTCTATATTGCTCAGAACAAACTTGAACTTTGTTCAATGTAGCCAAGTATTTTATGAATTTAATTTATTACTTACTTATATGTATACGTCCTATACCTTTATAACTGAAACTTGGTTCCTATAATCAAATAATCAGTCAACCCTCTCAATGCATGGGCCCTCCCGTGACGCGGTTTCTTATGTCAGGTCTTCTTCTTCTCAGCATCGCAATTCGAATTTAACGGAGTTGACGTAATTTGAAATGCGATTTTCACAAATGATCACCACATCCATTAATTGATTATTTATGATTAATTGGTGTTTTGTGCAAACTTTGCGTCGTCCTCACTCGAAAAAATTATCAAAATCAAGAGACAGATGAAACGATGTTATAAATAATGCACAATCAATTTTAGAACATCGATATTTAATTGTCAAACATCGATGATCATCAAAAATTAATGAGAATCGATCACTTCTATTTCTTAAGAAAAATTCCTTGCATTTTTATATTTTCCCACCTTTCGAACCTTTCCTGCAATTCCACGAATAAGTGAAGACCAAAATCAGACATAAATTCTTATAGCCGTTTTTAAGTTTTGATGTACTTAACGCACAGAAATTCATTTTAATATATACAGATGATCAAGAAAACATTGACTTTCTTCCTGTTTGCAATTTAATGATTCATTTCTATTGTTCATCTAATTATATTTGATTCTTAGGGGCATTGTTTGTCCTGAATTGAACCAATCTCGTTATTTGACACAAAAATGTTTCCTCATAAAAAAGATAAAACTTTATTTTCATTGTTCGAAGTTCTATGATGAAATGTACGAGTAGCTTTGAAGAAATTTCCATAAAACAAAGCTGCATTTTGGAATTTGAAACATATCCATGAAAAATGCAGGAGGCAAAATCTAAAAGCAGAGTTGAAGCTCGACAAAAATTGAAATATAAATGAGATCGTTTCAAATTCAGGTCAGAAGAACGGTTCATTTTCAAACAATGAAACAATCAATTACTCTATTCATTGAAGAGCAACTACGAACTAAAACATTCGAATTTCAGCAAGTTGGGATAAATATTTCGTAAACTAATTATAATTGCAAACATAGAAAACGGTCCAAATGGGGACAATTACCGTTTTCAAGCTAATCCACATAATCAGATCACATTCTATTCATTCATGAATAAATACTGCTGGAATTAATTATCATTGAATAAATTATTAATTTCCTGTATGGCAAAGCTTGAAACGAGGCCATATGAATTGTATACTTTCTGGTTGAACGACCCTACGAATACATGAAAGATATACACCAAACCGAAAAAGCTAAGAACAAAGAGAAGCAACATACACAGTCTCTGGAAAAAATGACAAATAAATAGTTCTCATTCAAATGGAATTAGTGCATAAACAAAATATTTCATGGAAGCCGTGTTGATAGAGATTATTGAATAAATTATTTAGATTGAATTATATGATTAGCACAAAGGAAAGTATTTTATCGTATGAAAACACGAAGTACGAAGAAAAAGTTTGATGCATGTTGCCATTCCTAAACTGATATCAAAAGGGCTCAAACTCGTTAGCTTAATAAGAAACAGAATTAAACTTTTCTTATCATTAACTATATTCTCATCGATGAAAGTTTTTCATTATGATAGATATATAGGAAAAATTCATAAAATTTTGTTTTTACAAAAACACACTATGCAGTTTTGTATTCATTAATATTGATTTCTTGGTTAATACTTTTAAAACATTCATCCAAATTTTTCAAGTCTATTCGTTGTTACCTGTATTAAATCGTTGGTAAAAATTAGGAACGATATTCGAAAAAGATGAGCAAACAATTCAAGGGTGATTTCTAGACTCAAAATGAATAGTTCCCCTTCATATAAAATTTTTTATGAACTTGAGAGTGTAAAACTTAAATTTTGCTCACATTTTTTTTGCTTTACTTTTTGCTACGTTCATGAAATTTCGATGACTTATTGATGTTACTTCGGGTGCCACTGACGAGCCTATACTTTTGTTTGAATGGTCCCAATTTTTTTATGCAACACAGGTATACGAATTTTGAACGAATATTTTCATTCCTTTGACTTTTCCACCAAAAAAAGGCATACCTCTTTTGTTTCTATAAATCTAGCCGTTTTCGAGAGACACGCAGAATGGCATTGTTTGCATACGATGAGTTAGAAATATCTTTGATTTATTTTCAAGTTTCAGTATGAAATTTTTTGGATACATGTGTTATGGTTGCCACAAATTCCGAAATAATAGTAAAAATTTGCTGTTAGTGAAATTTAAACTAAACACCCTGTAACTTCGTTAGAAATCAATTTTCGAAAAAATTTTGTAGGAGAAGGTTGCGTTAATTTTTGGTAGAGAAATCACCCCTGCATTTCTTGTTCATCATTTCTGGACACCCTGTATACCCTAGTTTCAAGAATGAGATGTTCGATACCCCATACCCCATGCATTATCAAAAATCACCCTCCCCACAAAAAAAAAAATCGAGGTCACACAATTTCCTCACAGTCAGCGAACAAACCCATTCTGTATCGAAAATGAAATACATTTCCAGTCGTTCTTACACACGTGTTCGCCCCTGTTCTCCTTCACTGATTCGTAATGAACCGAAAATATAGTATATCATGAAATATATAACCTCCGTTATAAAGTATAATTTACTCCAATTCGGCAACAGCCAAGAATACAAATGATATAATTTTGGAGGATTTGGGAGTGTCCGGAATATATTTCGAATAGAACTAGGAGGAAGGCCGGAATCGGTTGTATTGAAAAGAAGGAGAAAAAAGCAGGAATTTCAATCTTTCTCTATTGGTTCGCGCCGTTAGAGAAGTTAACACAATATGGATATTTTCATTAGGACGTTAGTGAAGTTCAGTGTTAGAAAGCAGATAACCAGATACTTCAAATAATGGTATGGAACGTTTTTTTTCATGTGGGCCTCAACAGCTTCTACGATAAAAATTATTCAAATATTCCTTCTTTTAACGCTGGTTTTGTGAGTTCTGAAGGTAGACAATATTAATTATAAAACCTATTCGTGCAATGTATTATGAGAGGGCTCTCAAGGAATACCACACCATTAACTAGGTTAGTCCATGAACTTGTTTTCATTTCACTCAGAATATCAGTTGAAAAAATTGAAATACATTCCTGGTTAGGGCAATCACCTCCTGTTTTCTCCTTATTTCAAGACTCATGACTTCTTATCGTCCAACTGTGTTTATTCATTAGAATAGGTTTCTCATCAATTTCCTCAACAGTGTTAACTCTGGAAACTTAATGAGATGAAAATTGAACAAACTTTTAATTTTCCTATTAGCGTAAGTTTAAATTACCCATGCGAATTCACATCATATGGTAGGTAACATTTTTCCAATTGGAATGCTGATCATTAAATGATTAGCATCCTCAGCAGGATGAGCTACTGCGCGATTTAACATTGTTTGGTGGGGTTATGTTTTTTTCACAATATATATATATATATATATATATATTAGACTGATTCAAAAAAATCGACTTCTTTTGTTTTCACGAAACCCCCCCCCTAATTATCTTCAGGGTATCGAAAAAAGACCTCGGTGAAAATATCATCTCCAAATAATAACGTTTAGAGGTCGCTCATCAATTATTTCTGTTTTGCCTACTAATAGCAGGGGAAAAATTTCTTTTTTCAATAAAAAATTCCTAGAACACAAACCAATTGGCGGATTTCTTTGTAAGATACATTTTCGTGTAGGCAATCAGATACACTACAAATATGTCCTCTACGATATTTCCATAAAATGGCCTCATCTAAAGTTATTCGATTCGATGCTAATATTGAGGTATTTTTGAAGAAAAAAATTATTCAAAAAAATCGACTTTAGTTGTTTTCACGCAACCCGCCTTCTAATCATCTTCAGGGCATCGACAAAAAGCGTCTGTGAAAATATTAGCTTTGAATATTAATATTCAGAGGTCGCTCATCGATGGTTTCTATTTTCGCTGCTGATGGCAGGAAAAAAAATTCTCTTTTCAATTAAAAATTTTTTGTTCACGATCCAATAGATGGATTCCACTGTATGATACATTTTGGTGTAGAGAACTAGATACTCTACGGAAATGTTCCATACGATATCTCGATAAAATAACCCGTTCAAAAGGTATTTGAACTTTTTTTCCAAAATACCTCAATATAAGGTATTAATATAGGGGTATTTTTGAAGAAAAATTTCGAATAACTTTTGAACGAGCAGTTTTATCGGAATATCGTATAGGACATTTTCGTAGAGCACCTAGTTCCCTTCACGATAATGTATTACACAGTGGAATCCGTAAATTGGTTCGTGAAGAGAAAATTTTTTATTGAAAAAAGAAAATATTTTCCTGCTACCAACAGCGGAAATAGAAATCATCGCTGAGCGACCTCTAAATATCAATATTCAAAGCTAATATCTTTACAGACGCCTTTTTTCGATACCCTGAAGATAATTAGAAATAGAGTTTCGTGAAAACAAACAGAATCGATTTTTTTGAATAATTTTTTTCTTCAAAAATACCTCAATATTAGCATCGAAACGAATAACTTTTGAAGCGGCCATTTTATTGAAATATCGTAAGGGACATATTTGTAGAGTATCTGATTGTCTATACGAAAATGTACCACACAATGAAATCCGTCTATTGGTTTCTGCTCTAGGAATTTTTTATTGAAAAAAGAAATTTTTTCCCTGCTATTAGTAGGGAAAATAGAAATAATTGATGAGCGACCTCTAAATATTACTATTTGAAGCTGATATTTTCATAGAGGTCTCTTTTCGATACCCTGAAGATAATTAGGGGGGGGTTTCGTGAAAACAAAAAAAGTCGATTATTTTGAATCAGTCTAATATATATATATTGTGAAAAAAACATAACCCCACCCCTCCAGAAAACAATGTTAAATCGCGCAGTAGCTCATCCTGCTGAGGATGCTATATATATATATATATATATATATATATATATAGCTAAAATAATACAATAAATGTTGAAACAAAAAGTACCTAAGCTGATGTAAAAAAAGAACGGGGTATCATAACATTCTTCGTATGATACTATAGAGTCATACGATACTATCATCACTAGTATCATATGATACTATACAGCCAGGAAAAAAAAACCTCAGCCGAAAAAGCGTGTCTCCCCGTAAAAAAAATAACATAAAATATTAAATATCAGGAAAATCTTGAAAGACATCAATGTGATCATCTTCATGTTATCCGTCGATGGGCTCGGATAGACAGATTCTTCCCAAAACGACTCGCAATTCTTAATCTGAAATGAAAAAAGACAAAAGCAGAAAAGAAACTGATTATTCAGAATAAATCAAATGCATTTTCGAAAGTGTTGAAATTCACGAAACTGATAACTTTTTAACATAACAAGCTAGACTTATAAAAAATTAATTAATACATAACTTTTAACTGTCCTCTTTCACGAGGATTTTTTTCTGTTGTCGTGTGGGTTTCTTGCAGAAGAATAACTTCGATACCATGTTCATCAGCTAATTTGGAGACGTAATCACACTTATCTTTCGAAATTCCTTCGATATTCAAATTCAAATTCCACAAATTTTCGCTCTCTGGTCGTGAGTGTTTTTCAAACCGGATACGACCTTTCAGGTGATGATTTTTCGGCACTTCAGATGTTTGAAGGCCGCTACGGGACCCCAATGAAAGGCAATCATCTCCCATAGATGAACCAAACATATTATAACACAAGAAAACAGAATATTTTTCACAATATGATAGTCTATAACTCTTATTTTATGATATTCTGTTCGAAGATTCGTAGTTTTGAAGGTATTTTACGTTATATAGTGATAATATGTTTTTTAGAAAAGTGTAATGATTTTCAATATTTCTACGTATGATTTCTATGAAACTTCTTCTTGAAAATATAATGTAGTAATTTGTGGAAGCAAAATTTAATTCGGAACACTTTTGAATATCACAAATTTTTGATGAAGTGTTTAGTTCAGGAGCTTTTCGAGAAAAACCTGAAATAGTCGAGGTTTTTCGAATGTCAGGACATACGCACCACAGGGAAATTGGAGCAGATCTCAAACTTTTCTTAAGACCTGAAAGAATGTTCAAAACACTTTGCTGAACTCCACTAATCATTATTTCCAGGCACATCATTTTCTGATGCTAATTTGCTTAGCCTATAGATTGTTCGAAGTACTCATTCGTTCTAGCATATCCCGCGATGACTGATAATGGAATTTCTGCAGCCGACCACTGTTTTGTTCAACGTTGAATAATATTTATCGGGTATATATTATTCTCCGCAAACTGGGTAACCCTCTCGTATATAACGTTTCGATAAAACCTCTTGTTCAGATAGAACAAACAAACTGAGCTCTAAAAAAATCATGTCTCTGCATATTTCAAAGTGAATGCTGGGTGAAAAAATTATAGATATACCACATACAGTTGGAATTAAACTCGTTAAATCGTGCTAGTGCTGTTGAATTTGTTCGTCTGTCTAATGAATGTGTGGATAATGTTTAGGAGGACACAGACCTTCTTGTTATATAGATTTTTCCAGCCCCTATGGGTACCAATTTTTCTTTACTAGTGCCTGGCAAAGGCAAGCAAGACGATATTATGTTTTCTCCCTTGCACCTTGCACTACCAATTTTCATCTGAATCTGATTCGAAAAACAACATATCATTTCTTCATGCTTTCAACGGCTGAGACACCACGTCATCGTTTTTTGGTAAAGGAAAGATGAAATCAACACAAACCTGCTGGAAACCACCAGAATTGTTTAGCAAATCTAATGATTGTGCCGATAAGGTCGGCGAGGCAGGAGAGAAATGCATGGCAGCCCTTTATGGAAATGATTTCAAATAATTAAATGTCTGGGTCTCCAACTGGAGCAGCACCTCTATAGCACCCACTAAGGACGTATTTACAAATAATGAAAATATGTGATATGTTACGTTTAGTAAAAAGTTGTAGTGTAAGTTATTAGTTCATAATCCTGAAAACTCAACATGGGTTTTCTCTCCCATTCTCTGAAACAAGAAACAATCAGAGAAAACCCATATTAAGTTTTCAGGAAATGATCTGCAGATGAATTTTCCTCGAAAAGTAGGCTGAAATATCAGAAAGTGAAACGAAACATTGCTACTGATGATAAACAGAGTGAGATATTGCACTACATTGTTTTTTTCCGACTTTCATGTAAATTATATATCCAAACAAAAATATGAGTTTTCTATTCCAGACGCAGAGAAAACTATTTTTCAATTTGGATACCAATTTTTATCCGTGCTTGCAGCAATTCCATTATTGAAATGCAATCGGCTCATTTGAGATTACTCGGTTAATCCGCTGCTCATTCATGGCGACCTACATAAAGGTTCCGCCAGATATAAAACCCCCAATTCATTTGAGGGGCGATATTAACCCGGAAAAATATGTCTTCCCAAACTACCGCTTCAAGGAAGGACTTCGGGTAACTTCTGTCATACACACACTTCTGATTTATGATTGGTTATACAAACCCGCTGAAATCACCGACGTGCAACCTACCGATATATTTCAGACCAACGGAAACACTTCTGTTTCTCATTTTCTATATGTAATCCTGAAACTTTCATCACCCAAAGATTCTATTTTACATATTTGAGGTTGGCTTGGTGAAAAAACTTCTCAACGACTTGAGAAAACTTTTTTCACTCTTAGCGAAATCGAAAATTTTCAGAAATAGAAAAAAGACAATGAAAATTCAATTATTTTCATCAATTAATTATTTATTTAAACGATTGACGAACATATTCATACTTAGCGAATAGGTGAATCCAAAATAGTAGGTAATCATCAAAATGAATACCATGATAAGAGATATGTGTGCCTAGAAAATGGGAAATTCACAATAGGCTAGGAACACTGGAAAATATCAGATTTTATTCTTGAATTTTGACATCATGTATGTGAGAAAAGAAGACTTTGATAAACTGTCAGGTTCTCATCAATATTACACCATAAATCTATAGTCCGTTTCAAAAAGATCTCGGGCGGCTATTGAATCTCGAAAATATGTTGGTAATATCCCATAAGTAACTTTATTTCAGTTTTTAGAGAAAACTGTCAGATGAATTTTTGAGAAAAAAAAAGGCAAGACAAGTCATTACAGTCAGGAGTAATATTACATGATTATCCTTCAAAGAAACATTATACAGCGTTATTTTTTGTTGATCAAAAACAATGAATAAATCAGTTGGTACATCTTTTTTCAACTGCCCGAAAAGTAACTGAATTTAAATCAAAATCCGGATTTCTTGCAGCCTGAAAACTTTCACTTATACAGGGGATGAAGAAAAAAAAAATTTATTATTTTTTTGTTTTCCATTTCGATAGAGTATGAAATTGTGAATACATTATCATGATAATTTTCAAAATATCGAGAAAAAACTGAAGGGAAAAGGGAGATGCGTGTATTCGGTATCATGTTTGATTTTCCTAATCTGTATAACTGAAAGTGATCAGGCTCCAATAATATTTCAGCTTGGTAGATAATGTCAAACAATAACATAATCCCAATTTTCAGATTAATAATAGGTCCAGTTCTCCAGAAAATAAATTTGAATAATGAACCAAAAAAGATTGAAAGTGAAGATGGAGTTAGTTATGTGGTGCCTTATAAAAATTGAAAAAAATTATGAACAGAAAATGCACGAAAGACAATAAGTGTGAGAGAAAATTATGGGTACAGTGACCACAGAATTCTGTTCAACTGCAGCAACCTTAATGAGTTAAGGTCAACACACCTAGAAAACCCTACACCCAATATTTCCCTGTTGATTCGCGACATTTTTGTTGGCGTGTTTAAGGAACTGAGTCTCTTATTGTTGTACTTTCTACAGGCGGAGGAACAATGGGCTACCAGGCCTCATTTCTGCCAGAAAAAGTACCGCCGATGAAGAAGAATAAGACCAGAATATCAGAAATCACAACAAAAATCGTTCAAAACACTAAATACATCCTCAATTCTAAACACTTATTGCTATGAACGCTGCACAGAGATCGAAATCACCAAGTCAAATTAGGAAATTTTGTTCAACATTGTGTCATCAATATGACTGATTTAGGTCAAAACCGTTTTCCTACTAAATTGGGAATATGTTTTTTTTAAGAAGTATCTTGATTTATGACTAACACTTCGACATACATTTTCTGTTTTCTTCCCCAGTTATGTTGCTTTTCTTCATTTAATGGAATCTGTAAGCAAAAGTAAGACTCATATTTTATCAAACGAAATATATTGTCTGAAATGTTGTTCCTTTTATTCTGTGAAATGGATCCATGTTAGGCATGAGCAGTTTCAATATTATGAATCTCATCAAAGTAGACAGTAATTAACTTTGATTCTTCGTCTACCTAACATTCAATCATGTATATTTCTTCATTTCATGAAATCTGCTTTTTACGTGAAAAATATCTTGTTTTATGATGCTTGAAATTTTGAGATACACCAAAAAATGAAACTGAACTAAATTAAAGAATGAAACAAAAAGTGTGTCTCAAAGTTTCAAAAATACTTCAAGGTATATTCCGAACTGATGACATTTTTGCATTTTTCAATATTTGATTGGATTTTCAAAAAACAAAAAGGTTCGATCGAGAGAAAATAAATTGTATGTATTGTATCTCACAAGAGTTGTTTCGAGTAACCACGACGATTTCTACAAAATAAATCATGACTTGTATCTTCAATATAAGGAATTTGCATGAATGGGATGAAGAGGTTAGGAATACGATGTCCAAATACAAATTTTCAACAAACGTGCGGTGGGGCGTTTATAAAAATCAATATATTTCCAATATTCAATTGAATCTTTACCTGAACATTTCTTTAGGCAAAATCACCTGCGAGACATTGAAATCTACCGAACCTCGCAGAAAATTTTCTGCTTTATTCAAATATCCTAATCAAAAACCAAAATTATAATATACAGGGTGTTGAATCTCAGTTTTGAAAATGTCCCATATTTTTCAAATGCGGACCTGAAATATTTCAGAAATTTAAATGTTAATGGATCGACCTGACGAAGGATATGATACGTTCGGAGTATCAACTGAATATACTGATTGGTTCCAAAGTTATAAGCAATCAAAAATTTTGGTGAATACATGAACACCCTGTATCTCGGTTATGGAATTGATCAAACCTATCATATACAGGTTTTTTGGACTAGCCTAGGGTAGCTCTATCTCATGTTACCGTATGTTAATTTACCAATGAAATACACCGTATATTATATCGTTAAATACAAGGAAAACCTTCCGAATTAAACAGTTATTAAATTAATGGGCCACTAAGTATCAAGTTATTGGATGAAAGGAAGTTAAAATGTTGAAATGTCAATTGCTCGAAAAGAGAATTAATGGTATCGTATAATAGTCAGCGAATGAAAATTTTGTGAATTAGATTTATGGCATATATGTAATTTTCTTCAGACTTATCTTATGCATTTTTCTATGTCATACGGAATCAATGAAAGTTTTCTATAATTTTAAGCTGGTATGAATAATTCAAATTAGATATCTGAAAAACTATCATTTAGTCTGAAAACTTGTTTAATATATATTTTCAACTTTGATTTTCAAAATGTCGCCTCAATGAAGTTCTGGGCAATCTTCACCATGCCGATATCAATTTGAAAGATTTCCTCAAGAATTTTCAATTTGCTAAAGAAATCTGAAAACTTGTCATGAATTCATGGGTCATTCTTCAATTCGTCCGAATTCATTGATCATCTGACTCTTTTTCTTAGCCAAACATACATCCCTCATTAAATATCTATGCTGCACCTATCTGGTTTCTTTAATTGAATTTTTCATGTTGTCCTATATTTTTGAATTTTTCGAATTTTAAGCCTGTTGGCTTTCATTGTGTTTATCATTATCAATCGATAACAAAATGACAATGTATCGTTTAATATGGATTCGACTGGAGCCCTTGTGCCAAGTTGCATATTTATGAACGACTATGAAATTTCGGTAAATTTAGTTAGGATGCTTGCTCCTATTTGGTTTGAAAATGAAACATATGAACCAACAGTAGTAGAGGAAACTTCACGGTTGGATTAAGTTTAGTCTTATTTAACAATATACATATATCATGTTGAACAATCTAATTTCAGCAATTTACTCTCACTCTCGCCTGATCAATAATTCAGAGCTAATTAACCAGCAGCATATTTGCTCCCCAGAAACTCTTTGAAGGTTACAGGTATATCCAACAGAGTTCAAGGTTTCAAATAAATCCAAGAAATTTCACATTCACAATAATTCATAATGCTGGATAAAATCTGAAGGGTTTTTTAGAGTAGGAAGACGTTTGGTGACAAAATTCTGTGGTAATGAAGACATTTCAGCATTGATGGTCTGAGAATGATGTCCTCAAGTTACGAACCTGTTACGTGAACGTTCGTAGTTCAGTTATTTCAGAAGTTTCAGAGTGTTTGACGCAGAAGGTGAAAATGAGGAAAAAATTGAAGCGAATTACTCAGTAGTACCTTTGAGCTGAATATAAAACAATACTGAAAGAATCAGTCTCCATTGAAAGGGAGCGAATATTATGCTTCACTTCTTCTTGATTCCGTTGTTTGTTTAACTACACTTTCAAGGTATTCTCAAAAATAAACAAGAAATGTTAGTTTGGGGACTCTTCGGAGGCAAGTTGATAGTGCCATGACGAGCTATCAATTTTTCCGAAAAAGATTATTGACGAGCTAGAGTGATTGGTTAGAGGTGTGGCAGGTATCCTTGAAACCATGTTAAATCCTCGAACTCTATCAGCTCTGGAACCAGAAACTTTTTAAATTTGATAATACTCAAGTTTGAGCCTGTTGAACGTTAGTTGGAAACTATGGATACTGATATAATATATAATTGAGACATCTAGCACGAGCATTTGGTTCATAGTGATGGTGTTGTAAAATGTCTCAGTGACAATATTGAATGAAAAATGTTTTGTGTGAATGAGGGGTATTTTCGAGATCAGTAGTGGTTAAAAAAATCTTTAAGACTGTTTCGTTCGCAAATTGTGCATTGTTACCTTCTTGAAAGGATGAATTGAACACTCTTGATTTCCGTTATTCCTGGCAACGAATAAATAAGGAAAATGCCCGAAAAGGTTTTATAATACGGAAGGATGCCTTGTCCTGAAACATAAAAGGGAATTTAATATAATGGAACAAGGCTAGAGTTCACTCAGGATCAACGTTCCTAATTATTCCTATTCTTTCAGGAGAGCAGGAAATTTTCACAATTAATAACTTCCTAGGTGTTTATCAGACTTTCCGGTGGGTGGCGCTGCGTTTCGAAAATTCTGCGCTCCATTTACGATTTTCGTCACGAATTTATGTGCTGGAGCTATCACCATTCAGACTGCGAGGCTACGAAAGAGGTTGTTTCATTTGCCATTATATTTGCGCGAACAGGACCGTTTCAGGAGTAGGTGAAAAGGGCAGGCTGAACAGAAATTTCTGGTTGTACTGGTTGATTTTTCGATTTTCTGCCGATAATAGTTGCGATGTTACTCGAAGGCAGACAATAGTTTTTTTTTTAAATGGCAAGAAAGTAGAAGATTGACTGTATGAGCTGATAGTAATTTGGCTAGGATAGTCAATCTGTTTTTTTTTTCGCTGCCCTGAGGTATGGGGAAGCTAATGTTGAAATCATAATACTCTTCCATTCATTTAAAATGATATATGTGGAATATTTATTGTATTTAAAAGTAATTGCAGTTTTCAGAATCTTGCTTTTCTTCCGGTCATAAATTGTAACAGAATTTGACCGAGAGTGCAGTTTTTATTAGAATGGTTCTTTGCTATGTATATTTATGATTATGTTTATCTTTGTTTGAGTTCTCATGATACGCAGAGGATTCAGAAAAATTCATGCCTTCGTTGAATATTTGGAATACGAAATTTGAAAGAATCAGTCATGCTCTTCGTATGGCTAACTGGCTCAATATCGACTTACCACACATTGACTCATGGTCAGGTGACTTTTCCAAAGATATCCCAGGCAATATACATTAGAGGAAGAAGGACTCCCATGAAATGAACAGAGAGGCACTGTCAAAATCATATGTTCCAAACAAAATAAACGAGCGGGTAACAGTGTCCTAAATTACTCATTCGCATGTTCACAGTCTCTCTGTAAAAAGACGTCCATGGGATGATAGATCTTTGCTTAATATGAACAATAGAAGAACCTCACATACGCTTACATCCTACTATAAAATCCTTAAAATTAGAGCCCCTCCATATTTTCATAATAAAATAACCTGCACATCTGATGTTCACAATATTGATATTCAAGGGAACTCTTACACCGCCAGTGCATAAAACTGAAACATTTGAACGGTCTCTTTTATAAAACTTACCCCTACTCATCGTGGAATATCAGAGAGGTCGTTAATTTACGTCGTTTTAGAGAGTTACTTTTTGAAAAATTAAGGAATGAACGGATCGGGGTTGTGCCTGATTAGATTAGGTTTATTAATTCTTTTGTTAATTTTACATAATGAATTAATGTATTAATAATTTTTTTTTATTTTCATTTGGAAGTAGCCATAAGTACTATTTGGAAAATATTCTGACTTAAGTATATTTAATTTTTCTTCTAGACAAATAATGGGTAAGGTTCTTGTTTATTCATTGTGGGAAAATAGACCTTTATTATTGTACAAAATCGGGGATGTTCTGATTTTGGAAAATAAAGTTTAGGACTGTATCCAGATAATTGAGTTAGAGATGGTATTGTAAAAACATTTATTGACATCATTCACAATCATAAAATGAATAAGTCACCCGCATGAAGTTAATACAGTATAAATACAATATTAAAGTCATCTATAAACTCAGAGTGATTATTCAACTAAAAACAGAGGTAATCTAGGGAAGTTCAAAATGAGAGGTCAGATGAAGTCAGACTTAGACTTTGAGAGAGTTCCATTAATTCAAAATTAAACACAGAGTTTACAGTGATGATGCAACTGAAATTTATTGCGAGAGCCTCTTTATCTCATCAGAAAAACAAAAGGTTCAATAGTGAATTGTTAGAGTAGTCTGAGTTGTAATAAAGTGAGATTAGGCCTTAGAGGAGTACATGTATTGAAAACTTAATAGTCTAAGTCTGGTCTTCATTGAGAGCATAACAACATGAGAATTTCAAGGTTGAGAAATCAATAATTATGATCTATAACGTAGTTCTGTAACGAGAAGGCTAATTAATCAATTGATACAAAATTTACAGTGACAAACTACTTTTAGCAAGCAGGGTTAGTGTTCATCGGAAAAATAAGAGTTACAATTGATAATTATGAGAATGACAATATGAGAGTACATTGTATGAGTGCAAATCACCAACCCTTTGATTTGTTTGAAGCTGAAAGATTGAGTTGCCACTTGCTAACTGTTTCCGATGAATGAACTTGAGAATTTCTTAGTTATAATGAGGAGATCATACCAATTTAATCATGTGGGCAATATTTGAGGAGACTGCTCAAGGTGAAGCAGGGATTGAGACTGTCAATCAGGTTCAATGGGTGAATTACTTCATCGTTCAAATATTTCAGAGAAGTTGAGTAAATTTTATCGAGAGAGAAGACTGATTCAATGATTCACCCTTATGCTTGAGATCGTTCATTCATCTGAAACTCGAGAAAAATAATTAGCAAGTGGAATGAGAAGTGCATGATTGAGATGACTACATTGAGATAATGAGGTGCACATGAGAATATAATGAATCAAAAACTCATTACCACAAATAATGTTCATTTCTGGAGCAATCAATTATTATTTCCACTGTGAGAAGTCTAGAGAAATCTGAAAAATCATGAGAACTGCAAAATATATCAAAATATGTATCTAGGAGGAGTCAATTCCATTAGTTAAATGCAATAGAGATTTTCTGAGAGTAAAGTGGGAGAGGATTACCAGTATTTTTATAGATTTTTATGATCTAAAAACGTGGACACATTTTCAAACTTTATAAAAGGCAGGAAAATAACATTAAATATGCATTAATGAGAGATGACTTTGAGAAATGATCACTTACCTAATTGATTGCTTCCAAAAATGAACGAGATGTACAATTAATTTGCGAGGTGACTTCTTGAAAATTCTAATTTCACAAGAGAAGTACAAGAGAGGTCTGATCTTCAGAGAGAGTCGATACAGAAAAGGATTGATTGATTGTTACAAATAATAACGAGCATGAGTTGATCTGTCAACTAATTAACATAGAATTGAATTAGGTTAACTAGACTGTTCACAGAGATGAGAAGTCGTCTTGACGTTCCGGTGCGTTCGGACCATAGGCGAAGTTGAGGATGACGTCTGAGGGGCTCAATTTTTAACAATTATCATTATTAATATAATCGTAATATGTCTAGAAGATTGTCTTATTCTGCGTCAAATTATCATTCTGTCACATTTTGTAGCCCTGTTTTGAATTCTGATAATGTGGCAAAATGACATCGAGAAAATCTACTGAGCTCATTGGCATTCATCTGATGTAGGCATCTTCGGAGGAATTTTGGTCTAAACGCCGTTTTTAATATCCCATCTATCCACCGAAACGGTTGATGGATAGATAGTGCTCATGCTATTAACGAAATATTTCAATGCACAGTGTCTAGCTACCGAAAGTTTCGATGGATACGGCCGTAAGCTTGTAGCTTGATCGGTGAGCTACTGACCGATCTGATGTTGATACTATTGTTGAGGAGGGAGTTTGACGTGAGCTTACTTGCGATGCTGATTGGCCCATCGCTCCTAATCCGGCTTGATTCGGGTCCTGTCTGACATTGGCATTCATGCGCATTTTTGAGAGCGTTTCATCTTGGCTGTTCATGTTGTCTTAGTGTTTATTATTCCAAATTTTTGATCTTTGAAATAACCTCCTCTGAGAAAACAATATTGTGTCTATATGTTAGAGCATGTTCCGCTAGTGCCATTTTTTCTGTCTTTTTGAGTCATCAGCATTTTTCGGGCTTCTTAATTCTCGTATTGATACCGCGTTCAGTTTGAAAAGATTCGATATTCTCGTCCGAAATTTATCGGTACTTATCGATGAAGACATCAGAACATCAGAGCATAATCTGATAAAGACGATGATATAAACATACTAGACTCCTATCAATAACATAACCCAGAAATCCATGTAGTAACGAATATGGAGTAACACCAATTCCTTGGAAAATAAATTTTCACACTTGCATTTCAAAACAAAATGAAGTATCAATAAGACAATGGAGGAGCACGGACGATGCTGTCGACTCCATAATATTCCAGGAACCGGTCTACCCTCCTGTTTTACGAAAGTAAAAGAAAACACAAGTTGAAGTCGTCTAGAAAAGATTTGGAATTAAAGAAACAATGCATTCACTATATTGCATGAACATTTTCAAGGAGAAAGCTGCCATGATCACTCTTTGTGATCGAGAGCATCATCGCATCGTCTTTAGCTGAAATTCTCTGTACCTCTTTTAGATTTGAGAAGGAAATTGAAAAAAAAAAAAATTGGAGGCCAAACAAAAAAAATTAATGAGTAGGAGAATTTTATGAAGATTTGTGTCTCTGAAGGAAGCCAAATGAGACAAAACTGTTATATTTTTCTTTTCATTGATGAAATCTGATTCAATCTTTTCCAGCCTCATGAAGAAAATCCTCTCAGCCTATGAATTGAAGATAGTTTTCATTCCGAACTCAACAATTGACATGCCAGCTAGATGCCCTTGAGTCACTCCAGTAGAATTTGCCAGGAAAAAAAAGTTATGAAGAAGAGCTGAAGACTCTTACTGAAGCAAATAGCAAATTTTTTAACAGAAAAGGTACTAAAAGGTTGCATGCTCAGTTAAATGAGCTTTGAAGTACATATTTCATTTTTTGAGGCAATTGGACAATGGTGAAATTATGATTGGTAGGTCCTTGACTTATCTTTACCTAATCTTGAATCTTTCTGTGAATCTCTCCTCCGCTCAACCTGAAATCCCGTGGGTGTGCACCTACATGGCAAATTCTCCATTCAGCAGTGCCAAAAAGCAGAAGAACGGTCCTGACGTAATAAGCGCAGAGGTGGAACGATACGGGTGCTGATTTCCATCCCTAGAAAATATTAAACATGTACAAAGCCGCGTAGTGTTTCATTTATGCAAATCCTGTATTGTTCGGCATAATATGCAACAATAAGGATGAATTAGGGTAATTTGTGTGCTCAAAAGCATCAAATGCTCTCTCAACACTTCTGCCGAGAGTGGGGCTCGATAAACCTCTTCACGTCCTGAAATCCGGGGTAACTAATGTTACTTTCTAACAATAAACAGGATTCAACCTTTCCCTGTTTTCTTTGTCATTGGTATGCAAATATTACGAAGAGATTGTGAATGATGATTCTTGGCACAAAGGCAAGAATGAAGTGGAATTAATTCTCCATCGGGTTGAGGCTGCTTCCAATTCGAAAAATTACCTAAAAAGCGGGTAGGTTTCAGAAGGATCACAACAAAAATGGGATTCAGGATTGGAGTACAAATATTTATCATCGAGAACTGCTCGATTGTTCTTCAAACTATTTCCCTAGGTCTACCCTGCCTTGCATCCGGTCTTCGCTGGTTGATATTCTACTTTTCTTGAAAGAAAACTGGTGAAAAATAGATTTGAACTACTCAGAATTAACTGCTAGACGTATTTAGAAACTAGGCGACCTAAAATGGTGTCTCAAAAACGTTGATATCTCTTAGAGTAGTTCGCCACAGGAAGAAACTTTCATTCAGCGAAAGATGATAGAACTTGGAGATGATCATATCAGGGGTACCAACACGAATGCATACGCACTTACATAACCGGACAATTTTGAACTTATTTTGATCCCTTTTTTCTTTTGTGATTATGTAATCCAAGGATTTTCAATGTTATGGATTCATAAATTTTTCTTCTTCCATTCTGCAATTTTCCATTTAATTATGTCTCTCTTTATGACAAAAAAACATGTTATTGTTTCTTTTAATTTTTTATTTTTTTTTATTTTGTATTGCCTCCCTCCTATCACTTGAAGCCATAAGTTGCTATTGAACGATCGCAAAAATAACAAATATTATTTCAACACTCTCTATCTCGAAATTGAATTATGTGATGGGTTTTTCTTCTGAAGAAACTGTAAGAGAGACCAAGGATGGTTGACTATATGAGGGTGAAAGTCAACTAAACATTAGGAACTCGTCTGACACAGTAGCTCTGAGCCAACTAGCAAGAAAGAACTCACGTTGTTTGATAGAAGGGAGAGAATATTGAAAAACAAGGCACGAAAGGTATTTCAGTTATATTATTGGTTTCGTGGTTGTCAGTCATGAACTCAGATCTCTCAATTCTCAAATCAAATCAATAAAATTTCAGCAATCTGTAAAATTTAGTAAATCACACCAACTGCCAAGATACAATACAGAAGCCATCAATCTGAATTTTCATTTGGATTTCGATAGTACTCCTGCTTTCGAAAACTGGCTCCTCCGTCGCTCGTTTTCAAATTTCGCATTCGCGTTGGAATAGAAGCTCATTATGCAACTCGTTTAAGAATATATATTTAGAAGTATTGATTGTCAAAGCATGTATAACGAATATAAGTAATGTTATCATTTTTTATATATTATTCTAGTTGATTTCGTCGCAGTTCTGAAATTACGACATTTGAATAGAGATTAAAAGCTGCTTCGGAGCTGGTAGACTAATGTCAAACAGGACGAAAAGGGTGAAAACAATTTTTCTAGGCTATGAAATAGCAAAGGGCGACGCGATACGGATGAAATGTTTTGGTTGGAATGCCCGGAATTCAATAACTCTAATAGGAACTTTGTGTACTAATGGTTTCAATGAAAAATAAGTAATGCACCAGTTTCTTTAGCTTTCATTTTCTCATAATCAATAAAAATATCGCACTTCTTTCAAAGATCAATAGTAAATTTATCAATCGAACCTGTTTTTCATATTTATACTCTAAAGAAATGAAAATATCAACCTTCAAGCTGAAACTTGGTCAACTATCCCCGGCATAATTGGCGTGTTCTCCTCATCCTAAACACACTGTATTCAACAGTGACCTTCATTTTTCTTAGGTGAGAATATCGGAAACTTGGGAATTTACGAACAAACTTAGGGAAACCCATAAACAACTCTGATAGGAATCATAGATAAATTCTCATTTTCCGTTACTTTTCCTCTCGATCGACACGGCTGCTTCCGAAAAAACACCACCGGAACTGACTCCCGAATTCCTTTCAATGAATAATAGAGCAATTTAGCAGACTCGTGCCGAACTCCGGTCATATTCAATCAAAGGTGCCAAGATCCGGCGAAGAATCGATGTCTCAAAATGAAAACAAATCACCTAAATGAGTGCACATTTCTCAAAGTTCCAAGAGGCCAGGAAAACTTTCGTTCGGCAGCCCAGAATTATGAAAGTAATTTCAAAATTCCCCGCACACCGCAAGGGTCGCAGAATTCAAATCACGCACGAATAAATCAGCCAAACAAAACACTCTCGGACGTTCGCGAACAAGAAAGTGTGTCACTGAATTTATTTTATAGCTTGGCAAACAATGCTCCGGTTTAATAAGATGGCGTTTTTCATACTGCGGAGGGTTAACAAATGGCGCTTCACAAGTGTTGTACGACGTGTCCGACGATATTGATGCAGGGCCACATGCTGATCCTTGACAAATCTTCATCATCGAGTTGAAACTTTTGAAGAAAAAGATTCGAACCTTCTGTTATCTCTACAATTCCTAATCCAGTGAATTTATATATCACAGTATGCGTCAAATCCGGTTCTTCTGGTTATCCCATCACCGAATCCATTTCCTCAGCAAGTATACCTTCCTTTATGGTCAGCTGATTGACTGCTCGAGTCAAATTAATCTAACTCTTCTCTCTTTCTTGGATGTACTTAAGTACTTCCCGAATAAGGTATGTAAATTCTCAGAATTTAATTGTTGCATTTTCATGTTATTTTCTATTTCGTTCAATTATTATATCTGAATCCTCTGAGATATATATTTTGTTATATTTTTGCAGTTCTCATAGAATTTTCAAATATCTCTAGACTCCGCACAAGGAGATCATAACTTGCACCAAGAATAAACATTCTCATGTCTTTCTCTTTGATGATGAATACTTCTTTCTAATATCATGATGTTCATCTCATTCTTTCAATCAGTTTCTTTCACTTCTCAAATGTTCACCTCACATAACTCTTGCTGATTATTGTTCTCGAGTTTCGAATGAATGAAATTCCTCCACCGCAAAGGTGAATCATAGAAATCAGTCTTTTTTTCCATAAAACAAAATGCACTTTTCTAAATAGTTCAACGATCAAGTGTTTCAGACATTGAGTTTGGTTGACAGCCTCAGTCCGGGTTTCACCTTGAGCGATCTCCTCTGGTATTGGTCAAACCAATCAACTGGTTTGGTCTTTCCATCATACACATGAAATTCTCAACTTCATTAATCTAATTCATGAGCAAGTAAGATCTCAAGCCTTCAGCTATCTCAAAAGGACAATTGGTTTTATTCATACATAGTACGCTCATGTTATAATCTTCATAATTCAATTGTATCCTCTATTTTCCTAATGAACACTAATGCAGATTCCTGTTCAATTTTGAGTTGCTTGAACTGTCTCGAAGTCAGACTTCAAATGAATTCTTTTTTGATCTTTTCTTGATTACTACTGTTTTTGATCGTATAATGTCACTCTGAGTTTATAGATGATATTGAAATTTGTATTTTTACTGTATCAGCTTGATGACGGGTGACTTCATTTTATGAGTGTGATGATGTCAATAAATAATTTATATCACCATCTCCAACTCAATTATGTGTATACAGTCCTCAACAGTGACTTTCCCAATCTGAGCAACCCCGATTTTGGACAATGATTCAAGTTTGTGACCTCGAGTGTTTTTTTTTCAAATTGGTAATGATAATTTTTTCTGCACTGAGAAACAACGAAGAAATTGAAAGCATTACAGTTAAATTATATAAGTAGAATATCTTGAAGTGAAAGAATGCATCAACCCCATCAAGATAAAGAAAAAATTAACAGAAGAAAAGAATAAGTATCACATATTTCACTACCTTGTGAGATCATATTCTAGATTTTTCACAGGATGATAGAAAATGTGAAATGTGTCTTTCAGCTGATGGATTAAGAAATCTAGATAAAGATATAGATTATCAAAATTATTTTCTTTAATTTTGTGTCAAATCCGTCCATTCTGCCACACCTCATAGAACAAAACAATGTTTGAACATTTTCTGCTAACACTGTTCAGTATTATTTATTGATGACATGTTGGTCTCCTGCCACGGATTTAACAGCTGATAAATTTATGATATCGAAAACAGTTCTGCCAATCAATACCTTCTCTTGAATGCAAACATCACTATCCGATATTCACTGCAATATTCCATCAATTTCCCTGAAAATTCAGCGAATAAGAGAAAAAATGTATGATAGTTATAAAGAAAGCTCATTCTAACATTCGTTCATTCAGGAACTCGCCACTCAAATGCTTGCTTTGAATTTGGAACTCATGTAGAAATATGAATGCCTACTTCACTTGTATCATATATCACTAATTTTATCGAAATATCTTATCATAACCTCACAGGCACCTACCAAATGGTGACCGATTTTCATGGTATATTTGCATGAAGGTGCAATACAACTTCTTCTACATTAAACGTGATTATCGAAGTCAGTTTGGGAATGAAGAAATAGTTTCCTCTGAATAAAAGAAATAACGAATGTCTAGAACGTGAAGAACTTCCAGAGAGAGTCGCTTAAAGGATTGAATTCGAGTTTCGTACGTAGAAAATGGAACCTTCAACAAAGCAAAAATGTAGAGTGGGCATGCAGTTGGAGAAACTACTTATTCCGGGAAGTTTAAATTGAAAAGCTTTTTCCTAGTTGAACTTCCGGAAACCTGCACTATGAGAGGTGATGTGCTGTTTTTCTAGAGGTTGTTCTGTGTTAGACCATAGAATGATGGTTCCACTGATCGTCTCGAAGATGAAGCGGAGGACGAAAATATTTCTGAGACCAATAGTTTCGGTTCTTGTATTTGAATATGCATATTATTCCTTGATATCTGAAAAAAATATGTGCTGTATGTCGCCTTTTATTTTAAGTTACTCAAAAACGTCATTATTAGTAGGTATATGAAAGTATATCTTGTCTATAGGAGATATGAGATTGTAAAGATGCAAAATCAAGGGCCAAACTCCATGGCTCGTTTTCGAATCTTGAACTCGATTAATATGAGACTATACCTTCTGCCCCTGTATCATGAACAATTCATTTTGGTACCTTTTACTGATTTTGAAACCAATGCATTACACATATATATTATTTATTTCGATAGTAATATTTCAACTCGTTACAGAATTTTCAATATGCAATATGCTGTCTAATTTCTATGGCTCACGATTATAACTGCACAAATATTTACTTTTGTTCTCTACTTCGGAATCTATTATTTTGTAGAACAAAATCGTGCAGGAAGTTTCGCACAGTTTTCATGGTAATATTCATTCATCGTATGTTCTCCTCTTGCCACGTATCAATTCATTTTCTGTCCAATTTGTTAGAAAGAAAACAGGAAATATGAAAATATTTCATCAATGTCAATAAAAGTAAATGTTTTTCGTCTAGAATCGCTTATATTTTGTTCTTGCAGCTGCCAAATCTTATCAACAACCTCGCTACAAAAGTGACACAACTTAAATTAAAAGTCGAAAATATTCTAATGCTAAATATTTTCTAATTATTTGGGAATATGACATAATATAATAATAATAGTAATAATAATATTATATAATAATAAGATATCTAAAATGAAAACTACAAATCATAACAAAACCAGTCATAGAGGTAGTGTTTAACTACTTGTATGTGACGTTTTTCACTTCAATGCCTCAAAAAGTAAAATGAGGAAAAAAGTACACTTATATAAACACTCAAGTATAGAAGGTACGAAAATAAATTCTCTGAAAAATTCACATGAAGCACAAGTAACAATATGATCGCAACCCATTCCATCCTTCATCTTCCATAAATTAAGGGTGTCATCTTTTATTGATGAAGCCATTTATCCCCTTCCTATCCACAATTTCAAGCCATTTCCTCACTTTTTTCTTGACATCATATCCATATATGGAAGTCTTCAGCTCTTTTGGAATCAGGTTGAACAATTTGGGGGCAATAAAGTGAGCATACCTCTGTCCAATAGTATTCAAAGTTTCAGAAATAAAAACTCCATCTTCTCCAATTCTTGTTACGTGAGAATGTTGTATGCGACTGACATTAATCTTTTTCCGACTCAGTTTATCAGGAGAAGCATGAAAAGACACCAATTTCGATATGAAGGTATTTTTATGATATTTGGAGGACCAACTGATGTGGGTAAAAATTTTCCATGACTTAATCTAGGCTCGTTTTCTGATCTAACTCCTAGCATAAACCTTAAAAAGTAAATTTTGAGTTGTTACTTTTGTAGCGAGGGTGCGATATATGGATATTATTCATAGATCTGTAGATAGGTACTGTATTTAATTTTTGTTTCGAAACGGAAGGTTCGATATACAACACCTAAAAAAATGAATAGCTTGAGGCTTTCACGACCGGATATATTGACATTAGGAGAGTCGTCCAGGCTTTTTGGACCTGGATTCTATTATTCTAGAAAGAATTATTTCACCTAACGTGATTCTTGGTCTGAGGTTGTAACGCGACTGCTGAATTTCTTAAAGTGATTCTGGATTCGATCTGTTGGCTCAACTTATACCCTGATCATTGGCGGGGGAAGATAGTGGGTTTACGCGCACGATTTTGATTGGTCCATCACTCCCACTTCGTATTGGCTCGATTTAGGTCTTTTCCAACACCGGCAACGATGCGATATGTACCAAAGGAGAGATATATAAACATAAGAACAACATGAACCGAAGGGAACATGGTACATAGCGCATGGTTGCCAGTGTTCTAAAAGACCAAAATCAAGCCAATACGAAGTGGAAACGATGGACCAATCAACATCGCGCGCGTTTACCCATTACTTTCTCCCGCCAATGATCAGGGTATAAGTTGGGACAACGGATCGAATCCAGCATCACTTTCGGAAATTCAGCGGTCGAGTTATAACCAAGAAGAATCCTCTGAAGATGTCTACCGCAGTTGTGGGCTCAATGAATAACACTTTGAATCTTATATTGTTTCTTGAATCGCAATCCTCTGAAATAAAATGAAATGAAATACTATGTAACGATTCAATCGTCGCAAAGCAGATTGATATCTTTGAGAGCACCCTATTAATTTGTTTCATATGGAATGAACTTGAGAAAACATTATGTTTTTTGAATCGCTTTTTTCCTGTGTAGCTCCTCGCGTGATGTCTGAAGATGCCTGGTGAATAGAAATGCCATTTTAGATATTCTTAATTGCGTTTCAGCTAGTGTTTGATACCTGTAACACATAAATCAGTATTTCTTCTCGATTATTTTAACAAAATTACGTTTCATAAAATATTTTCCAACATTTCGCAATTTTCAAGGACCTCTGATACGAGAAAAAGTGGAAAATTCCCACGTGTTCAGAGAAAACACAAATTATTCGATAAGAAAATATATCAGAGAAACTCAAAAAGTCGAAGGTTATTCAATGAATCTTAATTTCGTTGAAAAAATCAAGAAGAAATGCTAATTCGTGTAATACAGGAGTCGAACACCAGCTAGAACAATGAAGAAAGTAATTAGGATATCTAAGGAGGTAAGTATTTCCATTGACTAGGCTATTGCAGACAGTATACGGGAAGCTATGTAATAACAATAAAATGGCAATTTGAAAAAGCATTTTCGTACGTTCCTTTCACATAAAACAAATAAATCGATAACCAAATTAGATTAACATTCGTGTGATAAACATTATAATGGTATCAACTTACCGATCATATCAATCGACCAGATCTCTCACGACATTAACTAACTTTAGAAATTCGAGAGTTACTTTCTGACGTTAAATCAAGAGACGCTCAGTGACGGAGAAATGAATGCTCGCTAGTGGAAATCTCTGTAGCTACGGCTACACCCCCGCTGGTACTGGTTGTCGGTCTCTCAACTGACTTGATACATAATAATACACAAATTTTATTTCAAAGAATATCACAAATACAATATTAAATCACATAAGTAACATTAACTGAAACAATCGTCAAAAAGGCAAAAAAGGAGAGCCCTTCAGAATGAACTCATCATATGAGTATGGTTCAATTGTCAAGAGGAGATTAAATACCTCTTTTTTAAATGAATTGAGAGAACTGATTAATTTTATATTTCGTGGTAATTTGTTGAAAAAATTAATGCAGTTGTAAAATGTACTTTTTTCCGTGGATGTAAGTCTACGCTGAGGATAGTTATAACACATATTTCTAGTAGAATAATTTGATTGTGGCTCAAAATGTTCAAACAGGGATTTATTCTTGAAGAAATACAACAGACATTCTTGTATGTATAGTGCATGGAAAGTGAGAATTTTATTAAAGGTAAATTTTTCTCTACAGGACTCCCGTGTACTCAATCTTAGTAAAATTCTCAACGCCCGCTTCTGTACCCTGAACACTGCATTAGAATTCCTTCCTCTTCCATAAAAAATTATACCATATCGCATCACAGACTCAATGGTAGAGTGATAAACAGTCTTCAAAGCACCAACATTCAGGTAACTTGAGAGGATTCCAAGGCAGAAGCATGCTTGGTTGAGTTTACTGAGTATATGACTTATATGTTGATCCCACGTTAACGCGTTGTCTAGGTGAAGACCCAGAAACTTCACATTATCGGATAATTCAATTGGAAAATCGTCATTCAGTAACATGGTTCTCTGGACTTGAGATCTATTCGTCATGAAAAACATTAGTCGGGTTTTGTCCTCATTGAGTTTGAGTTTATTTGTATGAAACCAGTTGGTTGAAAGCTGTAATAATGAATTGAGATTGTTTACCACGTCAGTCATTAGTTTTCCTCTAACCAAAAAATTATTATCATCCACGTACAAAATGGGTTTGAAAACAGCTGGGTTGATATTCAAGACTATATCATTTATGTAGAGTATGAATAATAGTGGTCCAGCAACACTTCCCTGTGGTACCCCTACATTGAATGTCCGTAAATCAGATCGGTACTCTGTGAGATCTCTAGTTACTACAACGCATTGCCTTCTGTTGTGGAGAAATGATTGCAGCCATTTCAAGGCCGGTCCTCTGATGCCATATCTCTCAGCTTTTATGAAGAGTATGTTGTGGTCAAGACAATCATACGCCTTTGACAAATCGAGAAATACGCCTAGACAAATTTAATGATTTTCCAGAGCATCTACTACCCTCGACAGAAAGGAAAAAGTGGTTCGAGGATTGATGGGGCACAATATTTCACAATAGGATTCGGAAAATTGTCTTCACCACTGCTATTTTTTAATTTGGCTACAGAATCAAGTACCCCACTAGTTGTTACAGGAGAGATGAACATTGATTTATCACATGGTATGATGTCGCAATTGTAAGGTAGAGCATTGATTTCAGAATGTTGGGAAATTGGAATGTTCACAAGGTATTCATTTATCTCGTTTGCTAACATGACTGGATCACCTGAGATAGGGAAGTCTTTATTTCTGTAATTACGACCTTTGATTTCATTCACTATTCTCCAAGTTGTCTTAGTTTTGTTGTCTGAATTAGCTATTTGTTGGTAGAACACATTAGCTTTCTGTTCTTGAAGTAGTCTATTGTATTCTACTTTTGTTTGTTTATACATATTCTTGAATTCGTTATTTGAATGACATAACATATATAAAATTTCAAGTCGCCTTCTACATTCAGTAACCTGGGGAAAATTATGAGAGCATAAGGTGCTCTCAAAGTCATCGATCTGCTTAGCGGCACGTATATGGCTAAAACTAAACAACAGTTTAACTTGTTATTCATCCTCATAAAAGTATCAGAAATATCAAAGTTTCAAAGTGGACATCTCTTTCTCAGAATTGAATGGATAAATATCCAAACGAGCGCTATTTCTCAAAATCTCATGCAAACAAAAGGAAATTTAGATAACAGTTTTTTTCAACCCCCACTGGTGTGTACGTGATCGGAAGAATCATAGTAAAGCATCGCTAACCGTCCGATGTACTCTCCTCGTAGATTAATATAAAACACTTAACTTTGGGCACTTTGCTTCTCGTTGAGAGCGGCTGACCTTTCGAGATTACTGTTGGTAATTGCTTGAAATTTCTTTTTTCGATTTCATATTCAGAATGAGAGTGTTCTCTTTGCAAAAATACTTGTGCTTTTGTGGTTGTTTTCAGTATCAAATTTTCAATTTGTCCAACTGTTTCATCATTGAACTCACAGAAAGAGTAATTTTGAGAATCAAATAAATCTTTCCTGAGCTCCCATTCTGTTTTTTTCATCGAATATACACCTACTATCAAATTATTCAAATTTTGGAAGGAGGCGAAACAAACAAAATATGACAAACAACGTCGTAAAGAGAATTTTTACACATTAATACGCTAGAACAGGGCAACTTTGGGGGGATTTTATAGGTCCCTCAGAAAATGAGCCTTAAAATATAAATTATTCGTGCCATGAATTCAGTGCACTGCGTCGAAACTATGAGATTAAAATTGAAAGAACATTAAAACACTTCTAACATAGATCTTATTCGTTTTCGAACCTGAATTACCTATTCTACTGATAAACTCCCAAGTTCTAAGTTCGGGTTTAGTTCGTAAATTTTATGTGAAAAGATATGCTTGGTTCTACCAATAAATCTTTCGAAATGCAGAGTTCACGATGTAATCAAATGTTTTTATCCCCTTCTGTTAGTGTAGCGCGAACTTTCGCGATATTGTATACTGTGAAATATGCTTCGTAAAGAGGAAAAATATAATAATAGTTCTTATTGAGGCGTGAGTGAAAATGTGAATTTCTTGACTATCAAGGAAGCGGTTTCTCGATAGTGTACAAAAGCTGCAGTAATCATCTAATGGATGATCAATTATCAACGTTTAAAAATAGAGGAACAGATATTGACTAATTTTCTGTATGATATTCTCATGGAAATCTTCCTTTGTTTCCGAGTTGGAATCCAAAATTGCAATTTGGGCGTTTCAAACTTTGATCATTAACTCCGTTTCTGTTTGTGCTAGGCTGTTGAAATAAAAACATTTTACAGACACATTTGTTATAGCAATCCAGTAGCGTACCATATTTTTCACATGTGGTTTCCTTGCTGAGCTGAAACATGAAGTTGTGTTTTTTCTCATGGAAACAATGATTTGTGAGTTTTACTTGCAAAAGAACGGCATTATGACGTTTCATGAATATTTCGCCCTGAGATTCGTTCAGATGAAAATCTTAATTTGTAGGTATGTGAAATTTGAATTATTGAATTTCAAGTAGGCTGAATCATAAAATGAAATGTCTCTACGCGTGATGTATTTCATGAAATTCATAATAAAAAGGGAACGGTATTTGTATCATGTTTTTTGACTGGAAAATTACCCGCAAATCACAATAAAAACTGAAAATATTCATCAAATACCAATAAAAAAGGAATCAAATTCGACAAAAAACGTTCATAATACTAAATATTATATTCTCGATGTCAAACACTTAACGAAAAAAGCTACAGAAAGTACCAAATCGCAATTTCAATTTCGACAATATTTGTGAAATCAATGGATATTAGTTATTCAATATGGTTGATTTAGGTCGAACCCGTTTGCTTTCTGAATCGACAATATGCTCCTTCTTTCATACTTCATATTCCCCATTTTCTTCAGAACAATTATCAGCTTTGTCAGTTATTAAAATTCGAATGAATTATTAGAGACATTATAGAAATATTCAGAAATTATTATTAATATTGTGAACGAGATATTCTTGATAATAGGGTATTTCTTGAGACATCATTTGGTCAGATTGCGTTTGAATCCCCACAGCACAAATGGATAGTAGGAGTATGGAGTATGGAGTAGTATGGAGTGCACAAGTCCAAACGCCCTCTTCAGGACCAACAATACCCTGAATACGGCAGGCGAATGCTTTCGGAAACGTCGGTAAATACCACCAATATAGATAATGAAAATAGCTCCAATTATATAATAAATATGTTAGTAAAAAACGTTTTCTCTATTTCAGTATCGTAATGAGTTCATCACAATACAAAAAGCAGTGCTGCAATGAACTCATCTCAACATTGTATTTTTCGTTTTGTGATTGTCAGTGCTGACATTTTCAAATCAAATTCATTCAAATTCCACCAACTGCAAAGGTACCATACAATAGTAACTTATTTGAATCTTTATTTAAACTCCACAAATCTGGACTGGAATAAAGAAATTATGGTAGAACACTGCTTGCAGAAAGCAATTCTAACACCTATGCTCTTGAAATTTTGAATTTTCCATTCATGTTGGACTAGGAGCCCATTCTGCAACTTGTTTTAAATTATACTATTATTTCAGCGGAAGGGAATTGAATCAAGTATTCAACCTCAAAATAATTATTACACCATGCGTAGATACATATTCTGTCTACTTGATTCTCAATAAATGAAATTGCATACACAAACTTATTCAATGTCATATCTGGACCAGTATGAGTTCAATGTATAACGAATTTCTGAATTTAAAAATTTTAGCACAAACCGAAACGGGGATAATAACTTAGGTTGAAATCACACATATTTCAATTTTGGCCTACTTACAAATCGAAAACAAAAGAAAATAGAGGAATGCTGTTGCTGGCATTACCAGTTTGTCTGAAAAAGAAGACGAAATGTGTCATTTACTTTCCTTTATTCCTCTTCGTAAAAGAATTGTAGTTAAGGTCTCACCAATTGTGCCAACCCTCTTCTTTTATTACTCATTCTGTTTTTAAATCCTTCAAATTATGAAACAGTATATTCTCTTACTTTGTCCTATTTTCTTCTGCTTATTTTCATCAACCCCTCATGAACACAGAAACGCTCTATGGAGGTTTATAGTGAAGCCATATCAGTATGAACTTGCGAGTTCATATATCAGCCACTATCTCATACGATGCAAAGTGTAAAAACTCTATTCCTATGAGAATGCCTACGATTTATAATGTATCGCCGAAAAAGAACGTGATGTTTCGTTCGGGAAAAAACACAGCAAGAGCTATACATTTCTCTGACTCGAACCGAAAAAACATGAATTATGATCTGACCAGGAGGGTAGTCCATAACAGACACATTATAATGTCGATATCTATTCTCGGGAATCTTCCGGATCATTAGAAAAATACTTTTGATGGATGCTGAACCGATGAATCATCTGCAGTTGTTCTTCGCAAGAGCGACATACAATAAAAGTGAAACGTGGCTTATGCATCCATCATTCAAATTTATTATTAATTTTTGAATGTCGCGAGGGAACATGATTCATTACTCAGTTTTTAGGAACGTTACTGGGCGGGATATGAGCCTAAAAAGGTCGATGCTGTCGACCATCTGAGCTAATATAAGTCGCGTCGAATTTTTTGTCGATTCCTTTCGCTGCCTCTGTGCCGAAATGAAACATCGATTCCATACAGTACTGCTCCATATTCAATACAGAAACCCCCTTTTTTCTCATTACAAAGGAAGGGTTTCAATTCGTGCTAACGAATAACGGAGTTGCGTCCATTTCGTAGTGTTGTGGATGTTGTCGTATGCAGTATTTGTATTTGATATCATATCTTTTCACTGATGTTTTTCTGCAAATGATAAACAATTCCAAGTTTTAATGAACTGTCTGAAAATATTACACCAATTGCAAAATTCATTGCCTCAGAAATAATTCATTAGTATTCGCAAAATTCACTTATGAATGAGAGAAATTAGGCATATTCATTCTGAAAAGCAAAGGGGGTATTCGTATCTGCGCTGACCAAGCAACGAAGAGGTGCCTATTATCGCAATGGTGATTCAATAGTAATAGCTGAGCGTTAATATAGTGCAGACTTTGAAATGCCGCTTCTAGGTCAACGAAAATCCAAGGCAGAAACATGAACCACCACTACATAGCCCCAAGGTTATTGTGTGAGCTGTCATGTCAAGTGAGGACATGGTTGGCCATTATTATTTCGAAGATCGACAAAGGCGAGCAATCACAGTGAACGGTATTGCGATATGTTAAGAAAGTGCTTGGTTTCAGAGACAACAGCGTTCGAGCGTTTTGATGTGGAAACATTGTTTCAACAAGATTGTGCCACCTCCAACTAATCACTTGGGCTTGTCAATAGTATTTTCCGGAAAAAGGTGATTTCTCGTCATAGCATTATCGAGTATGTCCCAAACTAACACCGGTTGATTATTATACCTACGTTCGATTTGTAATTTTAAGCCGGGTCCAGACGGATGTAATGTAACGCGTAATGTAATGCGAATACTTCGTTCAGAGCGTTACGCGTAATACTCGTAGTGCCGTCCAAACGAAAGAATTCGCATTACGTTGTTACATGTTACATTACAGCCGTCTGGACCCGGCTTTAGAGTTGGAGTGGAGTGAGAGCGGCTCACACCGGGTACACGGGCTTCACGAGGTTGGGCTTTTGGAGCGAGCTCCAGCTCTATTCACTCTATACTTACCCCACGCTACCAAAAACGATGCTCTTTTTACTCCAGAATCCAATCGCGAACGCATACGACGCGAAAGGAGTTAAAGAAGTGAAAGAAGCTTCCAAATCGAACGTACCATATCTATGGCGGTACTTTAAACAGAAAGTGTGGCATACAATTTTTCCATGCGCGTAGAGAAAAAAAAATTGAAAAATTTTTTCTTCGTACTCTATTCGAATATTGCATTACCACTTTATTTTATTGTCTATAAAAGCATTTTTCAGGTTTTCGATTTTCAGGGGGGGGGGTAATTATACACCTCCCCCCTCCCGTAAATCCGCCCATGTACGTCTATTCAAATTCCCTAAACTACAAATTTTCTCAGCAGTCACACCACCAATACAATGCAAAAGTCACAAGGGTGTATAATCTAGATTTTCCATTAAATATCGACAGTATTTTACGAAACTGAACTGAAATAGAAAAAATTTAACTCTTATGCGTTCGTGATACATTCTTGTTAGAACAGAAGCCCATTCTGCAACTTGCTTCAGAATATACTTCTCGTTATCTTTCATTGTCAAACTAGAAGTTTGAGGATTATTTTCCTTCATCATTCAGTTCAGATCATTGCCGATTGATTTCGGTGGATAAATGCTATTATAATCGAAAAATAACGAAAAAATATGAAGCCTACCGTCTGATTTCGGATTTCGTGTAAGAAGGATGAATTGGGATAAATACCCGTAAGTACCCAACAGAAAAACAGAAAACAGTGTTTTCATAAATGATTTCAACATCACAGGAAGCTTTGATATGTTTCTGTTTGGGCATTTAATATGTAGACTTATTCACTTTTTTGATTTGAGTACGTATGAATATTTCATAAATTGTCATTAATAATTCCTGCTCTCATAGCTCATGGTATTTTGTTTTTTCCTTGTGTTTGTATTTATTATTTACTTGTCTTTGTGCACGATACCAAGGAAAACTTAACTAAACGATCTGAGTGTCATCATTATTCTATCAGAATTGCAGATAAATTGAGTTTCTCTATTTCAGTATCGTAATGAGTTCATTACAGTACTGAAAGTAGTGCTGTATTGTTTTCAGTTATATTTTTCGTTTTGTGGTTGTCAGTACTGACCTCCGATCCAATCAATTTTCGAATCAAATCAATTCATATTCCGTGATCTGTCAAATTTCATGTGTCACACCAACTGCCAACGATACAAAAGTCACTAATCTAAATTTTCATTGGAATTTGGAAAGTATTTCACAAAACTTGACTGAGATAGAGAAAATTTCGCATTCGTGTTTGAATAAGAGCTCATTCTGCAACTTGTTTTGGAATATACTATTACCAAAGCATTTTCACACAATCCACGAGCGATCTCCATATCATGTGGGTGTTAAATTGTATAATCTGTTACCGTCCTCTTTCACTAGGTTGAGCTCCAGGCCATTTAGAAGAAGTTTGAAATTGTGCCTCATAGAGAATTGTTCTTATGAGGTAGACGAATTTATTCAGTGGTGTTCTAACTAAATATCATAAAATGTTTCTCCCATTTTTTTTTTTTTGTATGTTGGTATCATTCACGATTGTTAAATATTTTATATGCTATTTATGTATTTTCATTGATTGTTTTTATTGATAATTGATTTGATTGATATACCATGTAGTTTTTGATGGTTAAAAAATTTCATTATTGTTATTGTTATTAATATATGGAATTTGCTAAATATTGAACAATCTCCTGATGAAATTGAACATATCTATTGAAATATTGGTATATTGATTGTAACGTTCCAGTAGTCTTTTGATTATGTTCAATTTTCCTGAAAACTTGATTCGGATTTTCTCTCGCTTTAGCGTAACGTATCGAAGTCTCAATCAGACTCCTTAGTCAGAGTATTACTAGTTCAAAGTGTTTTTTTTCATGTTCATCGTTAGACAGCAATTTTTCTTGTAAAGTTTCGGCCCCATAAATTAGTGCCTAAATTTTTAAGCAAGAGCCTTTCTTATATCATTGAAAGAATTCTAATTGTTTCTTGTTTCAGAGACTGGGAGAGAAAATTCAAATGAAAATTAAACATAATCGAAAGACTACTGGGACGTTACATTCATTTATAATTGTTGATGGTACGGATGTGAAACTCAAAACACCTACTGCCGTATAATTTCCCCCTCAATCCACAGAAAATATTTTCCACTTTGCAACATCTGCAAACAATAAACACCCACGCCCTCTCAAATACCTCAGTCGCCCGAAGATGCTGCACATTATTTCCCAGCATAAATATCAGCGAAATAATGGGCCTGATCCCGACTTCCCCTCGTGAACAGTTCATATAAGTCACGATTTTTTCCACGAATCAGCAAGATACATCATTTCCACTCGTCCAGACCGAATTCCAGATCCTCAAATACGATGCTTATAAATCTAATATACGTACGTAATGACCTGGCGGTATATTGATGTTGTTTACGTCTTAGGGCCATAGTATTAATATCTGCCATTTCTCAGCTACCGATCAGGACGGAATTTTCAGTAGAATCCTTCATATCCCATTATGAATGCTGTCAGGCGTGGTTCACATCGCTTGGCTTTGTTATTGTAGAAGCATTGTTCGGCGATGCATTCGTATTTGTTTTGCTGAACTCAAATATTAAGGAACTGACAAACCGTGACAGCTCGAAATCGATGGAAATACAGGCTTGCTCATTCGTTATACTAGGCTAGCAGTATAATTCAAGTAGAATTTTTCGAAAATAATGGCCAAATCAACTGGAAATGATTTCAAAATCATCATTCTTCAAACGTTGTCTTTATCGTAGATCTTAGAAATGCATTCGACCAGTGTCTCATGATATAATATCGGATAGAAGTGAACGCATCAGGTATCAGGGGCAATACATCACCATTAATAAAAAATCTCACAACTGATAGAAAATGAAGAACAAACAATAATAACTCTTATATGTCCTATTTGACACCTGATACCGGAGTGTCCTAGGCCCCAATTTTTTCGTGTATATTGTATATAGTTCGATGAAATTCAAACCGCAATAAAGTTCTCTCTAAATGTGCGATTTGGATGTTCATATGACTGTAAGTAGGGACATTGAACTCATGAATCATTATTGTTGCATGGCTGAACAGAGTGTTCTAGATCTGAATACTTCAGAAACATACATGTTACATTTTCTACAACAACCTCGGAACAACCCTAATCTGATATATTGAATGTTTGGCTATAGAAATGACATGTTTTGGGGTATTGTCAGGATTGCACCCACATAGAAAATTCATGTTGGGGAGAATTAAATAGGATTCATTCCGAGTCCACAAAAAAGTGGTGGAAAATATCGGGTTTTCTTGAAAAATTTGGTAATTATTCCGGTTTTTTCAGGCTTTCATGGCAGACGCTGGGTAAACAATAAAAGATAGAGAAACCTATAGCCACAGACAATTTTGAAGTGCTCGAAAAGTTCTATAAAAAGATTCGCGATGGCATATGTCTGACTGCTGAGAACCACCCAACAACTATTTGCAATATTTTAAGTTGAATACAAAAAATATTCAATTTCAAGACGACTACTGTCTGACAATGAATAAATTCATATGAAAATGAATATCGTTTTTATCTGCGGCATTTATTTCTGATCAGTATAGTTTTCTAATGGAATTTGGGCAAGAAATTATTGAATCTCTACGAATCGATTGGTCTGTACCGTTCTTAATTGAAATATCACGTGAAAGGAGCGGCGGGTTTGAGCTAGTTATTTTATAAATTCGATTCACTCAGGAAAAAACCGAATCCGAAATTCTTCTCAGTATACCAGAACTCTTCCCACCTAACTTGCGCAACTTATACTGCTTATTTTCTTTGATACTCATCTTAAAGGTATGATTTCCACTTCTTCTACTACCAAAAAATATACAACATCTAACTACCGAAGTCAGAGATTCTATGAATAACAAACAGAAAGCTAAAAAAAAATCAGCCTTTAAGTAACTCTCAGTTCTGAGTAAAATTTTATTTCGATCTCTCGATAATTCAGCAATTATAAAATTCATGATATTTTTTTGGATACTCAATGCCATCGTTTAAATATTGCCATTTAAATTGATGAATTAATTATTGTTATTGTTTTATAATGATCAGGTTTAGTCATCAAATTTTCCATCAATCATGTGATCTCTGGTTTATGAACAACCATTTTATTCAGAATTTTCTGATTTTATTTTGTACGTAGCATTAAATTTATGACATTTTTTAATTTCGTTGTAATTTGTGAAACGCCATTTTATTCGACCCAATTTCAGGGCAGGAGACCACATATGATAATAATTATTTGGAACATTTTTTCCCGTAGCTTGTTGGTAAGTGTTGTCTACTTTTTTGTATTAAACGACTTTCACACCAATGTACATAAAAAATATTTTGTAGCTTTAGACTTGAAAACGTGACTATTTTAGAAGAGGGTCGAAACTAGTTAAAACATAAAGATTGTGACAAGAAAGGACTGAATTTCTCAACTTCTTCATTCATGGAATCCGTTTCATACCAACAATTACCTTGATGATAGAAAATAAATAATTTCAATAAATCACTTGTGACACATCTCTTCTTTTAATTCATTCATTGATATGGAACAGATTTAATGAATCTGACTCTATGACACGAAATCAGAAAATCCTAAATAACTCAAGAATTATTAATTTTGAAAGCATTAATATTATAATAAAATTAAAATTATTTTTCGTCGCAAAATTCATCGCCATCCTGCAGAAATAGGTTTCTTATCTGAAAAACGAAATTATGGGCCAATCTTGATACCAATTCCGGAAATTTTAAAAATGTACAATATTTCCATAGCCTTGACTTCGAAAATGTGAAGATATTTTGTACATACGATATTCAGTATAGAAATAACAAACATAAAACCGAATACTCATCATTTTCTGCCGTTTTTTTTCTATTTTTTTAAGTATGTCAAAGAATGCAGAGATTTCAAATCGAATGTATTGATAAATGAATATTCTATCACATAACATAGAATGTTTGTTTTAATTCTTTGTATATCAAAGGTGGTCAAGCTTCAGAAATATTTCAAATAGGTAGATAATGTCGAATAATATAAATATGATGATCCTAATTTTCAGATTTCAAATAGGTTCTGTTCTCCAGAAACGTCTTATAGACCGTCGAACTTGCTTCCCTTTTTATTCTGAAGAAATATTTAGGTTGGAAGTGAGTTTGCTGAGATACAAATGTCTCCAATCGATATCGCAATGGGAAGCATTTTACTCAAATTATAAGAGATAATGACGTATGCACTCATGGTAAAAGCAATTTTTCTGCTCCTTCGTTTTTTTAACATGAATTTCCTAAAGAGCTCCCTAATTATATCGCTAATATGCTTGGTTCCACTCTAACAACTCCACGTTGACGTCCTTCCTAATTCCTCCTCCCCCTAATAGTGATTTGGTCACGCAAACTAAATAATCAGAATCTGAACGCATGGTTAGCCACATTGCTCCGCTTGACGCTTGATGTGTTATTATATAACAGGTTGCCTGAGCCACATGCTACGGCTTAGGCTGTGACTGTGTTAGATGGAGTATATTGAAACAGACCTTTCTCATTCAACATAATTATCAATTTTACTCTACCTGATTTTCGAAAGAGAAAGCTTGGTCTAATTCTTTCCAAGCAATGTTGCTCGCAGTTTCGTCTTTTTCATACAAGGTGGAGAAATAAATTCGAAAAAATGATATTCTGAAAATTTTACTTAGGGAGCATGATTTTTAGTGGTAATCATGGGATGGAAGTAAATGAAAAAAATCAATTTTTTTTTCAAATTTGTTGAACATTGCAAACTGATCATTTTTCAACATAAATAGCTGAATAAAATATTCGAATTATGAAGAAAATGATGAGTTCATGAGCTTTCAATTCTCCCCTTTCACGAAGATTGTTCTTAGGTATCAGAATAGGTTATGGACGTTGTATCAGCATGGTTTTCAGACGGATATCGGTTGAGAGCCCTTATAGAGAAAGTAGAGAATTTGGGGGCGACGGGAGAACATATTTCATATAGTAATCTCATTTATAAATTTCAAATAAATAACCAATACATTTTCGAAATAATTGGTTGTTATAAAAATTATTGAAAATAAATTTCGTGCAACACACCTCAAATGTGCATTTTATTCACCCTTCATGTATTTCAGTGACGGCTCGTGTCACTGAGTAGTGATTGTAAACCGTTATTTTTTTCCTGTCATCACAATCACCCTGTCATTTGTTTGTGCTATAAGTGTATTTGCCATATTAAATTTATTGAAATTCTCTATCAAGATTTTGGGAATATCATTCGCGGCTCAAGGTCTACTGATGTTGAAAAAACCCCAAATCGTTCGGATATTTCATCTTTTCGAACCAAGCAGGAAACTACTGACATCTGTCGGTTATTTGTCGGAATGAACATTTCATCGTTTCCAACTCTTGTGTGATAGCAAAATGATCATGTTCACCAAATGTTACATCCTTTTATGATTTTTCCTAACATTTTCTGTCTGTGACACTCTTTATTAATTTTTTTTTGCTCATGAATATGCTGGATATGTCATGTTTATTTGAAGCTCAATGAATTTACTTGGTGTTATCGTATTGGGAAGAATAGAAAGGGCTCTTTTGATAGGAATATGGCAGACAGCACCAAAAAAAAAAAAATATCGAGTTTCGCTACTGGTTAACGAAATAGATATTTCACAAATAGTTTTCGAAAAGGCTCAATTATGATTTGTTGTACGCTAGAAGAGATCTGACATAGAGGGTCTGGAAATTGGTAACTTTTTCATATTTTTTGTTTTCTTATGAAAATGTGGAAAATACTACTATAGTAAGAAAGTCTGCTATTTAATATTATCTCCATTGAAATTGCCATCGTTCGAATTATTAAACTTCAACAATCAAATTAATTCGTAATTCTATTGGCAAAATAACGGATTCAGCAAATGAAAACTGAAGAACACGTGTACACTTTGTCTGTCTTCAATACATCCGACTCACCCTATTCTATTTCAATCAGGAATGTAATTCTAATATTCTCATTTTCGGGATCAGAGATACACACTAGAGTGCCTGACCCAGCTGACCAGGATCTGCCGCACCTAGATGAAGGTACTTACCAGGCGCGCTTATTGCCTAAGAGTTGGTTATACAGGGTGTTTTACATGCTCTATGACAAATTTTGACAGGAGGTACTGTTATGAAATTTTGTTATGGTTCTATATTTATATCTAATTCAATATTATTTCAAAAGGATACATGAAACATTACCTGGTAGAAATTATATCATAACACAATTGCAAGTACATGCATCAAAATTCAAAAGTTTCAACATTTAAATTTATTGTTTACATTCCAGAGATAATTTCAATTCAAAATTTTCATAGTTTCTCATAGATTTTGATAAGAAAAATGTAAATAAATTCTATGTTATTGTATGATGTATTAGAGTTAAGAAATCTAAAGAGTAAGGACTTTTGAGAAGGGAAACCGTGGAGACGAAAGAAAGATTGAGTGGGAGAAGATTAAAAAAATTCAATTGGGAATTTTTAAAAAAAAAACTAGATGGAACAGATGAAGAAATTAATGAATATTAAGTGATTTACCAATTAAATATAGTGTGATTTCAATTTGAATTGAAATAATAATATATGAAGAATGGTGACGGAAGATATTGACTTACAAGACGAAGAAAAGAAGACATTGGCCCAGTAAAAGGCAGAATACATATCGAAGATTAATTTCAAGAGACTAATTAGTTTTTTTGAAAGCAGACTGTAAAATTAGAAACTGAGCAAAGTTAGTTCATTCATGAACATAAACTAACCTATTTTTGAACATTGAACTTAAGGCATAACCATAGAACTAGATTGTTATTCTTGATTATTGTCAGTATAGTTTATTATTGAAACCAAATTTAATATTCATTAGATATTGAGAGTTCATTGTATTTAGTAAAACTCTAATTATAATATTTTGAAATTTAAATCAAAATCTTTCAATTTCATTGACATCAATTTTTTTTGAACCCCCAATTGAGAATAGAGTCAAGCCCAGGTAATTTTTTCAATTCAAAAATTCAATAAATTTTTTTTTGGTTCCTAAATTGAAATTCAATTCAAAAGTTCAATATTAATAAGAAAGAACCATAACACTACCTTTGCTTCTTTTGAACATATTTGTTTCTATGAACATAGGTCGGAATCGTTTTTTGTTTTGAAATTACAAGCATTTAATGGTGCACCAGATAAAGTAAGGCAAGAAGTCACTTGGCTGAATGAACATTTCCCGAATCCATACTAATATTATAAATGTCCTTGTGTTTGTTTGTCCTCTATGGACTCAGGAATCGGTGACCGATTTTGATGAAACTTTCACTATATTTTACAGATTTTTTTTTGGGAGGATTTCATGTAGTGTTCATCCCTATACAACGAAGAAATAAGAAAAAATATCGACTTTTCATGAAAAATCTCGGTATGTTTCGACTCTATTAGAGATAGAGAAACATGGTCAGAGACAATTTTGTAGTGCTCGGAAAGATATAAAAAAAGTCCGCGACAGCATATGTCTAACTGCCGAAGACTACCCACGATAGCCATTCTTAACATTTTCAATCAATCCAAAATAATGGTCAATTTGAAGCGGGCTTTTAACTGGCATGGAATGCGTGAAAATAAAAATTAATGTGACTGTTATCTGCGGCATTTATTCCTGATGAAAAATGATTTTTACAGTATAGTTTTCTATACTGTTCAGAACTAGTTTGAACGAATGAAATTTCTAAAATTATTTTCTAATTTTCTATTATTTACGGGTCGGCCTGCTTATCCTGATGAGCGCTCAATGATGTTTATTCGTTTCCGAATGAGACAGCCTATATTATGGAAGAAGTACACCACAAATTTCCATTCTTATGTGAACGCACTCTAGTGAAAGCGGTAAAATGACAGAAATTATGTTGTCCCGGAGCTAGATCACTGGATCTATTTAACGAATGAGATGAGCAATAATGGGATTTTGGACTCCCCTGGGATTCCTCCGATTCCAGATTCCCAAGATAGTGTAATTACATCTCGAATGGAAATGAATCCTGCCACTACATCCTGCCAACTCTCCCATAAAACCTTAAATTAAATTTTACTTATTCAACCGGGAAATTGCTCTGAAACCCCGATAGACATCAGAAAAGCCCTTTCATGTGATAAAAGTGGCGAGAAACGCCTCTTTGCCTCGGCTACTATGCATCATACTGTAGAAATACCAAGGATCAAGCGGCATATTGCTCTTTTTCTTGCGGATCCTGCTTCTTTGTTTCGCGTCTGCGAAAGAAGGACACACCTTTTTATTTCCCCCGACGACTATTGTTTCCGCATCGATAAATTTTTTGCCCACATTAAATCAAATTTTCTTCAATTTATCACCGCAGGAGAAGACCAAGAAGCTTAACCGAAATATGAGTTATTTCAATTCTCCTTTTAATTTATCGCGTTATAGTCCAGGGGTGGAATCCTTGGCGCGACAATTCAATTTCGGCGTCGGTTAGTTCACCTTCCATCCCCCGCATTCTTCTGAATGCTTCCTCCTGATTTTTTTCGATTTGTGCGGAATTTATTTGTAGCTGTAATGAAGTTTCTATTTTGGGCGTTATTGAATAAAGGAAAGCCGCAGGGGGATTTTGTTGGCCTAGAAATTTCGTGGACGTGATAATGATCACGTATACTCAAGGGAGTGAAGCATGTTCAGATTTCTTCCAGAGTGTAAGTAATTCACTCTTCAATGCGGGCTGATATTTCTACGGAGATTCAAATGATTGTTTGAAGGACCTTGCAGGATTAAGGGCCTATTTAACTATTTAGAAGTGTATTTCTTAAACATATAATGAAGTTATTCCAGATTTTCACTGCTACAATCTCAAAAAACATCGAAAATAGGGATTCAACACAACTGAGCTAAGGATAGTTTTCGAGAGCATGAGTATTCCAATAAGCATGAGTATTCCAATTGCCTCTTGCAGCGAGTATTGGAGGATATTTCCTCTATTTCAGTCAACTTTTCTGAAATACTCACGAAATTCAATGAAAATTTGAGATTATACGTCCTAGTGATTTTGTATTGTATCTTGGCAGTAGGTGTGACTGTTAACAAAAATTGACAGATTACGGAATTTGAATTGACTTGTATTGATTCAAACTGGAGTCAGTGATGACAATCACAAAACGAAAAATATAACAATGCTGCAATGAGTTTATCACAGCACTACCTTCAGTCCTGTAATGAACTCATTACTATGCTAAAATGGGAAAAAAATTGCCTGCCCATTAGAATAACCATGAAGTTTTATAACACGTAACGTCTAAATCAAACTTCTACGTCACATAAAATCACAGAACATACAGAATCGTGGATTTTGTGTTGATGTTCAATCCTTCAACACTAAGAAGTATCAATTAATTCAGTTTTCAACTTTCCTCACCTCAGTTATTGTTTCAATGAATCAATCCAAAACTATCTTCCTGAATAGGAATTGTGAATGTTCACATGAAAGTGTTCTCCTTAGGAAATAAATATCGAATATCTATTAGATAAGAGAGATGAAATTGAGTATCACAGGACCAAATAATATCTATTCGTTGAATCATATTTCTCATTATATCCTTTTCAAATTATACACCAAAAATTAAACGCTTATGTTCAACAAAAGAAAGGATAAATCTGATGAATACATATAAAGGGTGGCCATTTGAAAACGAAACAGACGAGATTACAGACGAAATAAATTTTTTCGATAGAAATGCTCGGACAGGTCGATTTCTGTTTCGAGAGGGACAACTTAAGATGTAGGTTACGGACGCATAGCACTTCAACCCTTGCCACTACAACCCTCACCCCCAATTTTTGAATAGGGAAGATGGGGTGAGCGATACCTCATTTGAAAGGTATTTTTATGCTGATTTCAGCACAGTAATTGTTTTCTCATTTTATGCATTAGTTCTCGAAAAACAGAATGGCCATTTGAAAACGAAACAGACGAGATTACAGACGAAATAAATTTTTTCGATAGAAATGCTAGGTTACGGACGCATAGCGCTTCAACCGATGCTGCTACAACCCTCAAACTCAATTTTTGAATAGGGAAGATGGGGTGAGTGATACCTCATTTGAAGGGTTTTTCACAAAAAAACACTACAAGTGCCATGAAAACACCACTTCATTTTCAAATGCTTAGTCAAGAATATTTCGAGAACTAATGCATAAAATGAAAAAACAATTACTGTGCTGAAATCAGTATAAAAATACCTTTCAAATGAGGTATCACTCAACCCCTCGAATCAGAAATCGACCTGCCCGAGCAAAAAATTCATTTCGTCTGTATTCTCGTCTGTTTAGTTTTCAAATGGCCACTCTGTATACCGAATTCCATTGATACCCAAATTGCACTATGGAATTCTTCAAGTTTTTAATGAACACCACATTTTTTTGTCGGACCAGTGATGCACTACATTTTCAAGGTGAAGAGGGACTGAAAAAAAACATTATTTCTGATAATATTGAGAAGATTTCAAGCATCATGGATAATCATACCATAAATAATAACATAGATACTCTATATGTAACAATGAAGTTACTGCTAGCGCTGCTATAAAGCGTTCTCGCTTTACAGTATTCGTTATTGAGGGTATCAACCCAGAAAGCAGTCTACAAATATTCTCTGCTCGATGACAGCACATTCTCAATGGTTTATTTTCAGTCTGTATCTCCGATAGTCCATGGTGGCAGTTCGGAATTTAATTTTTCTGAATTATGACAGTAGGTATCCTTATTATTTATAATTTTTTTCAGAAAATCGTCGTTTTTCATTTGTCAGACAAGAAAAACTTCACCTTTAAATATTTCATATATGCTTTCGTCATCTGATTCTGATGAAATCAGGAGGGTATTATTAATTTGGAAAATTCTATTCTCAGTCACTTTAATGTTAGTAAACAAGCTCAAATTCACAAGATTCCAATCAGACAATCATGCTTGCCCGTTTCTCCAGGTTTGTTTTTATAACTACATGTCAAAAAAAGTATTCATTGTCCGATCGCTCCAGTTGGTATCGGCTTGATTTTTGTTTTTTTCTGAGATGGGAAGCAGGCGCTGTGTAAAAAAGTTGTTTCTTTTTTTCTGTTCATGTTGTTTTTATGTTTATGAACTTCAATGACTGTGGTGTAAAGCCTGGTATAGTAACTTTCGATATCAGAAATAACCTCTGCCTTTGAGAAATCTATATTGTGTCCATCCATTAGAGCATGTTCCGCAAATTTTTCTGTCTGATTCAGTGGACAGCATCGTTCGTGGGCCTTAATTATCGTGTTGATACTTCGGTAATTACAAGATACCTTCACCTTGTGACTGTGGCAAAGTCTTATCTGGTACAACAAAACGAAGTATCAATCAAGAACATGCTCTAGCAGATGAATAGAATATAAATTCCCCAAAGGCAGAGATTATTTCGTATATCAAAAGGTACTATCCGAGGATGAACATAGAAGCCATTGAAATTTATAAACATAAAAACAACATGAAGAGAACGGAAGAAACCCCTTTTTGACACACTGCCTGGTTGTCGAACTTGAAAAAAAAACAAAAATCAAGCCGATACGAAGCGGGAGCAACGGGCCAATCAACATCGCGTGCGTTAACTCACCACTTTTTCTAGCCATAAGCCGGAGTAAGGATTCCACTCTGGCTTAGAACAAGTCAGTGTTAGAAATTAAGCGTTCGAGGTACAATAATATTCCAAAAATGCCTACCCCAGTTGTAGGCAAAAGTTAGGGTGAAATTATTCCTGCTGGACAACGACCAATAAGCTCAGAAGACTTTCTCAATGTCATTTTGGAGTTTGTATCACTATATGTAAGTTTCGAGAGTAGAATCCTCGAAAGACGTTTCTGCTTTTTTCAGTGGGTTGTAAGTCCAAAGAAGTAGCAGAGAAAAATTCCGGAGGTTGTAAGGCTACTAAATTAACGGTGGTTTCTTATTGTAGATAAAAGTGAAACACACAGCGGTATTCATTCACATACACAGGTGAGGTGAACTCAATGTTGTAGGTACCATTATTGGTAAAGTTTATATACTATAACTATTTGAAAACGTAAGGATTTCATCATAATGTTACTCGGATCGATATGGCTGGAATATGCTATGTAGTTGACAAAACTACTGTTCTAGAGGGCGGTGAAGTAACTCGGCCGTGCATCGTCCAAAGTGGAATTTTCCATGTAACTTGGTTGAGATTTGATTTCCAGGAGAATATTCCAATATGTTTGAGGTGAATTAAACAATATCTTTCAGACTATTAACACTGTTTCAACACACTTTACATTGTGGCCAGAATCCCTTTCTTCAGATATTGTGGGAGCTTTCAATCACCTTCAACATGATAATCCAAATCAAGATGTGCTCAAGCATCGAAGGTCTGGGACAGAGTCAACTTATAATTAATACACGTGTCGTGTATGCAAGAGATTTATACTTGAAGCGGAAGTAGCAAAGTCTTGAAATAACCACCGAACAAGGAAGGAGAACCTGCTTCCTTAACGAAAGTTCACACTCCATGCAGAAGGTTAATTACACATATAGCGAGCCAGTTCGACTAGCTGATATTCCTGCGGAAATCTGACCCGAACAATATCGCAGGGTTCACTTCTAATTGCCATGTTCGATCAGCAGGAAGAGCACTTCGGCAAATATTCCCAATAAGATGATGTTACTAAGAAGTTGAGTGGGATACGATAGTTTATCATAGCTGAACTAATTGAGCCTGAAATTAGGCCAGAATAGGGGGAGTCAGCTTACGGTGACTCGAGATGGGCGATAATGGATTTCTGAGGCTGCAACCCTACACTGTCGATAATAATCGAGAATTCTTTCATAAGAGTATATGTTAGAGCATACCGTGTATTGTGTCGGCATTCGTAACAGTTCACTGACCTATTGATAGAGCACATTTCTCACAGAAACTGGAGTAACTTGCATCAGTATACTAGAGCAGAGGACGCGTTCAGCTCTCTTCACAATGAACTGCTAGAAATGTTCAACATGTTTTATCCATACAAAAAAACAAAAAAAGAAGGGGAAGACGCAACTACACACCATGGTATACGGGTACCCTACGAGATAATAAAAACAAACTCGATGCACTGTTGACTATAGTGGAGGTTGAAAAGGACCACTATGCAACACAGGCTTACAAGGAATATAGAAAACTTTACAAGGAACAACTAGAGAATTCCAAGAGGTTATACTACACGACAAGGATTGAGTCAGCTGAGAATAGACAGAAAGGAGCATGGAAAATAATAAACAAACTTAAAACTCAACCATACAATCAGAAAATCAACATAGATCCAGAATGTTATAGTAAATATCTTCTCAGGGACAATAGCACGGAGACACTTCTCAAACAGAGTTAAATTTCTTGAAGTATCCAAGAAAAGTAAAAATAAAATCATCCGAATCTTTTTATCTCAAACCTACAACCCCGGAAGAATTGATAAAGGTAACAAAGAATTTAAAAGGCAGGAATACATTAGATGCATATGGAACTTCAATAAATATGATAAAGGAAATTCTACACGTCATCGCTGAACCTTTGGCGTTCGTTATCAATGGATGTTTTGAATCTGGTTGTTTTCCCGGATCACAAAAAGTAGCGAGAGTCATACCGGTGTGCAAGAACAAAGGCGATATGAAAGAGCCGGACAATTACAGGCCAATATCCATCTTACCATCGACGTCGAAAATCATGGAGACTCTCTCAAAGAACAGAATACAAAGACAAAACATGGATTTAGAAAAAAGAAATCAACTACCACGGCCCTAGTAGAAGTGGTAGAAAAAATTGCAGGGGCCTTAAATAAATCAGATGAAATTGAGCTTACCTCATGCGACCTCTGCAAGGCCTTCGACAGTATCGCGCATTTTGTCATGTTGGATAAACTGGAATACTACGGTATACGTGGGATTCCATTGAAATGTTTCCAGTCCTACCTAGAGGACCGAAAAAAATACGTTCACATCGGACATAAACGATCTAATTTACAGAGTGTAAACAAAGGAGTTCCACAAGGGTCCATCCTGGGTCCTGTGTTATTCATTTTGTACTTGAATGATCTAACAAAAAATGTTGAGTTGCATCGTCTGTGTAATTACGCCGACGATACATCTTTCCTGAATGTGGACAGCAAGTCGGTAAGAAGGAAAACAGAGGTTGCCCTGAAGGATGCCGAAACCTGGTTTGATGGAAATGGTTTGTTGTTGAATCGAGCGAAAACAAAAATTTTAACCATTGGACTGCGGACGCCACCTGAAGCTGTTGAGCATGCTGAATTTTTGGGTGTTGTAGTTCAGAGTAACTTCAAATTCATTCATCATACTGAAAATGTAATGAAAAAATTATCCTCTGTGATATTCTTGCTGTCTATATTGAAAAACATCATAGAATCCCAAATGCTCCTGTCAACCTATCATTCTTCATTTCACAATCGTATGATATACGGTATCTTAACGTGGGACGAATCACCAGGAAGTGAAACAGTTTTTTTAAAACAGAAAAAAGCCCTTAGAATAATAGTTGGCATCACGAAGACAACTTCATGCAAGGAATATTTCAGGCATTGAAAAATACTTACCTTCTACTCACACTATACAGGGTGTTTCATCACAAACTGGACAAACTCATATGACGTATAGAGAACATCCGGAGAATCATTTTTTTCTCATGACATATTTCCCGTTTTCGAAGCATAAGGGAGATACACGGTGTTTAATGTCATTTTCGAGCGTGATTATATTGAGTGTGGTCAGTTATGTATAAGACTGGAAGTAATGGTTTCTTGTCATATCGTAGTATTTTTGGATGCTTCATTCAGAAAAGGTGTAGAGCTCCGAAAAAAAAAATACAAAATGGCGGAAAACCTGCAATGTTCGTGATTTTTTTTTTCGGTTGCCAAATTGATTTTCATTTCCTAAATAAGTACAATTTTTAAAGGATATCTGTGAAAAATTTTTTTCAAAAATCGAACACAACTTTTTTTTACATGTCTACAGCTAAAAAAAAATTTCACTCGAAATTAATGAAATTTTTCACGATTGTACTTACCTTTATACCTTACACGAATATGAAAACGGTTTCATTTTTACAGCCATTCAAATGTCCCGTTCGAATATCTGAAATAATAAAAAACCATGACACAGCTTGTGTTCTTAGGTCCATAATTTTTGAATTTGTATGTCGAAACATTGCAGATTGCAAAATGAATTAAAAAAAAATCAGTGAAACTTCATTGAGAGTTGAACTCCCTACTCTGAGTTAAGTATTAATGTGAAATATGAGTCTGTTCTAAGGTTCTGAGTATATTAATTTTCGTTGCCGAGCAACAGTAGCTGATAGAATTTGACAGGTTATTTGAATTTTACTGAATAATTCGAGTATATTGAAACGACTTGTTAGCCAACGAAAATGAAATATTCACTTTTAGAAAAAAATGATATGGTTCAGGCTCATTATGAAGCGAATTCCGCAGGGAGAAAAGCAAGGGAAATTTAAGCTCGCAGATTTCCAAGCCGAAACGTTCCTAATTTTAAAATTTTCATAGAAACAGTGCGTAAATTACGTGAAGAAGGTATTCTTCACCGCAAGAAGAAGGAAACAATCCGAAATAACGAAGAACGTATCCTGGATTTAGTGAGTGAAAATCCGATGGTATCAACGAGAACTCTAGCAAATCATCCAAGTTTGAATAAGAGTAAATCCACTGTATGGAGAGTTTTGAAAAGAAATAGCTACCATCCGTACCATTTCCGTTCATGTCAGACCTTAGAAGAAGGTGATTTTGAGAAGAGGAAAGAATTCTGTGAATTTATTTTAAGAAAGACACGTGAGAATAGGAATTTCCTACGTCTCATACTGTTTACGGATGAAGCAACATTCCACAGAGATGGTTTCTTCAACAACAAAAATAATATTATATGGCAAAGGGAAAATCCTCATGCAACAGTAGCAAAAAATAGCCAGAAGAGATTTTCTGTCAATGTTTGGGCGGGAATAAAGGATGGATTCATTTTATAGGACCGTACATTCTTCCTGAAACATTGACTGGAAATGGCTATAATCAATTTTTGGGGGAAACTCTGCCCGATCCATAGGAAGATATTCCTTTGAGTCACTTTCAAGGAATATGGTACCAGCATGATGGTTGCCCTGCTCACACAGTGAGGAGTGTACGAGAATTTTTAGACTCGCAATACCCTCGCCGATGGATCGGCCGATTGGGACCTGTCGCATGGCCTCCTCGTTCTCCAGATCTTACACCTATGGATTTCTATTTCTGGGGTCATATGAAGAATCTTGTTTATGATAAGCGAGCTCCAGTGACTCCGAGAGAAGAACTGATTCAAAGAATCGAATCAGCCGCCGAAGAGATTCGCCGAAACCCGGAAATGGTTCGTTCAGCGGTGGATAGTGTGACGAAAAGGTCGAGAAAGTGTATCCGGAGAATTATGAATAAATTTTATACAAATAGGTTTTTTTGTTGCGTTTGTGAAATTGTGGAATTATTCGTAGAAATTTCCGCAATAATGCCATGCCATTAATATCTGGGAAGTATAAACCGCCAATTTCTACTCAAACTGCATAAAGTGGTTTCAAGATACTTGCATTATTATATTCAGTTAAATTCAAATACTCTGTCAAATTCTATGAGCTGCCATTGCTTGGCAACGAAAATTAAAAACCTTTGAACAGTCTCAATTCAGATTCCACATTTATTTTAATAGGTACTTAACTCAGAGAAGGGAGTTCAACTCTCAACGAAGTTTCACTGATTTTTTTTTCAATTCATTTTGCAATCTGTAATGTTTCGACATACAAATTCAAAAATTATGGGCCTAAGAACACAAGCCGTGTCATGTTTTTTTATTATTTCAGATATTCGAACGGGACATTTGGATGGCTGTAAAAACGAAACCGTTTAATAATTTTCGATTCTGTTTTCATATTCGTGTTAGGTATGAAAGTAAGTACAATCGTGAAAAATTTCATCAATTTCGAGTGAAATTTTTTTTTCGCTGTAGACATGTAAAAAAAAGGTTGTGTTCGATTTTTGAAAAAAATTTTTCACAGATATCCTTTAAAAATTGTGCTAATTTAGGAAATGAAAATCAATTTGGCAACCGAAAAAAAAAATCACGAACATTGCAGGTTTTCCGCCATTTTGTAATTTTTTTTTCGGAGCTCTACACCATTTCTGAATGAAGCATCCAAAAATACTACGATATGACAAGAAACCATTACTTCCCGTCTTATACATAACCGACCACACTCAATATAATAACGCTCGAAAATGACATTAAACACCGTGTATCTCCCTTATGCTTCGAAAACGGGAAATATGTCATAAGAAAAAAATGATTCTCCCGATGTTCTCTATACGTCATATGAGTTTGTCCAGTTTATGATGAAACACCCTGTATATACTCGTGCATCATGTATCTGTTTGAAAACAAAATTTTTTTCAACGTGAATGGCGACTGTTACGAATACGCCACAAGAAGCAGAGAGTGTCTACAAATGCCATACCATAGAATAGAGGCCGCTAGAAAGGGAACAAATTACTGGGCCATTCAATTTTATAACGAGTTGCCTCAGCAAACTAAGATATCCACAAACTTCCGAAAGGCTCTCCATGAGTTCATGCTCTCTGGTGCTTTTTACAGCATACAGGAATTCCTTTCGAGGACGTCTACAGTTTGACTGTTTGTTATACTAGTTTTTATTCTATCTTGTGTATTTTTGTATTTCATATTGTGTATTTCATATTTGATTAATAGGTGTTACCGAGTTTATAGTTTGTAATACTTTGCGAAATATACTTATTTACTTACTCACTTACTTACTTACTTACTTACTTACTTACACCTGATTTCGTAGAGATTTTGAATCTCACGCTGCTGAACCCTGTTCTGATCGAAAACATCATGCATCTCTGGGGTGTTAGCGGCTTTTTAGACGTAGATATTATGCATCAATTCAGAAAATGTTTAAAAAGTAGAGTCTGTTATGAATTATATTCTATAACAACTAATAGTACGAGAGCTAGTGAACCTTTTGAGTAACGGTTTGTCTGAAATGCTCGAATTTTTCATAGCGATAGTTCTTAGCATGCTAACAACGAAAACCATGACCTGGCACCCCTCACCCCTGCACATCATCAACTCCTATATCTTTGAAAGTGTAAAAAAAATTTAAAAAAAACTTGTCGGTGTTAGCTATTAATTGCAGCTTTTTTAAGTGTTTTTATGTTGGCAACATTGTGAAATTAATCATAATGACATTCATCGTAGTTTTCAATTTTTGAATGTTGAAATTTTTCTAATCATCTATAGTAAACAGACATTTTTCAAAATATCTCATCAATCTGGTTAGGTTTTTCCCTGAATTTAATACAATTATTCAAAACAGATATCAATCATTTTTATTGATAAAATAAAAACATACAATTTTTAATGAAATGGATACAAGTTTCATAATTTTTCTATTTTAGTTACCACAATGTAAGAGAAGTATATGGCATACTCTTCACTCAACGAATTTCAAGTTGAGCATAAAATGAGAAAGGGATTTCTCAAATGTTCAGAAGTCAGAGATTGGATGCTGAATAATGAAGCTTTACAACTAGACGGAAGTGGAGCTGTCAGGAGGTCACTGCATTTTTTATTCGATAATTCCTTCCCTTTGTATACTTGTTAGGTATTATGAAATTAATTGCTCCATCTGCCGAGTTTCGGCTCAATCAAATGCGAGCGCGTAAACAATTTAGTAGTGGATGTAATTACTGAAAACAGTCGTTTCTTCAAACATATCATTTTCTCTTCCCCCTGATTATCATACGACTGATTTCAACGTTCGTTATGACAATATAGTTTTTCCTTGATTGGAAATTTTCATCTTCCCGAAGATAGCTTGGATTATTATAGTCCAAGATCTAGTAAAACTTTTGAGTAACGGTTTGTCTGTAAGTCTATAAATTTTTATTTATTTATTTATTACGGTATAAAACTTTAAATCAAACAGAGTTTGTTAACACAGAGTACAATTTCTTAACTTAAACTCTTAGATTTCCTTTGAATAATTTTTTCAATTCTTTTTTAAACTTTTTATATTTTTCCTCATTTTTAAGTGGTTAGGTAACCCATTGTATGATTTCATTGCTGAATATGATGGAAGTTTTAACCCTCTCGTTGTCCTAAATATGCAGTCACTGTAGAGATGATTGGCATTTCTTGTAGAATATTCGTGTTCATCAGCATGCCTCTTCAGCTTAACCATAGATTTTAATAGCCCCCTATCAATCCTATAAATGAGCTTACACTGTTCTTGTTTCACCACCTCGAAGATCGGCAGCACAGGAAATCTTTCATACAAGTAGCTGGTCCTGGTCTCATACGGAAGATTATAAATATTTTTAATCGCTCTATTTTGGAGTCTTTGAAGTCTACTCAAATTCATCTTCGTCGTATTTCCCAAAATTGATGCCAGATATGTGAAGATAGAGTGTACACATGCATTGTAAAAGATCAATTTCGTGTTTTTTGTCATATACGGACTGGCATGCTTTGATGCACTAATTAGACCAGAGAGCTTCTTAATCATTTCCTCGATGTGTGCGCCCCAATTTAATTCCTCGTCAACCACCAAACCCAGGTACCTATATGTTTTGACTTTTCGTATGGTCTCATTATTTAATTCTACAATTATTTCCCTTGTTTTTTGTTTTTCGCTTCAAATCTCATATATACTGTTTTGTCTTCGTTCAGTACTAGTTTGTTTGTGCACAGCCACTCATAGAATTCAATCCATGTATTGTTAATGTTATTTTCAAGTTCTGCTCCGGATCTGCTAGCAAATAATAATACAGTGTCATCAGCAAACATGAAGTACTGAGTGCCCAGGTGTAAATCCGAAATATTCTCTACGTATAAAAGATACAGCAATGGTCCCAGGACCAACCCTTGTGGAACACCAAACTTCACACTTCTCTTATGGCTTTTTTGCCCATTTACAACAGTATATTGATACCTACCCTCAAGATATGTCTTGATGAGGTTAAGTGCCGGTTCCCGTGCACCCATACTGTAAATTTTCTCTAACAGTGTTTATAGCGATAGTTCCTACCATTACCTGACACCCCTCGACCCCTCATCCCTGCACATCTCAACCCCTATAACTTTGAAAGTGTAAAAAAAATTTAAAAAAAATTGTCGCTGTAAGGTTGAAACTTTGATACGATTTTGTTCATTCATTGTTAAGTTAAAAAAAAAAATTGACAGGCGATCTCGACGAGCACACGTACCTGCCAGGCGACTCGAAAAGGAAGTAAAATAAGGTAAATGTCCCAATTATCGCCAGTGTCCCAATTATCGACATTTCTGAAGTATTATCTGTATAATAAGAAAAAAACGATCTCATTACAATTTTTATGCAACATACTTTATATACACACTTTAAAGATCATATTGGAATCAAAAAATAGTTTTCCCTAACCCCTCCAGCCGAAATAAACTGCTGCTCAACAGTCGCGTATGGGTCGTTTTATAGTGAACACCGCATATTCTTTCATTCGCTTCAATGTTCACGTACAATATTTCACTAAACTGTAAAATATTGATTACAAACTCAGTTATATAGGATTATTCTGCTTCTGTATTATCAAATTTTGACTATTAATCCTATATTTTCATGAAAAAACAGGGTGTCCATAATAGGTACATCTGAAACCTACTGTGATCCAAATATCGACATGAGTGTCGATAAATGGGTTTGGTATGAATTTTTTTGACTTAGTGATAGTTAACAAAGTAAAGTGATTTCCTAAAAAAAAATTTTTTCACTGTACCAATTATCGACATATTGTTTTCAGTCAAATTATAAAATGTGAGTACAATTAATTATGGTGTCGACACAACGTACAACTTTGTGTCGATATTTCGTGCAATACAAGTCGATGTCTAGGACTGAAAAGATCAACTTGAAATACGCAAACAGTCATCGTTATTTCACTTCTGTTAACATAATTCGCTTCGAAATGATTGAATATTTCACCAAATATCAATCGACATTCAATTTATATTCGAGTCAACACTCATTTCAATAATATTTTAACGGATGTCGATAAAAGGAACATTCAAATGTCGATAATTAGTTATTTTGCGTTTTCAGTGAGCTTTTCACTCACAGTAACAGAACAAGCAAGCATTTTCAGAGAGATTTCAGAAAAAACACCTGTTTTAAAATTCCAGAAAAAGAAAATATACCCACTCCTTTTAGAAACGCAATGTTCTCGCCTTGCACAGATGAACACTCAGTCACTGCAGAGAAGGAACATAGAATTGAAGAAGAGAGAAAATTATTGAAATCACCCAAAAAGAAAAAAGTAAAACAAAGGAAAATATAAAGATGAGATGAGATGAACTTGCCAGCATTTGCAGACAGGAGGATTCGAGGAGACCTGATTGCAACCTACCGTGCCCTTCACAATCGATTTGAAGTCGATCTTAGTGGCCTCTTTGGCAGGAACACCGACACTCGTCTTCGCGGTCATGCTTATAAACTTTCCAAGCAGAATTTCAAAACGACGCAGAGGCAACATTTCCTTCCTAACCGGGTTTTTGATGCTTGGAATGGTCTTCCTCCAGCAGTGGTCAACTCTGTGTCGGTTAATACTTTCAAAAACAATTACGACAGTTTGTGTCCCAGTGTTCGATAGTGACTTTCGTTCCCGCAGATATTTGTGTAATTTCCTTTTTTTTTTCAGAACTCTATTGCACTTCTTTTTCTTTTCTCATTCATATACAATATGTTATCCATGTTTGTATATTTTTGTTTATTTTTGAGTTTTATAGGCTTGCCTTAACTCTTAACTCTTTTTAAATAAATAAATAAATAATCATGATACGTCGGAAAAATGTGAATACGCTTAAACTGATTATGTGTTCGTTGAATATGATGCTGAATATTTTCCTGGGTTAGTATTCAAGAAATCTGGGCAATTATACCAGGCATTGACAAAGAGCGGTGGTAACTGTTGATGATATTTTGCATTACAAAGAAGAAATATGCACAATTGCGGAAGGAAAGAGCTTGAATAAACGTGGCATATATAACGTACCTGAAATGTAAGAATAAAAAAAAAATTGAATTCATACCAAAGGTTTTTAACTTTTTATTTATTTATTCCAGAATAATATTTTATTTTTTCACTTTCAATGTTATTTTGAACTGTTGCTTCATTTTTCATCATGAATGAAAGATTATTTCATTCATAGTATTTCTGTCACGTTGCTTAGAATGATATTAATTCACACCCAATTTTAAATTTCAACTCGGTAGATAATTGGTACCCCCACATGTCGATGATTGGGTTTTCTTATTTTCTAGTTGTCGATCATTGGGAAATCTGACTTGTCTGTATTTTATTCGATTTTAATTATTTCACAGTATACGAATTAGTTTTTTATGTTTGTTCATTCAAATATAACATACATGGAATGGGAAATTCAGGAAATTGAACAGATTCTACTTATATTTCAACTCGAAAATCATACTTTCTTCGCAAGATCTCACTATAGTGTCGATAATTGGGACATTTACCTTACGAACAAAAATGACCTTTTTTGTGTAGGGCTGAAATTTGCAACATTTTGACATAACAAACTTCAAAATCATATCAGTCGTATGATAATCAGGGGTAAGCGAGGGGGGAAAGTAAAATGATATGTTTGAAGGAACGACTACTAAATTGTTAACGCGCTCGCACTTGATTGGGCCGGAACTCAACAGATGGAGCAATTCATTTCATAATACCTACCTAACAAGTATACAAAGGGAAGGAATTATCGAATAAAAAATGCAGTGACCACTTGACAGATCCACTCCCTTCTAGTTGTAACGCTCCATTATTCAGCATCCAATCTTTGACTTCTGAACATTTGGGAAATCCCTTTCTTATCTCAAATTAAAATTCATTGAGTGAAAAGTATGCCATATAGAAGTTCTCCAAGATTGTGGTTGCTAAAATAGAAAAATCTTGAACCTAGTATCCATTTCACTAAAAGTATTTGTTTTATTAATAAGAATGATAGATTTCTAAATAATTTTAGTAAATTAAGGAAAAAACCTAACTAGATTGATGACTAGATAGTTAACGAATATGTTCAATTGGAGGCAATACTTGATCAAGACAATCACAGCCGATCGTTGTCAAACGCAGTTGAGGCATTTCAGCCAATTATTGAAAATAAAACGGACGTGTTACCCGTGCTGAAGTTATTTTTCCTAATATTAGACTTTGCTCCTTCGGACTATCACTTATTTCGGAGAAAGTAGTGGCAAAAGATGGACTTCGAAATATAAATCAGAGTTTTAAAATGAAGCAAAGAATTTCGAGTTACACCACCTATTAATAGTCGAGTCGAAATACACTGCGCAAAATATTTAACACACATTATGGAAATCCCAAAATTATTCTACAACTGGAGATGTTCTCAATGATAATTATTTTGTATCAGAATTATGCATTCATATGTTATCCAGTTTCAACTTTTTCTTCAATACATATGTTATTTTCCAGAAGGAATGAAAAAAGATGATATTATCAGATTTTGAATATATTGGCTCCATTCTAAAATCAGTTGTTCTCGATCAATTCTAGTGATCAATAATTTTTTTCCGTTTGATTTTCTACACTTCGATCGCTATGCAACTCGAAACAAGTAATTTGACCTAAGAGGAATGTGCCCAAACGGTAGTTTTTGGAGAACAAGGGTGGACATATACAAGAATTGCAGAAAGGTTTGAAGTTTCCCATACAAGTGTGTCCAAAATGTTTCAGTGATTCAGAAAGACCAGTATGAATATCCGAAGACCAGAACAGAATAACAACTGCCATTCAAGAACGTTACTTGACAATTTTTCGTTGAGACAACGGTTTGCAACCACTCGACTCCTTCAAAATCAGCTTGAGCAAACTCATGGGGAGCAAATAAGCACTCAGACAATAAGAAATCGCCTCAGAGAATATGATTAAGGCCTCGTGACGCGGCAAGAAGCTCAGCTCTTACCCCAGCCTATCGAGCCCAGCATATCCATTGGGAAGAGTACGATTATTAAAGAGTTCTCCTCACGGATGAGTCTAGATTCTGCCTCTACCATTGTAATCGACGTTCACTTGTATACAGACGTTCACATGAAATATATGCTCAGTGCAATTTCCTGAATACTACTGGTTTCAGGGAAGAATCGATTATGGTATAAGATGCAATATCTTTGACTGCTCTCATAGTGGTCGTTGATAATGGGGTTATGAATGCTGATAAATATGACAGGAACATTCTTGAAGAGCATTTAGTGCCATTTACCCCATGCATTGGTGAAAATTTCATTTTTATGGACGATAATGCCAGACCCCATCGTGCGCGCATCGAGTACATTGAAGGTGTTGATGTCTGTCGAATGGAATGGCCAGCAAGAAGTCCAGATCTCAATTCCATTGAGCAGGTTTGGGACAACTTCAATAGAAGGCTTGGAAGTCCAGAAAATCACCCAGCTACTCTTAATGACTTAGGAATCCAACTCAGAGAAATCTGGAAAGAATCAGATGAGAACATTTTGAAATCACTCATTTTGAGTATGAATTGTGGTTGCCGAGCTGTGATTAACGCAAGTGGTGGAAATACCAAGTATTAAATCACTTATCAGCATTTCAGTATTTTGAAAATTGTTCATTTCTTTTCGGTTACTCAAGATTCGGTGAAATTTTGAATTTTTCTTCCATTTAATGTATCTTGTTTCGTTCAAAAACTTCCCGAGATTATAAAATTAAGTTAAAGAGTCAATGTAGAATTAATTTTCATTAAATTTGATATTTTCAGAATGTGCGTTAATTTTTTTGGGCAGTGTACTTCCACAACATGAATTTGAATCAAGACCCATGAGGAGTTTTGATGGGTACCTACATCGACACAAGATTCCCAAATTTCTGGCTGAGTGGCTGCATTTTTTCCTCCAACTCCCATCCCTCATAATAACGATTTTACGATCGAGTTCGTCTTCGCCGCGTCATCTCGAACATCAGGATTATCCGTTTTTCCACAAATATACAGAGCAAACACCATTTGCGCGACAAAGAATTCCCTTGCAACTTTCCGCAATCTACGGGCGAGAAGATAAAAGCGGCGTCAACACAAAAAAACCGGATTTCTTCGTTGCGCCCGAATTGAAATTCAAAGCAATCGGAATTCGTTCCCTCGCAAGTGACTGATTCAGTTTCAACGTGCTGAGCTCATCTCCTTATAATTATCTCCAAGGTTTATTGAGATGAAAGAACGTCCCGACCGGTTGATGTGTAAAGTACCTTCATTCCAAACCCCCAAGACCGGATCATTCGCCCAATCAGGCGATTTCATTTCACTCCAGCCGTTCTTCAGATACCTACCCCTGCTCCGGATGAGAAAGGACTGTCGAACAACTAATTCCGAAGTGTCAAATCTATCAGCGACGCGAGATTGCACTGATAGACATGAAAATAGGCGGAAAAATTCGTCTGAAGGCAGATTTCAATTTTCTTGGGCGTATTCGACAAAGCCTTCGGTTAAGGGTGTCCCGAGTACAAACATCGATCTCATTGTCTGATTAGTTCGAATAATAAACCGAAGATTACAGAAAACATACAGATATCGTCAGAGTAATAATATAATCGTTTTTATCAAAAATGTTGAAAACTGGACGTCGCATTCGGAAAATATTTCCCATGAATTTTCCTTGAATTAAATACTTTGTCAGACATTTGAAAAAACATACTGATCGGCAAAACAAAAGCAGGGCTCCGCTTGATAATCAGGATGATCTTTTTCATCTACCCATTGTTTTAAATTGAATGAGATAAGCTTCTGGATTCACTATATCTTCATTTGAAATAATTGCATTAAATCAACTGCAATACAATAATTATGAAATTGAGAACATTTCAAAAATTTGTTCACGTATCATAGAATTATTATAGCAATTTCAACAACTTATTCATACAGTGAACTCTTGATAAATCGAACATCGACAAGTGTATGTTCACCTCAATGAGTCTAGAGGGTCTAGTAGATGAGTCGAACAGCTGGAAAGGTTGTCAAGAGAACCTCCACCTCTATAAGTCGTTCTTCTAACCAGCATTTCCTCTATGAAGGGAACTTTTTGATCTAATGAATGAGACCGAAGAAGATTCTGTTCGCAAACAAATCACCGATCTCTAAGGACATGTTTCCAACGCTCAGACGCTAGTTTCTCTTTGATGATGATTACCTGTCAACCTGAGTTTTTCTTTCAATGGAGTGAAGTCTCGGTTCAATAACTCGAATGTTCGGTAAGCCGAACAATAGATAAGTCGAACAATTTTGTTGGTCCCTAGTAGTTCGACCTAACGAGAGTCCACTGTATATTAATTACAGAATGTTTGAATAACAATAAAAAAAGAATATAAGGGTACAACAAGACATGTATGTCAGTCCAGTAAGAGTTCTTTATACGTTATACAGAACAATATATTTTTGCCCCGAAAACTAGATCCATTTGACAACACTGAAAAAACATGCTCCGAGTTTCAAAAGTTACATTCCCATTCTCTTTGGTGATGAAAAGAATGCATATTCAGCATGATTCTTTTTATTATTTCTGCAATGAATCACCATGAATTTTGAATGTCAGCCCGTTTTTAACACAAAAACCAATGAACAATTTTCGTTTCATTAAAGTTTCATAATGGTTTGAAGAACAAGATAATAACACCCAATGCTTCGTTATATGATGCTAGCAACCCTAGATAACCAATTATATAATTGTAACAGATCTTGAATAGAGAGTACTATAAGAATAACCAACACCTTAATTCTGGTAACGTTTTACAACCCAAGGTCATTGCACCATTTTATAAAAGAACATGAAACGTTCACATACCGCTAATAAAACATATCCTCTTCATTTTGTTTCACCTTATAAGCCTCTGTGATATAACTATCTCTCTCATATGCATGGAACTTACTATTTTTTTGCTTAATCGTTGTTGACTTCAATGGTCGACATCTACATCAGCTCTGGAAATATGATTCTTAGAAAATAGATTTCAAGCTTGTGAGAACTTTGAATAGTCTTCAACCAAAATTCTCATGCACAAACTACTTTTACTGTGAAATGATGCATTGAAGGCCTTCAAAATTGGAGTTCCCTAAAAATAATGAGAAAATACCAGAAAAAATTCAAATTTCAGCAAAAAGGAAATGAAAAGTTTCTGACCTCACATTTAGCTTTTGCTGTTATTCTTGAACGCAAACTTTAGTTCATTCAATAGATGGCATCGAATTCATACTGAAAAAACTTTTACATGGAATAGTTTCATGTGTTTTCATCATTTGTTCCAAAATTGAATTCGAATTTATGTCAAACTAAAATGGCGGAATTGTAAATAACACTTTATTCCTTTTGAGGAAACTGTTATAAGTCCAAGTATATCTAGATGGTTCTGCTGGGCCTGTTATAGACCATCTAGGAAGTTCAAATGAAGGTGTATATCCTGTATGAGCAGTAAAAAAACATAAAAGCAAAGACGTAAGTGCTTCTCTAGAAGATTTCGAGTAATTTCAGTGGAAAATATGCGTATACTAGAAGATACAATCGTCATTCAGCAAGAATAGTTATTCAAGTCTTTTCTACAAAATAGATAGCAGCATTCTAAAAATTTCAAATAATAATCAAATTTTGCCAAATGGATCCTAATAAAATATTTCAACCATAAACCGTCCACTTCTGAGACTACAGATGTCGCTCACATAATTGTAGTCACTTCCCATCTTCATACTCTGAAACCTTAAGTTTAGCCTAAGACAACTCTTACACTTATCTCCAGAGAGCCCCCAAAAACGGACAATACCAATGCTCCAAACCAAATATGAACTGATAAATAGCAACGAAGAAATTAAAGAAAAAAATTTTGTACCTAATAAAACCAGAAACGTTCTGCACTTTAGATATAAAAAAAATGAAAAAAAAATAACTAAGTCTGGAGTCGGCCTATGAAATAGCAGGACTCTTGGAATCGCGCTATACTGTGCCTATGAAGTTTACATGAAATAATATACCGTGGATTGGTTTGTCCCGAAAAGTTCTACATGAACTTTTCATGTAAAAAAAAGTTGGTGCTCAACTAAACTTTTCTACTAGGATTATCACGGGTACTATCAGATCTAAACCTACTTCATGGTAACCAGTCCTCACAAATATTGTTCCTTCCTAAGTACAAAACAACTTTGAATTTTTGGAACAAATTTAATTCCTTTCCAAATTTATTTCTCATACTTTGAATTTTTTGAACAAATTTAATTCCTTTCCAAATGTATTTTCCATAGACACCTATATTCGAGATAATAAGGTAGCGTGAACGTTCTTGGTCAAGTTTTTTAATTGACCAAAAAAATTCGGCAATTTGAATAGGATGTATGGAATTTTTTCAAGAAAAAACTCATTACTCATCCGGGTTTCAACTCTCCCAGTAGAATATGGCCTGTTGTCAATCGTATCAGAACAGGCCATGGACGATGCAACAACTTGCTACTCCGATGGAATTCAGTTAAGAACCCTAGTTGTGGGTGTAGGGAAAATCTTATAAATAGTTGTCTCATTTATAAATTCCACGATGGTTTCGTGGCTATACATAAAGTAACAAATGCATTTCTGAAATGGATGGTTAATTTCAAAATAATTCAATTTATACTTGATAATTGTTTTTTTTTTCTACTTTTGTCTCTTTTCATTTCAGATTGAGAAGTGCTAGTCGTTTTGTGAAGAATCTGTTTATCCTAGCCCATAGACGGATTACATGAAGATGATTTCTTCGATCACGATGATGTCTTTCAAGATTTTTCTGATATCCAATATTTTCAGTAGAATTTTCTCAGGCAAAGTGGGGCTTTTTTTCAGCTGACATTTTTTTTTCTCATTGAAGCATACTGCAGACCATGAGCGATGTCTGTACTAAATAGTATCATGAACAATAATTTCATATTTCTTACACCTCCTACCATGTCGACTGACAGATTGACATTGGTCAATAATTTCAAATAAATTGTCAGTAACAGCTCTAAGAAACTCGACTCTCAAAAGAGATAGAAAATTCATCTCACTAGGGAGCGATCCCTATAAATTTAAATATTATACGGAATTCTCGCAGTTCGACCACAGTAAACTTTCATTTCTGTGTCTCCCGCTTCATCTTCATAAAACACGTCGTGAATGATAAAAGCTTCGAAATTCGGGAAGGTTTCATTGAGAAATATTATTCATTTTCACACTGCAGGGAGATTTTTCAGGTATTGAATGATTTATATCAGAAGGCTCAGCTTTCTTTCTAGAATGCGATGCAGTATTTTTAATAAGGGAAATAATATCTGATGCTTCCAGGGCTTCGGCGGGAATGCCAAAAGGGCTTTCGACTGAATTCCGTTTGGAAAGCATGCTATCACAATAACCTGTACGATCCATGGCTTACCATATCATCCTGGGAAGATCAAACCCAGGATACAAGATGGAGAAGTTGTTTTATCTTAGTTGAAAATTTTTATATGTTTTCCATTCAGATTGCTGAATCCCCTTGATGCTTTCGATTGATTCAACACAGAAAATGAAACAAAAAGATTAACGCTATTTTAATCTGGAAATGTTTTTTCCTGAAATATCGGAGAAAAGTGAAAATGGATGACCTGCATTTGTAATAGACACCCCTATATGATCTTTGTCCCATTTGTAATAAAAAGTGACTTTGCTCATAAGGGCTTGTCTGTATGTTGAAGGGGTTAACGATGTGAGCGACTTCACGTTAACCTTAAAAATAACTTAGCTTTCTCCATTTCGGAGAGGGTGGGTAAGGCCTTCTGCAGAAGGGTAGGACTGAGTTTTATTTTTCTCGTAGAGAGTTTTCAGCTCGGTTTTCAGTTTCTAAGGATGACAGAAACCAGTGAGGTAATTCACATAAAATTCTATTTCCCAAAACCAACAATAACAGAAAGATAATAGAATAACAAATCCCTCGACAAATCCTCATATATAAAACTCAGTCGGTCATATTGTTCGTTACACCATTTATAACTCAAGATTGAATGAACTGTTGGCTATAAAAGTTTTTTTGTTGGATTCTTCTGCGGTGGGGTCAACATAAAATGAATTACAACAATGAAAAATTTGATGAAATGGAGAAAAATGTAGGAAATAATTTTCCTTCTTGCGAATAACGCAGTAGATGTCGCTGAGATTGATAGCGTTTTCGTGTAAGTATTATATTTGATATAAATTCGATGAACTACATTCAATAATACACTACGGAAAATTTCATGACGAAAAAACCAAAATTGTGGGTACAACAATGAGACAATTTTTGAATAAAAATAAGGTACCTCTTGAATAAAGTGAAGTCTATTTATGTAAATAACAATGTACATACCTACCTATTCCAATGTTATTAAATTTTTGTATATTTTGTACTTTAATTTTGTCTTATTTACTTCCTACTTGAAAAAATACCAGTTTTGTTGATACAACTTTATGAATCTCTGAGGCGAAACAAAGTTCGCCGGGCCAGCTAGTAACTAATATATGTCTGTACCTCAGATTGTCTAACACAATTTCATATAATAATAATGTAAGTTCACTTTTTACTGGGTTATCTAAGTACCTGAAATTCAAAATAAGAAAATTAGCTGTGAGTTAATAAGCATTGACAGATGGCAAGACTTTTGGACTCAAACTATCCTCATCAATGGAAATTGAAAAGTTCTGTCCTTTAATTACCATAATTTCCGATTGTGCTTCCGGAATCGAAAGTCCTAACTGAAGAACACGAACTCTTCTTTGTCGAAAACCTACTACGGTTTTCCACTCGAAACTAACTAATATTTCGTCAACTACGAAAATAAAACTTAAACATTTTTTCCTCAATGTTTCGCTTCTCGAAACTACCTTGAACTAACTCTTTCCCCATTACCAAAATTGGGACTTCACCGTTTTCCTCGACGGGATCCAACCGTCACCCGAGTTACCTAAGGATTTTTTTCCCGACCGGAATCCCTAGATCCACTGACTTTCCTCCGAGCAACCTAAAGAACCTCACGAAACCGTCGTTTCAGGTCTACTGGATGCTCCCTTAGGAAACCAATTTACTTTTCGCCTTTGGTGGGTGGTGCCCCTCTGTTTACATTATGGGGTAGTACCAATCAGGTTTTTCGAAATCAAAAATTGTTCTCTCTTCTTCTCTAAATTAGACGTGAACGGGACATTGTTCAATATTTTCATTTCAGCAAAGATTATCGTCACATGGTCTTTTTGCTGAGATCTCGAATTGAAGCCGTGTTCGTTGGACTTTTTATAATACTTAACTGATTAAAAGGTTTGAAGAATATTTTATTGGACATGATCCGAAAAGAAATTATTCGTTTATTTCCAGACATCTCAGTGATTGGGGATCATATATAAGTTCTCTGATAATCCCGTTTGCAACATTGTGTTTATGTTACTTTTCAACTATGTGAACTGAAAAATCAATAATTGTCTCCCATTGTTTACCACCCATTCACCATGGGGCTATGGCCGACGACTATTGGAACAGCCTGTATAAAAGAAAGAACATATATCAAATGTTAGTTATAAATGCTTTGACAATCAATGACTACAAAAAGATGGACATTAATACGAATAATATAAAAAAATATTTACTTTCGTGCATTGTTCATCAATATAATGTTTTTTCTGTTAAACATGCGTGAGCGACACCGACCAGGTGACATAGCTAGGAGAGATGACGGACGAGTTTGCGAAAGTCAGTCAACCCATCTCTATAGTCAACCATACCAATGAACTTAGCCCGGTCGTCCACTGCAAGCGTATTCAGGCGGCAACGCGCTCACGCGAAACAAGCGTTCGTAGCTGCTACAACACAGGCGGCAATGGGCTGCAGAGTTCGTCCACTGGCAGCGGCGACGGTTGCGGCTTCTTGTGTTCCATTCAGTGATATAACCAACAAAGACCATAGTTTGTCTTCGAAAATGACATCGTTCGTATTCTTTTAGCATTGAGTGCAATATGCTTTGAATCCGGAGGACTTGTAAAATATCAATTCCTATGGGAAGAAGCAAAGAATATTTCTGAATGTATTTGAGAAACGATAAAACTTCATTGGGGCAACACTTCGAACTCTCAAGCTTTGTAACGTTTCGTAGTTTATATCAGACTCCCTTATCAGACAATTTCTCAACATGAGCTTTACGTAATTTTGAGAATTACTGATTTCCCAATTGACATTCACCAATCCATGATGATCATAGATTAATATTAATAACTGATGGTGAAATTGCTACTTCATTTCAAAATTCCCTGAAATCAGTTCCATTTCCAACAAATCATTCCAAATACGATCCACACCCACCGAACAATTTAACAGATTATCATTCTTATATAACTGTCAGGTTCCATCATTAGATTTTTCGTGTTATTCCAATCCATCATGTGATCGCCTATTGGAAGTCACATGATCGCGATCTACCAATATCTCTACATTTTATGTTATTCTAATTTTCTAATTTCGAAAGGTGTTGATGTTTCTCGTGTAGGTACAAGGAATATTGTCAATACAATTTCTGATTTGAAGATTTAGTTTTTGTAAGTTTAGATCTTAAATCATTTCGTGTTTTGAAAACAGTTCTCATATTGAATTTAAAACCAATTCTTTGAATTTTTCCTGAAAGTCCATGAACATGAGAAATCAAATTAAATGACATTGTTTATTCTTGACGGTTTCTTGTTGGTCCCTGTTCATCATTATACTCTCTGAATTTGAAATAATTTTTCAAATGAAATTCGTTGGATATTTTTTATCCTCAAGAATACTCTTAATGAAATTAATTTAATTATTTCTCATTTCATTTGTAGATTAAATTAAATGAGCCCCACCGTTAAGTGTTTTTATAATACCACTCATTTGACTGATTTGAATATATATTTAGATATCGATTGTTGTGTGACTTTTTTCTGAAACCACTTGATTCTTCTTTGCCATGTTGTCAAATCACGAAAACATCATCGGCATCCGTCATCAAGTATTTAGGCATTGCACCACAAACTTTTCATCTCACAAAATTTGACATCAAGATTTCCTTGAATTTCATTCATGTAAGAGACAAATGTGTTCAGAAAAAAGACACACCAATCGATATCAAATGAGTGTTAAAACAGATTTTATGAAAACACTTTATGATTGGGATCATTTAATTCATCTACAACTGAAAAAAGAAAAAATGAAATAAATTTCATTAAAGATAGTTTTGAGCAGGATCCATGTCCAACGAATTCCATACGAATTTCTCTACGCGGAAAGGATTTTACTTCGTAAATAGAGCCAGCGTTTCTAGCGTTCGAGCGTACACGCGCTACAGATCCCATTTCAGGCGGATCAAGCGTCGAAGCTCGTAGCCGCTCGTGTACGCCCGCTCGAAGTCGCCTGTACTGGACGCAGCTGCATTGGAATACATTGCTTGGGATCTGTAGCAGCTTGCCGCACGTATACGCTCGTTTCGCGAGAGCCATAAAACGCTCGAAAACGCTTGCAGTGGACGACCGGGCTTATATGATCAGTTCTAACGAATGATAAACCAGGCAACATGTCCATTAGATGAATCTATGTGGTTAACTGAGAAAACGAATCCTGTTGCGTGAGGAAACGATGACAGTCGAGCGATGATTTTGAACGAATAGTTCATGGATTCGTCCCCCGAGACTTGCAATTTACAGAAATCTACGCTCATAGATCCCGAAAATTTTCATTCCTTTTAGTTACCCTATGGGCGTTCGTTCAAAATCATCGCTCAAACGTTAGTTCGACAACGAGTGGTCTTTTTCATACTCTCGTTGAGAACGCATATATTTCGAAGTTTTTATTGTAGTATTCATCGTCATCGGTAATTTATCGAGCATTGTGAATCATTCAAAAATGGATTTGGATAATCGTGTGTTGAAGAATATGAATAATATTTTGTATGAAGCTGTAACGTTTCTGCAAAAAGGTCGCGGAAGACACTAATAAGACAAATTCAGGCAAAATCCATTTGATAAAAAAAAATGAATATTTTAATATTTTCACACATAAAGAACAGACTTACAGAAACGCATTTAATTATCGGATGGAATATGAAATAAACGAAACCAAACTCAGCTGACAAGAACATCTAAATTCATGGGATAATTGTTCTGTAACTAAATTTCCTTCAGCTTTAACATTCCGTTTCGTAATGGATAGTTTTATATTAATAATGAAAAAAGACTTTATTCATTCAGAATATTCACAAATATGTGTTATGTAATTTCTTTTTTTTTTCACACATATTGTGGGAATGCCATCTTAATTTCTTCAGCCTGTAATTCCACCACTTCCAATAAGCCCCTTATGGCAGTATCCCCTATTCTTCCTGAAATTCTTTCTGCTGATTCCGAGAATTGAAGGTCTACCACCGGTTTTGAATGTATAACTGATAATTTGTGACTTTTCAGTTTTGAAAAAATTTCATTGGGATTATATAAAATTTAATATAATATGATATGATATAATATAATATAATATAATATAATATAATATAATATAATATAATATAATGTTATATAATATAATATAATATAATATAATATAATATAATATAATATCATATAATAAAATATGATGAAATATAATATAAATGTCGCAGGCTCATTATAATATCAGTCTTATTATAATAAGCCTAGGCTTTTTCAATATGACTAGGCGTATTGTAAAACAACCAAAGCAAGTGAAAATCTGACAATATGACTGATATTTTCAGACGTATTATAATACGCTTGACGCCTTCTTAGTCTTTTTGTTCGAAAGAACCTGTACGCGATTGTTTTTAGAATTTGACTGTATTATGATACGTCTGGAAGTGTATCAGGCATATTATGAAAATCGATTTAGAGACAAAAATAAATAGATAATTTTAGATTTGGATTATTTATCACAACATGGGTTACTCTAATGACATTTACTTGTGCATTTGATATGGGAGTTAAAACATAAACCTTTATTATTTCGATACTGTGACTTGCTTGGTTTGCAAGAACATGTTTTGAATCCTTGTCCTTCGAAGTTTGCGAATAATCTTAAAGCTTCTCTTAGGGAAATTTCTTGATTATCTGGAATATCAATATTCTTATATCTTTGGCAATCAGTAATTTCATCTCTCCAGATGTTTAACAGACCATGGGTGGTACCAATTTGGTAAACATCATCGGAGACTTTTACTATGGTTTCTGTGATATTTTTGGAATCCATCTACTTTAGGAACTTCAATAGCTACTGTTTGATCAACCTCAAGAGGTTTCAATTTCTTACGTTCAGCATTTTTGCAGCATTTCTTTTCTTGCCCTCTACATATTCTTTGCTTTCGTTCTCGACTATTTCTTCATTTTGGCTTAGATTGCATCTGTGACATTATCTGGACTTCTTGATAATAATTTATATTATAATATAGTGTTAGTCACAACAACAACAGATAGAGGGCACAGTCGAATTACAATACGAGGAGTATAACCTCTGTCAGAATCTGGGGAAATCGCGCGCTTTTAAGTTTTGACAATAAGCCGAATAACCATGCAGGCGTATTATAATACGCCTTGAATGGCCAGTCAAATTGTGAGATCTTTCATTATTTCGGTGATATTGAGATATGCCTAGTCGAATTGAAAAAGCCTAGGCGTATTATAATATGACTGAGTTTATAAAAAGACTACGACATAAATATAATATGCAGCAAAGATATATAATATATACACCTACCTTTCTCGACTGTGTCCTTTTTCGATAGATCTGCAATTCACAATGAAATTATGTTTGATTGAGACGGCACCCAAACTGGAGAATCTAATTTGTCGTATTGTCCAAAGTCAAATTCAACAATGAAATATGACAGAATTATCAGGAGCATAGACCGAATTCGTGAAAGCATTGAAAGTATGCCACGTCGTATGGTAGAAGTGATGAGAAAGCGAGGTTGAAATACACGCTATTAATTTTTAGATGTTTGTTGATGTTTACTAGTCGATAAGGTATTGTGATGTTTTAAATCGTTATTAAAATTTCAACACTTTCTTTGAAAATGTGTATCTTTTCCTTAAAAGCAGATACTGACGTAAATTAAATGACATTTTGTTGAGAAAGGGTCACACTTCAAATTAAAACTGAATAATATCAAATTTTCCGCCTCAAATTCACCACAGGGTGTTTAGAAATGAAGGGTATAATACACGGTTTTGTCTCACCTTGTATAACGGATGAACTACAAGTATATTTGCGGAGTAAATTTCAGGTTTATATACCACGACCCAATACTATACCTGGTGAAAATTTCAAGAAAATATAAGAACCACGAAAAAAGATACAGGGTGTTGAACTTGACAAAAATTTCGCCTGTCCGGAATTTATTCACGGGGAGTATATTTCGACCTGATGCCAAGTTCATAATTCGTTCGAAATGAACGTATACTTTCATCGAACGAGTGATCACGAAAATTGACACCCCGGTCTCCCCTACTTCAACCAAACACTCTGGTTGAATCTCACGGTGGTGAATTTTTCACATTGATACACTTTATTTTCGTGTCGAGCATAACTGAACCGATCCCAATACTTCGTCTACCACCGTTCTCATACTCGAAAGGGAAAAAATATGGTCCAACCCCAAATATTCATCAAGCCACGTTCGAAAATGGGAGACGAAAAGAAAAAATACGGACGTTCCAGTCGGGCCGTTATATGGAAAGTTGGCGGAATAAATTTTTCGAATGAGCAATTATTCGTGCGGAATATTTCCCGAGTGAAAGTTCTTCGACTAAAATATGCTGTAGAAAGAGTTTCCTCGGGCGTAAAAATTCCGACTGTTCAGTATGGAATATTGAATTTACTCTTTCATTTAGGTGATGTGCATCGAGGTGGCTGCAGGATTCTGCGGAATCGGTTCAAGGCGAGAATATTGAATCAATTAATGTCGAAATTGTAGGTTTTCATTGCTGCTTGTCGATAAATCAAAGAGAGCTGCGCGGCGCGCCTTGTCCTGATGAAAAATGTATTTTCATTTCCCACTGAAGTATAATTCTGATAATTATGGTTATGCTGTATCGCTTTATTGATCTCTCAGGACCATCATTTTCCTGAATTTACATCGGGAATAGTATTATCGAAACACCGAGTACCCCAATAGTTCATACGATTCTATGGGTAGCGGAATAGATATAAATGTGCTTTCAAAGATTTCAATTTAAAATTAAGTTCGTTTGTTGTTATTTCAAATCTTCATCTGCTACACTGAACTCAAGTGCACCGATCAGAATCCTGAATTCAAGATATCTAGAGGGTTGGCAGATGTCGTCTCAAAAGAGTCGAGAATTATGGAAAGGTTGATAAGTTGATGGTTCCTAGGTCTTGCGGAGAGTAGAGAAGCAAGGGGTTCTCGAGGAGAAATAGGGAAAAGATTAGGTGATGGGACGGTAGACGGTCACAACGTTGACAATATTAGACGAGGTTCAGAAGAACCGATGAAACGAGAATTTTGGAACTACCACTTTTTTAACTCATCGGGATTGGAGAAAATGAATGGCACATTAGGGTCTCCCTTCTCAGAGTCTTGTTTTCCACTTAGAGGCAAAAATTCAAATTTGGACATCATTTCCCTTCTGTTTGTGCTAGAATGTTGAAATTGAAAGCCTTCAAAGGGTTGTAATCAATTATTGTTTCCATGAGAACAAACTCAATTTCATGTTATAGCTCAGCAGGAAAACATACTACACTACTGGATTGCTATGAAAAAAGTGTCTGTTTAATTTTTTCATTTCAATATTCTAGAACAAACAGAAATGGAGATAATGGCCAAAAATGAAATTGGCTGAATTTCAATTTTGGCCTTCAACCCAAAACCAAGAGAATATAGAGGAATGCAGCAGATGACATCATCATTTTTCATTGAAAAGACGACCGTAATGTGCTATATAATAATGAATAGCAGCAGAAAAAAGTTTTAGTTCAGGTATCCACAATTTTGCCCAAACCGGAAACCAGTCGGAAAAATTAGACCTAATCTTAAAACGCGAATCTAAGCTTTACTAGAATACACTAAAGCTCGTTTAGAGAATATTGAACAACATTTAGACTAGAATTAATTTAACGAATACTTATCAAATATTCAAAGAAATGCGTTCAGAGTCTCTAATCCAGAGTCCATGGTTGACATGTTTTTTACTTCCATTCATTAAACATTATTTTCAATTACCTGGTGTTATGCCCTAGAACCAGAGAAAATTTTACATACATTAATGGATTCCTCGAGAGGTAGTGAAAAAATACACGTATTTCCATTAGAAGAGTTATATGACGAGATTACATCTTCTAGGAGTTAGAAAATATGAATTTGGATACCCTTGAGTTTTAGCTCAAGAAAACGAATTCATTGTCGGTCAAATGAAAGGGAAAATTTTCATCTGTTGAAAAGAAAATGAATAAAATATTTTTTGGTCGAAGAAGTGTGTCATTCGAGTCACAAGATTTTTGGTTTATAGTAGTGAATCCGACAAAATTTTTTTAAGTTCCTTTCTCGGACAATACTGCATTGTTTAGAATATATGTAATTTCGTAGGATTCGATAACATAAACCATAACTTCTTGGTTTCTTGAATAACCTTCGTACCACACTTTGTTGCAGATAAAGAATATTTGAATCCATTGTTTTAAAATTTTCATCGTCCATTACATTTATATATGTATATGTAACTAGTTTTGTATGTGATTTTCACAAAGGATGCACTCACAATTGTGGTAGTAGTTTCATTGAATATCACAGAATCATTTTCGTAATTTTTCCGCTATCCTCATCCAACTCTTCAATACAACTGAGGTGTTACCTGAATAGTTGTAATGATTTGTAAATTCACATTCAATGGTTTTCTATTCGTTATCAAATTTATAATATCATAATTTTCTTATGTGATACATCTTGAGGCAACATCCTTTTTCGAAGGAGGATAAGGCCACTGTAAACGAAACTTGGATTATGAATTATAATAATACGTCTTGTGTTCCCCCTCACCTCATTCCGTATTACTATACACGTAAACAATGCAGGGAACACCATAATAGAAAATATCAGGTTACGGAAAATGACCGAGAAGCAGAGAAGAAAAAAATTGGGTACACGATTGCTGATTGTATGACTTCCATTTACGGTGGGTGCACTGAGGGCTGTTATGTTCATATCACTCGCAAGGGGTTCGTTGAGAATGCGCTCCAGTACAGGCGTCCTACATTCTTTTCGCTGAATAACAAGCCACTCAATAATTTTCTAGAAGGTACGAAAAATAAGAAATCAAACAAATTCGTATTTAACATATTGAAAGTTCTATTTATGTATACAGGTTGAATATCGACTGCCTATTCGACGTTTCTGAAGAAATGGAAACCCAATCTTAAGATTCCAAATAGGTGAAGGTCTCCAAAAACGTGAAATAGGTAATCGAAGCTATTATGTTATTGAGAAAAATCGAATGGAATAAATTGATTTTGTCATAAGCAACGTACAACACACGTGAAATCCAATCGAAAACATGATTATGTAAAATGTTGCCGAAACGACACCGAATTCCTCACATTGTCAAGAAGTTATCAGATTTCATTCAAGGAAAACTGCTTGCTCTTCACGCGAATAACTAGAATAATATCAATGGCGGCCTTAGGGGGTGGCAAACGGGGCAATCGCCCGGGGCCTCGATAGCAAAGATTCGAACAAATTGTGATATTGATTCAGATCCCTAATTATTTATGAAGGTTAACACATAAGCGTAAGTTAAAAAAAATCATTCACTAGTACATTCTTCCAAAAGAAAATTGAAAAAAAAAGATGTCGTTTTTGAATATTTCGCCTTGTCGGAACGTCGAAATATGTAATTGAGGCACCAGATGTCTGACCCATCAGATCAGTAGGAAAAATAGAATGTAGAATCACACAACACAATCAGGGTAAAAATGATCTAAGAATTCAGGTACAATGTTCACTCATCCCAGATGGTGGAACCTCATAAAATATTCATTGCCCTGTTGACCGTTCTATGGCGGCCCCTTTGGAATTTTCGTTCAATTATCGTGTTATGAACGAATTCATTCCATTGTAGTGAATTACGGAAGAAAGAGCGCAAAATCTATTTTTTTTTTCGAATCAAGAGATTAGGAATGAGCGAATGAGTTCAGTTTTGTTATATTCTATTTTTACCAACTTTTCGTTTTTTATTCACATTAAGAGGTCATGTTCACATTTTTCGAATAAATTCAATTTTTGTTGTTGTTGTTGAATTAGGAAATTAATTCAATTCATTGGTTTTTTAAACCCATCTTCTCAGTGTGGCTTTTGTGAGTTTAAATTTGAATACCAAGTATCCAATTAATTCATCCAATACGTAATAGTTCAGTATCGGATACTTTAAAGTATCCAGAATTGTTCTGAACTTCAGGTCTTGATACATCAGTGACCTGACGCCCTCAATCGAACTGACTATTAGTGGCTCCTCTACCGCTCGGGCAAACCAGAAAAAGTCATATATGGGGGATTTTGCAGAAAAATTTTCGATACAAATATTATAAGAAACCACTGTTTTCAATAGAAATATGCATACAAGATGGTAACATTTTCCACACAACTTTCTATTCTGTTCATCTGGATCATAAAAATAAATAGTTTAATTTTTATGATCTTCCCTTCGAAACCGACAATTTAATACAAATACATCCGAGATTGAAGAACATTCCATTGTTTTTCTAACCGTCGAAAAAACCACAGCTGAGAGTTTGACCGATTACATAACAAAAGAATTAGATCAATTGGTTATATAATTGTAAAAATGAAGTGGTCAAGGATATAACAACGAAGTCGATATATGTGGTGGCAAAAGTGGTGTCCAAAACCGGTATTCTTGAAATGAATCCACTTGCCTACTTTTTAAGTTCTGAGAGTCATAGATGGAATCTCATCTTAGGTGCAGCACCGTCTTGTGTCCACGCAAAATCTTTTTTTTTTGGTTTACTACAAAGATTGTATACTCTGTTAGCCAGCTCAACTGAAAGGTGTGCGATTTCAAAGCAGATGTGTTTTGCCAAACGCCCCAACTGAAGTAATAGAAATACATCGTTATTGGCCTTCAGTTTTCATGTGTGTCTCGTCATAAATCACCAGACTTGTGGTGATTCTTCATGACAAAATTAAGGTTGGTTTTCAGAGGTTGGTCCTCTGACCGTACTTACTGACCGAACAAGTTTGTAATACAATGAGCACTTCAACTCTTGAAGTACATATACACTCACCGGCGAACTGCAGTCTGCGTATGCAAAAACGTAGACAGTGGCGGCTTTAGGGGGTGGCAAAGGGGGCAAACGCCCGGAGCCTTGCTTTTGGTGGGGCCTCGCGCGCAACAACCTGAGCAAATTTTGGTATTGATTTAGATCCCTTAATATTCATAAAGGTTTGAAAATAAGGTAAATTCGAAAAAAATTAGTTAAGTTATACAAAAACCATTTTGTAGTTTTTGAATATTGCGGAACGTCCGAATGGGTAATTGAGGCACCAGATGTCCGATCCACCAGATCAGTAGGTAAAAAAGAAGGGACACAACACAATTAGGTACAATGTTTACTTATCCCAGATGTTGGAACCTCATAAAATATTTATAGCCCTGTTGACCGTTCTTTGGCGGTCCTTTTGAATTATCTATCGTCTCATGAATGAATTCATTCCATTGTAGAGGATTACGGAAGGAGGAGAGCGAAATCTGTTTTTTTTTTCAAACCTATTGAGATAACCTATTAGAAATAAGAATATTGGGTTCAGTTTCGTTATATTCTATTTCTTGTGATGGATAACTTCCATTGTTTTCGGTTCTTCATTTACATTAAGAGGTAATATTCACATTTTTCGAATAACTTAAAATTTTTCTTGTCATTGAATTGAGAAATTAATTCAATTCGTAAGTTTCCCAAGCCGTTCTTTTCAGTGTGGCTCTTGTAAGTATAAATTTTGATACCAACTATCCAATGAATTTATCCAATACATAATACTTCATTCAGTATATCGGAAACTCAAAAGTATCCAAGTTGCACAACACTACCACGAACTGCTCTGAGCTTTAGGACTTGATACAACTGGGACTTCACGTTCACGCTCTCAGTCAAACTCAAAATTAGTGGCTCCTCTATCGCTCGAAAAATCTCATGAAATGTCATATATGCTGGATTTTGCAGAGGAATTTTCGATAAAAATATCGTAAAAAACCACTGTTTCCAATAGAAATATGCATACAAGATGGCGCCATTTCTCAAGAAACTTTCTATTCTGTTCATCTGGATTATAAAAAAAACAGTTTTATTTTATGCTCGTCTCTTCGAAACCAAGAATTTCTTTTCAATCATCATTTATTATCACCATCTGTGGGAAATCCACTACCCGTCTCTTTTTCAACTCCCGCTGTAGATCCAAAGTCTAAGACTTGTGGTTCAATTGGTTTGGTTCATTAAAACGTAATGAACAATTGGGTCATTTTCATAGTGAAGAACCAAAAAAGTGTAAAAAAACTGTGTGTTACTTAAAAATTATTTCTTATACCTACTCTGTGCGAAATTCAACAAAATTTTAGAAATGAGTTCGCGTAATCGAGATGCCGGTAAAAAATTCGAGTCGGGTAGTTCAAAAAGGAAACGAGCAATCAAAAGAAAGCTTGACAGGAGCTCGATGCGTTATTCACAAACAAAGTTTTTGTAGACTTAAAATCATAAAAACATATTCAAGGAATTCGATGACGATGTCACAAGATCGGCTTTCACCCCCTGCTATTCTATCAATAGAAAATGATGTAGCTCATTCGATCGATTATGATACTTCAATTAAAGATTTCAGTGCTAGGAAAAGCCGCAAACATGAATTTAAAATTTATCATTTCTGTATTTGTTAATTTTGTAAATCTTCCGAAATTATATTACATTTATATGTTATGTTATATTATTATATTTTAATTAAAACACAAATTTCATATTCCTGAAAACTTAATAAGGGTTTTCTGTCCCAGTCTCTGAAACAAGAAACAATTAGAAAAAATTCAAATAATAGAAGAAAAGCCCCTGTCTAAAAATTTGAGCACTTATTTGTCAGGGGTGAAAACTTTACGAGAAGAAATTGTTGCCCAACAATGAACAAAAAGAAAAAGAAAATACTTTGAAATCTTAAGCGTAACGTTGCGGAGTCTCCTTCGTCAGACAATAACTAGTTTTCATTCAACTTCGTAGAAGCGTGACCATTTTTACGCTTAGGATTTCAAAGTGTTTTCTTATTTTTTTGTTCATTGTTAGGCAACAGAAAAAAGGGCCTCGCGAAGACTTCCCGCCTGGGGCCTCGCAATGGCTAAGGCCGGCCCTGAACGTAGATCTACAGTTTTGTTATCACTACACATGCACAGATAATCGATAAGTCCCTTCCGACAATTCCGTAATATCGTTTGAAAAACTATTGTGTGTAGAGCTATTCCTTCAGATGCTATCGACAGTTCAGAACTTCCAACATTTTCGATATTTTACAGCCAAAATGGGCGATCCGGCTAACACTAGACTCTTTTGCACTGATTCTCAGTTCGATAGTGTATCAAGTCTTTAGTCCATAATCTCTTTTTCGATTTTTCATTTTCCATTAATAAAACAATGATGGCAGTAGTTGAGAAAGTTGGAGAGCTAAAATAATACAATAAATGTTGAAACAAAAAAAAGCTGAGCATAACCATAACATTATTCGTATGGTACTATAGTATCATGCCTTATAGTTCCTCACTTGGAAAACTGAGGATCTGGACCGAACGTGTATAGTTAAATTTGGGATGGACTCCAGTCCGCGCACTATCAGTTTTCGATTATCAGATCAGGTCATACTATTAACTGTATCGTGTGTAGTGCTCTACGGACTTTTACTGTCAGTTCAAATCGACAGTCCTGGGACTGCAAGACGCCAGATAGTGAAAGGCACCATAACGTCCAACGTGACGACGTTCTTCCCCTGTTGCATAGATCCAGTAGACGCAATGTCTATTGCGTCATGAACGCCCGGAATTCCTCGCCTCATTGGAAGTGGTACACTGTACCGCTCAAGTACAAAAGTTAGCCTCAATTTTAAAACGTGTACTACCCACGCTATTGCTGATGCTCAACCTGTAGAGGTAACACAAAATGGGGTCGATAATGCTACAGTTCAAAAGACCTTACACGCCGGTAAACCGGTCGGACAGTTACAGGATGGCCTTGTGCCCTTTGCGCCCCTCCGACGTTCGGTACCTACTCTTCTTCGATTTCGAGCGCACTTGACAACATCTCATAACAGTTGTTGGATTCATGATCGTGCCGCGGTAAAGCTATTGCATAGCATCTATTCAAAAATAAGAAGATAATATTGTTGATTCGAATTTTTTTCATTTATCCTACAATACATGAAGGTTATTCAGGAAAATGTCTATCATTGAAACTAAAATTTCAAGGCAACTGAAATAAGAAACATAAATTTGAGACTTAATGTCTTCTTAAATTGGAAAATACCGTGTCAATAGTATTCCTATATTTTGTTGTGGATCTTTGTATATCATTATTAATTTTTAAATTCAATTTTTCCGAAAGAAAAGTTGTCAACCGCTCTGATTTTTTATCAGCGAAGTAAATGTTGAAATCGCCAGTCAAGATGAGTGGAAATTTATTACCATTTCAGACCCTTCTTCAGTGTACTTCCGTAAAGTGCGATGAATAAAATGCTCAATCTCATCCAATTTTGGATTCAGAGAAATTTAAATTGCTACCATGACATTGTGTGAGCCATAAGCATAAGCATGGACAAATATCTCTAACAAATGAGCGTCTAACATTAACATGACTAACGTCTTCAAGTTTATTTCCAATATTCGGAGTCATAATATAAGTAACATCATTAGAAACATAGATGAATTCAAAATAGTATTCATTTCGATGATTACTATTTTGAATTCATCTATGTTTCAAAAATGTTCTCGATGTGCCTTCGTAAAGGCAAAGAATTTTTTTTTTCTCAGTAACATTATTACTATTTTTATAATTAATACCCAACTTTTTGAAACCGTATCTCGTTCGGATTGAACAATACAAATTGAAATTAAGTATTTCAATCAGATTATAACGCGTCTTGCATGTTTCGGTAAGAAATAACTCATTGGTTTGTCTCGCAACTGAATCTTGTGAATCGTATTTGTGACTATGTAGACTTTGGCGATTGAAAGTCATTATTGAACTGCCATTTCTATTGCTAATGAAATCTAAGACACTTCGAGCTATCGTCTGAACACTATTTAAAAACAGTCTTTCGAATTTTTGCAAACAAAAATGCAGTCGATGCAGCTTGCCTTCGATCGTGATAAAACTTAAATGCAAAATTTTTTTTTTTGTCGTAATATACAATAATTTTTCAATATAAGTCACTGGAGAGACGGCAACATAGACGAGTTCCTGAGAATGTGATTTACTATACTCATATACTATTTCGTCAAAAGATCCACCTTGCGACTTATGTGAAGCTGAGCTGAAGTTAATGAAAAATGTTGGCGTTTGCCATTCGTAATTCAATGGGAATAGCGAGACTGTCGACTCCATTTTGCACTGCTATAGTGGCTGCACACATTCGTCTAGCGCAAGCACCTAAACACCGTGCTGAAGTCTGCCGAACTGAACCGACGAAACTCGGCTGTGTTAGGTTTTTGCGTTACGGAAATTCAACCTGAAGAAACCTTGAAAACTTCAATCATTTACTCCTTGCTATACTACCTATGTTTCAAATTATTCAGGGTGTTGCAATATATTTCATTTGTTAAAAGAAAAGGATGATCATTCATTCATCGATTCACTTATTCATAAATACGGGATATGAACAGAACAAGACCAGGACAGTATCCTATTTTTTAGACAAACCAAAAACATTACTTCGGTTAACAGTTATTATAGAATATTTATGAGACACATTCATGCAGTTTTTTCGAGACAGAAATGATGAAATCTTACTACAATAGCAAAGGAATAAATACTTTTTGTTTTTTGGCGATATAAAATTCAACAGAATCTACTCGGTATAGAAGGAAGACGAAAGAGACGAACCCGAGCGGCATTATTCAGAATAATTGAATCGGTTCATATAGAATTTTCACACCGCTCCATACAGAACTCAACATCTCATCGTAATTCAGCGGAATTCAAAAGAGCCGGATGCTGCGAAGCGAAAGAAAATAACCCGTATATCATTCGATGGGCCGGGCAAATTATTCAATTCATCTCCCTCGGAGCGCGAACTCTAGGAAACACTTATTGGCGCGAGATATATCTCGCACGCCGAAAACGAGCCAAAACCAATAACGCTGCCCTCTCGTTATTTCGAATGATCTTCCGCGTCAACACTTCATTAGAAATTCTTTTGATTTCCTCCGTAAAAGAGCGGGTGCTCTGCGAATCGTCGCAGGGGGACTTCGGGGCGCAAGAAAACAGGGGTAATTGAATATCAGACACCTTTGCGAGAACAAAACAACGCAATTATCTCGAAGTTTTCTTTTATAGTCGGACGTCCGCCTACCCAGCTGAAGAAGTACGCCGAAAAGTTAGTATTTGCTCCGATGGGTTCGGAAAGAATTTTTTACTTCGGCAGGATATCCGCAGTGTGAGTTCCCTTTGTGCAATAACGAATGTCGTTCGTGCCCGCGTGTTCTCGCAAAGGCATGGGCAATTATTGTTGACAAAGACGGAAACATATTCATTTCACTAGTTGATGAGTAGCTTGTGCCTACGCATTTTTCGATTTTCCCATTGACTCTTTTTAACTTTTTCTCAAGTTGAGGCCAACATTACAAAACAATGACACCTGCATGAAGCTTATACAGAAAAATACAGATATTAACAGCAATTGACTCAGAGTGACATTATCCAACTAAAAACAGAGGTCATATGAATTCAGACTGTGACTTTGAGACAGTTCAAACAACTCAATATTAAGCACAAGGTTCACAATAGCAGACCAATCAATGGAATTGATTGCGCGAGGTTCGTTATTCCGCCAGAAGAACAGAAGGTTTGAATAATGAGTCGTACGTGGAGACCGAGTGAAAATAATGATGCAAGCCAAGAGAGAAGTACAAATGTTGAAAGCTACATTGTCTTAGTCTGTACATCAATGACATCAGTAAAGTTAATATGAGTGGAACAATAATATTATGAAAAATATTACAACGTGTGTCTGAAAGAGAGCGCGACAGATATAGAGGCAGCCTACTTCTGAGTAAGCAGAATGAGAATGTCCTTCAGAAAAGTAAAAGACACAATTGATGAATTATGGGAGTGAAAAGAAAAGTAACTGCTTTTACTGAAAAAATCTTTAATCCTTGGTTTTGAAAAATAGCTGAAGGATTGAGATCTAACTTGTAAGTAACCAACTTGAGAGTTATGGGAAAGATCATATCGATTGATTGAGTTTACAATAATTATTAGGGCAGACTTCATAACAAGGACGAGAAGCTGTCAACTAGTTTCATGTGTATTGCAATCGATCGTTGAACCATATGAGATAATGCAGCATGTGCCAATTGCTAAGCTCAGTCTTGCACAAACATCGAGTTGAGATGAAGATTCCTGTGATCCTGATGAAAAGCCCAATGACTCAGCCATATTTGAAGTGGATGAAAGGGGAAATGATTGAAACGAAAAATGATCGCATTAATCGGTAATATTGAGATATGCTGCAGCAACCTCAATCAGATAAGAACAACAAAAGTGTGAAACCCCATACCCAATATTCTTATGGTGAAAGTGACTGTTTCCTCCTTGTCGACTAGCGAAATTTTTTTCCTCATGGCCCTTAGATATACCTTCCTGAAATTAAAACTTCAGAAATTTCTGAAGAAAATGCAGCCACAAAAATCACATTGAAATGGTTGCTGTAACTTCTGTATGGGTACCAATCTCTACAAAATTGCAAAAATAAAATTTTGTTGGCTCTGAATGATTGTTTGCGTGTTTCATTCATAATTCATAGCTATAAACACGTTTCATTAATTCGAAAAAATATTTTTTTTACGTAATAGTACTCGATATCATATTCAATAGTTTGTGGTCCTTGACAAGGCAACTGCTTTTTCAAATGGTCCCTGATTATAAAAAGGTTGAGATCCACTGTTATGAACGAATGAACAAGTGAATCGACTCCAGATGAATTGAATTGAATAATATCAACAACAATGAAACGCTTAAGGAATTGAATAAGCACTTAAGTAAACTGCAAAATGAAGACAATCGCCATCATACACGCTGAATCGTTCTTAATTCAGACCAATCTGATATCGTCACATCTGTTGAACCATTCGTCCAAATAAAGTTGTTATGTAGAACAACAAAACCAGGGTGAATGATTATGATACCTTCTTAGCTGTAAACCACATACCTACTAGAACGTTTCAAGCAGGCAGATTTTTCTACTACTGGCTCTATTATATGTCAGTGAATTATGACAAAATGTAACAGAATCTTCATCACTTTTAGTATACCTAGGTATGTGTTATTCTGAAAAATAATCTATATCACTACAAAGTTTTGTCTGAATTCGTTGAATATTTTTCACGTGAAAGAGTAACAAACACCCCCACACTCATGAATACACATTCCCAAACTCTAGCGTTCATAATATTAATAGGATAGGAAAGGATGAGACCTTCATATTCTGACCTCGGGTGAGTAATCACCTGCAGTGATATGCCCCAACCAACACGATCGTTATTCCTCCCTTTAATGGGCAGAAATTCCATCAATGAATTGATCCAAAACTAACTGAGCAGTAACAGGAAATCCGCGAGCTGCCATTACCAACAAATGGTCTCGTCAAACCATTTTACAAGGAAACCCTTCTTGTAATTATTTCAACATCACGCCTCACTAATTGGAATGTCAATACTAAAATTAATCCGGAAGCATGTTTCTAATGGAATTTCGTCTTAGTGTTCGCCTTCAAAACCTCACAACTTAATTGGTGAACCTGAAATAATGGAACATAGCTTATAATAGAACAATATCTGCGAGTCCATTCATTTTATACCTAGATTGTTGAGCCGCTTGTGTGGAGTAGATCCTAACTTTAATTCTGCGAGATTTTCAACTTCGCTTATTGTTGGTGGGGGTGCATGTACGAGATTATTGCCGAGAGAGAATTTGGGAATCATTTAAGTACGCCATATGATGCGGGAGCTACTCTTTAGGAAAAATGAAGCAATAGTTACTAACAGACCACAGTCAAAAGGATTCTTTCAATTGCAAAAAAAAATATAATCATGATCATTCATTACATGCAATGAGTCCTGTACATCTTTTTCTTAAACATATGTCGAAACAAAAAATCAATATGACCTCACTACAATTGTTAATTACAAAAAATAACAAATCACCTTTATTAACTGCTTCTAACAAATTAGCAGAAAGTGATAAAAAAAAACCATTTCTGAAAAGTAGTCATGCCAATGAAAATTTTATTGACTCGCACACAAACCTCGATCAAGAACACCTCAACAAGATCATAAATATTCTAAGGTGAAGAACATCAACGAAACTAATGTTAAGTTGAATTGTACTTTGAATAAATAAATCAATGTACTGCGTTCAGTTATAAAGCAGGAAATATTACCCGCAAGTTCCAAAACAATGTTAATCACAGCTATTCCACAAGAAATAAAGATCTCTTCTATCCATATCATAGGTTAACACCGAGTGAAAAGGGACCATATTATATGTGTATTCGAGTTTTCAATAAATTGCCGCATCGTATTAAGTGTGTCGAAGGTGTATTTAGATTTAAGAAACTGATAAAGAAAATGTTGATCCAACTGGAACCCTATAGTCTTGACGATTATTTTGGTTCTGAAAATTTGTATTGAATTGTAAGTATTCATGTTTGACGTCATTTCATCTTTGTAATTGTAATTATTTTTATATGAAACTTGAAATAAAGAATTTTTATCTATCTATCTATCTATCTATTTCATAAGATGAAAAAGGTCATAAGCACTATACTAGTTTCGAATTATTATTTGTCATTTGAGACGAAGGGCAGGTTTCAAAGGGAATCCAGCAGAAAACTACTCGGCATAATTACCATTCGAATTGCTGCAGTTCATTCGCCTATTCCTGGTATTCTCATCCACGAAATTTCAATAGATTGGGAACACCCAAAATTTCATTCATACTGGTCCATCAACTTGTTGATGAATAGAGAGTTTTCGGAAATGTTTTTGCCTTTCGGTAAACGAGGGTAATGAAATTCTCATTCGCTTCAATGCGTTACGTTATAGTCCCTACGAATTCACTGAAATCTATTCTATTCGTTTGAAAAATTTCTCGATGTAAATATGCGCGTGTATCGGATTAGAATTTGTGTATCGATAGAATTTTTCGCTATCCGATATGATCTGGCCACAAGATCATCAAGTGCAAGTTTATGTTTGCGCACTCAAACAGAACAGTCCTTGAAATGGGGTGGAGTCGGATGATTTTCAAATTGTTCTGTGAATAACATGGAGAAGATTTTAAAGACATGACCCTCTGAAACGAAAATGAACCGTAGACAGCTGTTGCGGACTTTCGGCCCTCATCAGTACGGTGTAGAGTTAGAAATTGAAATCACAAAATCAGAGTCAACACAAGGGAGCCAGCCCCAAATTTGCGATTTCGGTTGGAAGACCCTGCATTCCAGGGTAACATGTCATATTTTCCATGGTTCATGCACTCCGGTCAGGTGGCCAATCAGGAGAAAGTGGGCGTCATTTTCGGTCCACTTACTCCTTTGTTCATTCATTTTCGAATGAATGAACATTCCTGACTTTTTGATCGTCTGATACCTACTCTCCGGAGTCTACCCGCTAACCTGGCCAGACCGGGCCTGTCTCCACCCCATTTCTATATAGAAACCTCTTCAGTAAAAGATAAACGTCACTTGTTGTGATTGGCAAACTCCATTCGATCAATGTTATTATTCCCTAGACCAATTTCTGGTTTTAGGGCTGCTTGCCACTACACTGAATTCGAAACGAAATTGAGTCCTTTGTGAAGAGCTGTGTTAGAGCACAGTGAAGCGCTTTTTTCCCAGTGCTCAAGGCTTAGTGCTCAAAGCACTAATACTCAGTGCTCGGCACAGTTCTAGTTGAATGTGATTAAATGGTAACATTTCGTGATATTTTCAAAGTATTCTTTCTTGATCGAATCTTATAACGTGAAATTGAGTGTCCGTTTGTTACTACAAAAAAAAGCAGTCAATATAAATGCGGTGTCTAATTATTCAAGTTATAATAAAAGTTCTGACTCCATAGAAAAGCATGAATAACAGACAGCATAGCGCTGGTTCCAAACCGAAAATATTTGACTCGATTCTCTCCTATATAATGTGGAATGTTTTAAATTTCCAAGATCAACAAGAAGCTCTTCTAAAAGGACATGAATCATAGCTTCGTATGATTCTTAATACACTAGGGTGTTAGTAATATAACAAAACCATTTGCGCTTCCTATTCTTATTCCTTTTTTCTTCAATGCCAATTCAAATATAAGAATCTTTTGAATTCATATTCTCTCGAAAAAAAAGATATCAAGAGATAATATCTCTCGAAATGTGTTTCAGAATCAATTACGCCTGCAACCTCCTCAATCATCTAGACCAGTTTAATCAGCAGTTACAACCTGAAGCCATAATCCACTAGAGTCATCTGACAGTCACGCTGATGTATCCATGACTAAATGGAACTGCTACACGCAGATCTGTCATAGAAAATGACCTTAAATTTGAATAATTATTACCCTGCATTGCCTCCTTACAACCCCGCAAAGATGTTGTATCACTTGGCGGACTGAGTAATAAATTCAGGGACAAGACAAACGGAGTTAGAAATGATTTAAGGAAGACGACAGAACCAGCAGCATCATTTCGGAACATTAACATAACATTTGATATATCGGCAGAGGAAACAATCGTAGTCCTGTCTTTACCGAGATTTACGACCATATTTGGGATTTGCCATTTTACTTTGGCTCCGGTCTCACATAGTACGTCAGGGTTTTTATCTGGATATTGAATTTCATGAAGTTAGGGGGAAAGAGCAAATATAAAGGGAATATTGAAACGGTTTTTGTCGGTAATTCTCACCTCAGTGTTCGATTTTTTGTTACGGGGATACGGAGTCTGAGTTATATTAAATATTCTCCGTTTCAGCGGAATAAGGGTGAACAACACGTGAGTGGCGGTAAAAAACGTTGGTGCCGAGGAAACTGCCAGTTTCATGAGAATTAATGATTACTCCTATGATTGATTGTGCCAGAATTATCACTCACATAATATAGATCATGCCGAAATGTCATGCCAAAAAAACCTCTACTTAGTTCATTATTTCGATTGTTATCGAAATGTTCACATTTCGTAATTTGATTTTTTTTTAGACGAAATCAAGCAAAAATGTTTTCATCGTAATAGGAGACATTGTCGATTGGTAAATACATGAGAAAGAAAAATGATTAATATTTTTTTCTATTAGATGAAATAACTATAATATACATGAAAATGTAAACAAAAGCGGAAACAGGCAAAAAACAATACGTCAGAAAAATCACGTCTCTGAAACGAAAACAATCCTGCGTGAAACTGGTGTACTTATTTGTCAGAGGCCGAATCCTTTAAAAAAATTGATGGCTGAAAATGAAGAAAAAAACACTTCGAATTTAACAGCTTCGTAACTATTCGCAGTCTAGTGACAGTATTCTGCTTTCATCTGTAACCAAATCTGTAGCTTTTCATAAGCCTACAGGAAAATAACGATTCTCGATGCATTCCAAAAATCTGTCGTTTACAATTGGTGATCAGTAGTAAATCGAAAGGTATATTGCGAGCAAACATTGCTATAATTTCATAGAAAACAATTGTCAGTTTGACAAATTATTTTAGGTTATAATCCCATCCCTAAATTTGAGGTAAGGTTCAAAAATCGAAATGTCACTCAAATATTTAAGGAACGATGGTACGAACGGATCTTAGTTAGCCATATACAGATCAATCGTATGCTAAAAATTCGTAGCTTACAGAGAAAAAGCAGAATCCCGCCTTTCATCAAACTTCTTCTGCAGACAATTTCTCAATTTCATTAACAATTTTGTTTGGTTTCAAAAACTAGGGGGGAAAACCCGAAGAAATATTTCACAAAAATATGTAGGGTATGTAGGAGACTGTAGCAGCTATAAAGAAGAAAACGAATAACACATTTTTTTCAAATTCTTAATCTGAAAACAGAACTCCCCTATCATTTTTATTACCCGAGCAAGTAACGAACATTGAGAAAGTTGGAATAATGCTGAGTGAAGAATGGTTCCAGTTTTGAGCTTGCGGATCTGGCTTTTTTCAGTAGAATATGCAAATTTATGTGAAAAAAAGTTATTTGAATACGTCAAAAAAGTCTGAAATATGGAGTTATAAAAAAGGACCGCGTGACGTCACACCACAACGTTTATATAGTCGGTAGCTCGCGATCTAAGTGTTTACAAGAGATAACCGTCCAAAATGTCTAATCGGAGAACGAGAAAGACGTGTGACGTTCTGACGTGAAAACACTAAGAATAAACCGAAGAAGTTGTTTTTTTTTTGTTGTTTTTCTCAATGGGTAAGAAACATGAAGGGGTTGCAACCCCCCGGAGTGGAAAGCATGGTTTATTGTTGCGGAGATCATTCTGACGTAAGAATTATGACTATCATGAAGGGAATATGATAGTGATAATAATGATTTAATAGTGATTTAAACTGCAAGTAATTACAGCAATCGTGGAGACGTGAGCTTGTACGTGATTTTTTATAGATTACGTTATAAATTAACCGAACAACAGCCAATATTGAAACTCATTGTAAAATTCCAATGTGACAGAGAACAAATAACTTTCATTTTGGATCTACCATGACTTGAATATTTGAATACTCATATTGCAAATTCCTTTTTCATCTGATTTGAACACATAAATATGGAAGGTATTTATTGAATTGGAATAAAATTACATATTGAAAAATGGTCCATGATGATTCTTTATTTTTCTGAAAACTTATATAATTTTCGATAACAGTCAAAGCATTCGAATTGATAGAATAATATTCAAGTGTGGTGTCACACAGAGGCTATTTACAGGGGGTTTCCAACTTATTCGCCAAATTTGAACCACATATGCACTTTTCCGAAAGAAGTTGATTTCCAAAAAGAATAATAAAAGTCCTACAAAAATTGAGGTTAAAACTTAGTGCCAATAATAAATTGAAAATAAAATATCTGATATTGGAAGTCTTCCGTGTTTATTGGCCGTGATACATTAGAAAAACCAAACGTTTCACCTGCAACTACGGTAGGCATCTTCAGAGGATTCTTGGTTTAAGATTGTATCTCGAACGCTGATATGATGACTAAGAAACACGTAATGTAGCACAGTGGTTAGTTTGGTTGACTTGGAACCGCGAGGTACTGATTCCCGGCTAGATAAAAAATATTCTCAGTCAGTACTTTAATTTTGTTACGTTAGATGTCGACAAAGTAAGTATAATTTCAGCGCCATCTGAACTTTCCGAGTTCCTAACAACGAAAAATAGAACTCGGTTTTTAACACTACATTTCCAATCTTCATTCGTATACTCATAATCTTTGATTCGACGATCATTTCGAAGCTATTCAAGTTTCAGATTCAGTAGGAAAATGTGTTCACCAACTCAAAAAAAAAAAAATAATAATAAAAATCACAACCATAAGTAGCATATTACATGGAAACTCACGAACGGTACTCTTTCATCCGGACTTTTAGGAATTGGGAGAACTATTAGCAAGCAAGGAAAAATCTATCGATGCAATTCGAAGCATTCGAAAATTTATGTGAGGACCTCTCCCAATGACCACAAATGAATGACTGCTGAACTAGCTGTCATCCTGAGCAATTGCTACGACCCCTGCGTCATTGTTCAGCTCGGCCGTGTGTTCGAAAATTCTCTTTCAACAGTTATCCGTAACCGTTAATACGACCTCATAATGGCGCGGTTTTCCAATTTCGCGATTGCTTGAAATAGATATCGAATGAATTGCATTCCTTTTGCTGCATTGGAAACAGCTCCAGTTGTTCCATCAGAAAAACTGTGGTTCGAGTTCCAATGGAATCATACAGCGTATGGAATCACTCCATTCGGATGTTCGTTCGACTGGTGTTGCTCTCTGATACGCGGTTGTTACAATTGCATTGTGAAAATGAACCTTTCCAACTCTTCACCATTCATCTGAAGTTTGACTTGGGTTTTCAATTATTTTTCATTGTCACCAACCTAATTGTTAACTACTTAAAACGACAAAGTTGGTTCTGTCCAGTGCCGTAACTGGGCGTGGACGACGTGGGTGATCGCCCACGGTCCCGCGCCTCGAGGCCCAATGATCTCTTATTTCAGGCTGATTTGAATTATCCACCAATTAATCGTTACTATAGAGCTAATATTTTTTATGTTGATGTCGATTTATATTTCGTACCTCTTTGATCTGATTTTACCTATTAACTTTTTTGCTGCAATATTTCTGCAGAAAATCATGCAAGGAATACCTACTTCACCTTGAGTTTTCCGGATTTTCAAATACAGGGTGAGTCTCTGAGTTGTACATATATTCTGACCGTAGATCCTTGAGGTCAAGAGAAACACTACTTTCCCTTACCATTTTTTTCTATTCGGCCTAGAAAAACAGATATAGCAATTTTGAACTTTCATAATGAGCTATGCTACTACTAGATTAATTAATCCATATGCCTGTCATTCAAAACTTGAAAATAATAAGCAACTGTTCAATGAAAACAGGTGTTAACCCACTTTTCTCCATTTCAGTATCGTAATAAGTTCATTACAGTTCTAAAAGTAGTGCTGTAATGAAACTCATAACAGCATTGTTTTCAGTTAAATTTTTCGTTTTATGGTTGTCAGTACTAATACTACGACTAATACTCGTTGCAGAAGGCAATTCCAACACTCATACTATCGAAAACTCGCTCCTTCGTCGCTCGTTTTCGAACATCGCATTCGTGTTGGAATAGGAGCTCATTCTGCTACTCGTTTTAGAATATACTATTTCAATCCTATTCGCCGAAAGGTGAAGTACGATTTTGTTAGTTCTGAATGCTAACCGAATTCATAAAATGTACCTACAATGAATACTTATACTCCATACGGAATTTTGTTATCGGCAAATGTCGAATATTCTTTTCTTGATTTCTTTTCTATTATTGATAATGAAATATTCAGCTTGCTATCACCTATATCTTCAGCATTTTTATCGTTGTTAATGGAATTTCCCGTGGTTCTCCAACAGAATCAATACCTTCATTTCCAAAGGTAGACAAATGTCATTGAATTAAACATTCACTACTAATGTGAACGTTGCCAGCAGTTAGAACAGCGTAACCATAGATCATAGAGCACCTATAAGGTGTAGGGTGTATATCGACTTACCACATTATGATGATGGATAGTCCGTTTCAAAATGATTGGCATCTCGGACGCCTGCGGATTCTCAAAAATATGTTGATAATATCCCATCAGTAACTTTTCAGTTCTGGGATTCAGGTGTTGATTGAAAACACTAAGTTTTGACATTTCAGAGTTTGAATTAACGTCCTAACTTAATATTTTTCGAATTTCTTTCTGTATGCTTAGGTTCTTGATTAAATCGACAAATTAGTTGTGGATTTGAATATTCATCACGTAATACCGTATTGAAAATGGCTGAATTTCATCAAGATACCTCTCGCTTCACCTAACTACAAAGGAACGTGAAGTAGTTTATCGTCGGGACTGAGAGTTTTTCTCAACAATACAGCAGGTTTTTCTGCCAGTATGAATCGCGTTTTGCTAGTTGTTCAAGTAACAATCATTTACTTTTTCGGGGTGTTTTCTGATGAATAAATTAGTCTCAAAATTTCAGTCTTCACCTAGACCTGTCTGATGAATTTTGGAGAAAAAAGAAGGCAAGACAAGTCATTACAATCATGAGTGAGCAACAGATGGAAACCTATTCCATATTTTTATTCCTTGAAAGAGACAAAGATTGCATACAACGACAGCGCAGGAAATTAGGCGTCGGACAACGTCGCAAGATGTTACAAACCGGCTTATATATATATATATATATATATATATATATATATATATATATATATATATATACGCATTAGACTATCTTTACCAAGCCCGCCATAAGACACAGGTGAAGTGAAGCCAGGGTGTGCGGTGATACAAGGGGGGTGTGTATAATTTATACATTTGGGAGTACGTATCACAACCCATTAGAAGCCTGTCATATGGTAATGCCATACCAAGCCTTTTTGTGTAAAAAATAGATGATTCACGGTCTATGGCAAGCCCGAGCAGTGTTGCCAAAATATTCCAGTTGAATATTGCGTCTGAATTATTCCGCTGTATTATTTTCGATTTGTTTCATATTCAGATATATACATGGTGCAGCCAACCGAAGCCACGAATTGAGTCATTGGTTGTATAATGAGGGCGATACCATTTCATCATCGATTTGATATCCTCGGATATCACGAGAGCTGTTTTTCGGAGAATGAAAGATAAGGAAAACGCTACGATTATTTTCTGTGAAATATTGTTTCAAATGTTCATGTAGTAAAAAGAATTCAAAATTTTCTTTATTCTCCAATTTTATTTCAATGTCATTTCAAGTCAATCACTTGAAAAAAGCTTTCACGTCCGTTGCGTACGTCATAAGTTTCATGCGAATACTTGATGAGACCTTCTATTCAAAACTATTCGTGGATAAAAAAGTAGATACTCGAACGACACTTGAATCTCGGAGAGATTTTCTTTCGAAAATTTCAAAGGGTACGCAATTATTAATTGTTTTCAAATACAGGTATCCCACCAATTCCGTTCGTTGTTTTATTTTTGGAAAGGAATCGAAATTCACATTTGAAATTTCGAGATCCAGTTGGACTGAAAGTAACACGAAATGAAGCTCTGTTTGATCACGGATAGCCTTAATTTGACAAGATGTTTTTGTGTAAATGCTTGAAATTACAAGTCATGATGCAGTGCATACCGTGAGTCTCAAAATTGATGACAACGAGAAGTCATAATTGAATATATTGCATTGAAAGATATTGTAGGTGTGCAGATATGACAATTAAAATAAAATCCATATTTTTTGAGAAATGCTTGAAATCAATTTTCTCGGTCATATTTCGAATTTTGGTTTTCTTAAACATACGAACAGAAGTGGCGATTAACTGTTACGAAATGTCTTTCTTTTGTTAAAAACATTTTTAGTCGCAACTGTTCTCTATAACATTCGAGTTAACTCTCTTCCTGCTTATAACCTATAAATAGACAGTGAGTAGGGTGAGATTAGGAAAAAAGGGGGTCAAAGTAATGAAACGCTTTTTCTCCACCAAGGGTCTTCAAATAATGCCGTGAATTTTCTTGGAACCCTTTTTTCAAAAAATTTCGTTAAATAGTTTTGTCTGGATATTTCGCTTATCATATTGAATTCTGAATAATATTGATGAGTAAACCCTGTTTGTATTTCGTATACAATAAGCAGGAATAACATCTCTAACATAAAATGTATATCTTCTGAAATATTCAAGAGGAACATATTTGTTGGTAACATTTCGAATTCAACTCTTCTCAAAACTACAAACAAGGTCCAATTCAGAATTCACGTTCGAAATGTCGTCCATTCAGTTCGAGACATATCGATCACGACCAGACTCCGTTGTCTAAACAATTTCATTAGGATCTGAACTATGAAAAACTTAACATACTTTGAGTCGCAACTGTTCTATATTTCGTTCGCGTAAATTTCTTTCTTAATTATACCCCATAAATAGTAATCTAGTGGGGAAGATCTGGAGATCGAAGCGGTCGAAGAAATCAACCCCTATTTCACCGGCAACATTCCTCAAATATTCTTAACGAATTTTCTCTGGTGTTAGCAAATTTTCCCTGTACCAATTATTGAATGCGAGGTGCAATTCACGCAAGAAATTTTCGACTAGGTTTTCAAATGAAATATCTGAGTTGGTCGTCTGTGACAAGGCAGAATACAGTTAGGGGAAATTGAAATACAGTTTGAACTTCCTTGACTTTGTTACGTTCGTTATTCCTTGTTGGGTAAATTTAGCTTGGTCAGACCAAATTATATGTTTCAAGAAGTTTTTGTGTTCTTGAATTTTCAGTAAAAATCCTTCACAAAAAATTACCATTTATTGGACGGGGTAAAAATTATCAATGAACAAGATTCTCTGATCTTCTAAATCATCAAAAGATGACCGAGGATGAGTTTGATAATAACCCATTACGTCGATTTGTTTTTTTTACGATTACGGTAATGATTTTGTTTCTCCTGTACAATGAAATTCAGCTGGATCCTGAGAAACTTTACTATCGTTATCCAGGTAACTTGGGATATCTGATATCGAAATTGCAACATGTTATGTAAACAATTCTTGCGCTTTCTCCATATATAACAGCTATTTTGCAAAATAAAAATTCTGAACATTTTATTTAGAGAAATGAATAACAAAGAAGGGCAGTATGCTCGCAGGAATGAACATTTTCTGACATATTATCAATTTATTCATTGTTCCAATATTATAAGATTTTTTCAACAATTGATGACGAGAACATTATGGTCGAAATGGAATAAAAATTTTGATATAAAATTGATTTAACCCGGAGCCGATGAGGTGGAGTCTGGCAGACTCCTTCGTATTTTTTATCCGCTATCACTTCTTTGCAGATCAAATGGCAATATCGGGGCTCCCAGCAACTTTCAATTTATGCACGGTGAGTTGCTAGAATCCATCGAAAATTCACAGGAAAACATATTTTCAGTGCAAGGGAATGTGTACAAGCCAGTGTGCTGATTTTGTAGTCAAAAATTTTGAATTCAATGTATTGCGAGAATGAAATAAGTAGGAATGAAAATGTGATATTTTGACATGTTGTCAGTTTTTTCAGTTTCGATAGATTGTTTTCTTCTGCGTTCAATGTTTCATCCACACATTCAATAACTAAAAAAATTTTGATCCTCCTAAAAATTCGTATTCATTTTTTGGCAGTTGATACGGAATGGAAGTTTGTAACAATTCCGCACATTTTCTGCTCTTCGTTTTTAAAATTAATAATTTTTCACTAATATATTCATAAAATTTCATTGAAAATACAAGGTAAGTCATCTGGTTTCATCTATTTTTCATAGTGCGTTATGGAAATAATAACTTGTTTCAGAAATTGAGGTGACACATTCTTATATGTCAATAGTTGCAATTCAATTATCCATGGAGATATTTCCGATGAATCAACGAATTTATGTAGTAAAACAATTCATATTAAATAATTCAGTTGTGCAAGTGCAGAGAAATTTTCGTCTTGAATTTAATGTGAAAAGACACGGACGAATTCCAAAATGCCAAAACATATTTAGGTGGGTAAGAGATTATGGTCTAAGAGGGAATGTGGCATCAAATTTTTGTAGAGGTGTCTGCGTATAGTCAGAACACCCGAAAATATTGAACGGGTAAGACAAGCTGTGATAAGAAGTCCGAAAAGATTTGCATCAAGGAAGTCACTTGTGTTGCACATTTCCAACAAGACAATGCGAAGAATTTTTAAAACGTAAATTGCACATATTAATATCGTTATTTTTCAAAATTTTGTTTCAATAAAATGTTTTTTGCTTTTATAACAGATTTTTTTTAAATGGGTGACACCAAATGCCTAACGCGTTAGTTGAATACATTCATGACATAGTAATTCTATTGTGAGAAGCCAAAAAGAAAGAGCTATGGACAGAGAAAAATCATATAAAATTGCAGGTGTCTGAGAGACACCATCTCACTCTCTATGGCAGTGAAATACCACCTCACCGGTTAATATAACCAGTTGAATTAATTAATAATTGCCAATAATTGTATTTCTCGGGGAAGTAAAATTCAAAATACAATGTCCAAAGAAATTGATTTCCCACAATTGAAAAAAACTTTGCAATTCGAAGCAATTCCCATTTTTTCACACATACATTATTTTCTTAAGTTAATTTCCTCATGGCTTCAGAAAAAAAGTTCTCGTTTGAAACAATTTAGTACTCACTTTTTCAAGTTCGCAGTTTGCCAACATTGATAAACATTTTCGAACTGTATAATAATTTGTTATCTCAAGGTCATGACAAAAACTTGATGTTTATCTTTCATGAAAACCTAAAATCGAAAATCATCCAATAAAAAAAATTGTTTTTTGTTTAAGCGAAGCTCTATTTTCAGATAAATATTCATAATTTCATTTGAAAAACAAAATTCTGGCCTAATCTATTATTTTTCTGTTATTCATGTTGATCCAGTTAGGATCAGTGAAAAATTGATCGAAGAATTCCAAAATGTTTGAATATGCAGGGTTTACTTTGGCAATGATGAAGTTCCGGTAAAAACGGAACTATACTTCGCTCGAAAATATTTTATGATTTGAGTTCATCTACTCTTAAACAGAATAACAAAATCTTGAATTCGTATAACTATTCCTTCATCGAATAGGTCCAATGAAACATTTGAAAAAAACACCCTGTAGATGATATCTTGAAAAGCGCAGCTTGAAATACCAATAAATTAAAGTATCATCAAATGAAGACGATTAAATCCAATATTCGTTGATTCTTCCGATGAGAAATTTTTCCTATCCTTCCTAGCGATATTTCTCCATCCATTAGTCTTTCAGGAGAATCATTTTACCCTGAGAACGTTGTAACGAATTCCGATAGAATGCGACATTGCCAAACTTACGGGCTTCGAATAACAGCGAGGCATAGCGGGATTCCTATAATCGGGGTTATATCGCCAAAATGTATATATTTATATACGGAACTACTGGAGCACCACCTACAGGTGGATCCCGTGAACTAAGCGCGTATATATTGCGATATTATATGGGCGATATTCGGCCCAGGCGAAAATTCGTCTATAGGCTCACTGACCTATTAGGAAGCCTCTGTGAAAGATATACACGCAAATTTTTAGGAAGCCCGATCCGGGCTTCGTAAAAATGATTTTGGCTCAGTAGGGGTAGTCGCGTGTAGCATTTTCGGCTCCGTAAGGTCGCGTAATACGTATATATATATATATATATATATATAAGAGACATTATACAACGTTATCTTTTGAAAAATCAAAAACAATGAATGAATCAGTTTCTACATCTTTTTTGAACTGCCTGAAAAGTAACTGAATTTTAATCAAAATCAATATTTCGTATATTATTTAATTAATCATGAAATGGAAGTACATATCAATAAAAACAAATGATAAGTGATCTATTTTGAAGCATTTCACTCTTCAAATGAGTCACAATTTGTCAGCAAATATTTTCTATTTGTTTCAATTCTTTCGCTATGAAAGTGAAAAGTCAGGCCAGCTTTTTACTTTTCGTTCCACAATACTGGCTGAATCAAGATCTTCATATTTATTTGCCTTTAAAAAGATATTCAATCATTCAATAGGTTATATTGATATATTTCAATCTACGATGAACACAGAAATTTTTAGTAACTTCTTGTACCTAGAAATAAAGCACCAGATGGAATTCAATGGCTTGCTCTGATGACAATCATTTTGAAACGGACTATACATTGGCAAATATCATTGTGTGTTGAGAGTTTTTTCAATTATAACGCTGTTGTGAAAAAATTTTCATCTGAAATTTGGCTTATCATTCCAGAAGATACTCATCATAATGTTCAATATACTTCATAATTTAATCGAAAGAAGAAAATATCAACTTTGACAAAGGAAATTTTTCGCGACTCCTCTATGTTGATCATTGTTGCGCATAGGGGAATCAACGAACAATTCAAATTGGGAACTTATGGTGTAGTGATTTTCATCAAAAACGTTATTTCGTTTATTCGACTTCATCAATGTGAATCTGCAGAATGTATTCTAACCAGGAAATGGTAAATATGCTAAAATGGAAAAACTTGTTAACAGCAGTTTTGTAAATAATGTGGCTGTATTGTGATCACGTGTGTCAAATGCATGTTGAGATTTGAATGTCAAAGGCACCAACATGATTATCTATGGGTGGAGCATTCACTACGGCTTTTAATGAAAGCGAAAAGTCAGAGATTCTAACCAACAATCCCCTTAAAAAAAGTGTAACCTGCCTGAAGCATTAGGTATTTAGAAAGGAGTATGTAAATTTGCTCGAATGAATAATAATAATAAAAATAAGAAGAAATGGCGGTGAGCTCCTCAATATAACCCAATTTTCCGCTAGTTCGCTTTCCTTTCATCATGTCCTTGTCCGTTCAGAACATAAACTTTCAGATTTAAACGTAATGATTCTCAACATGACAACGTAGCACAAATTGAATTCTGTGCATATACTTCGACAGAGTTACATTCAGACAAAGTACCCAATTTAAGGAAATTCTCAGAAAAATTTTTTCTTTCAATTTGGAATTACTCGTAAATAGCGGGTTGTACAAGAAAATATAAGTAATATTTTTCTTTTCCAAAATGGATTAAAATTCATCTCATCATATTGAATTCACGGTTTGAAATCAGACTCTTTGAATTTCTGGTGATTTTATGAAATGTTATGGTGATAATCGAGAAACTGGCAGATGTTAGTGGAATTTTGTGTTGGGAATAGATTAATCATGTGTACGAAAAACTTTATTCCTCAGATCATTTCATTCGGCAAAATCGTTTGCGAAATATAACTAAAAATTAATTTTTTTATGGATTTTCGACAGCCTGTATCTTTTCAATTATTCTATTCGTCCTATCGACAGAATATTTATTATTTACATTAATGATCTGTGTACATTGGAGATGGAGTGTTTCGATGCAATAACATGTTATGCAGATCACACTAATGTCATTCTGTGGGATAAAGAGTTTGAAGATCTGGAAACTAGAGCGGAATTGGCTTTCAAAGGGTCAAAATCTTGGTTCACTGCTAACAAGTTGATAATTAATTATGAAAAAACCAATGTAGTTAATCTTGAAGAATCAACGAAATATTTGGGAGTTTACATCAATCAATACTTAAAGTGGACTTGTCATATTGATTCTTTATCAGGAAAGCTTTGTGAAATAGGGTATGGTTTTCGTTTATTATCAAATTATTAAGATTATAAGACTTTGAAGATGGTATATTATGCAAACTTTGAGTCAGTGTTAAGATATGGTATTATATGCTGGGGTTCTAGTTCTGAGGTGCAAAAATTATTTGTTATATGAAAAAGAATTTTAAGATCATTATCTAAGTTAAGAAATCTCGATTCATGTAGGGGGGTGTTTAAAAAAATGGTATCTTGACAGTTCATGGTATTTATCTGTATGAATGCTTAATTTATTTATTCAAAAATAAGGTCAATTTTGCTATTCATATGTCAGATCATAAATATGAGACAAAAAGTCTAGATTTCAATTACCCTGAGCATAGGTTGTCACTAACAGAACAACATCCTTCATACATGTTTCTTAAAGTTTATAATAAGTTACCTGATCAGATCAAGAGAATTAATAATTTCAATTTATATAAAAAGAAAGTAAAGGAAATGCTGATTGAATTAGAACCTTACTCTCTGTCAGAGTATTTTGATGGTCAATAGGAGTGGGGAGTATTTTCAGTTGTAGTTTTTTTTGTTGACACTATTTAGTTGTGTGTGTAGTTTGTGCTGTACATGCTTTGGAATAAAGATTGCTATCTATCTATCTATTATTGAACAAACTGGGTGTCGAATTACAACCAAACCGACCAGACGAACACAACAGACTTCTCGTGGTGACATCCTTCATGTTCTGCCGACCAAACGGTCGAAACAATCGTCGCAAATTAGGTCTCGTCGAATTGAAACATCGAAAAACGCCCCCACTCAGCATCCGAAACGAATATCCATAAAATTCTGCGAATTGTTCCGTTATCCCGCAGAAAATGCCTCAGCTGGTAGAGTGGCATGCTGTTTGTTATGGTTTTACACCCTCGCTGACTGTGGAAATTCACGTGGAGCGATATATGTACCCCTTTTTCACGGGGATTACTCCACACTAGAACGCTTTTAGCGCCACTCGAAATCCGAGCGACGTGAATAAGTTTTATGGACGGCTTCATTAGTTGGTCCTCACTTTTTCAGGACCTCATGAAATTTCAATCGGGTGCATATTAATGATCCCATTCACGGTTCTCATTCAATTTCTGAAGATGATAAATGACTCTGAATGGACCAGATGGTTTCGCGTCGCACGCCGAATCGATAGGAATGACATATTTCTTCTAGTTCAACACTGAAGTTTTCTACTGGCCACCAACATCTCTTGAATTACAGAATTTATCAACAGAGAAGCCCAATAAAATTTGCTGAAACGTCAAGTTGAAAAACAGTTCATTTGAGAAGAAAAGTAGCTAGTATTCTATATTCAAAAACAACAATAAATACTTGTTGATAGGAGTTGAACATGATATGTTCACTTTTGAGAAATCGTCCTCATTCTCCTATGAATACAATATATTTTGAAAAATTTGCAGGTGCCAAAAAGCAACCTGAGACATTCTGCTGTCGATTTAGTATTTTTGCAGCGCTCTAAGCGTTTATTTCCATCAAAAGTTTCGTTTTTTATGGAATCGTTTGTAAAAAGAGCACTCGTCAATTTCTCCTGTGTCTATTTCTATCTTGTTCTCTTACGACTAGTGTTACACGAAGGCATTTTGGGTCAAAAATGAAAAAATATATAAAAATATATATAAAATATCCCGAAACGTCATGCGGCATCTATCCCAAACTCATGACATAGAAGACCAACCTATTTGGGTAACAACCAAGATTACAACAAATTTCGAGAGAAGACGTTAGATTAGTGAATATAATATATTTATAGTAACCACTGTCTTGGAGAGGACGTCGACTTTTATCGGACTTTCAATAAACAGTGGGATCAAAAAAAAACACCTTGCAAAGTATTGGGTACTTACCAATTATATATCACCAATATTTTGCATCCTTATTGCACTTTCAAAACGATTTTTCTAAACGGCAGGATAAAACGTCTGCAGGCATCTATCTGAGGCACAAGGCACTGCCATACTGGATACAGGGGGCAAAAAAAAACGTTACTCTCCAATAATTCATATATAATTTGGGATATTCAATATTCAGATGACAAGAATATTAAGCAATCATACATCTCCTCAACTTATATCTTCTGATCTATACGAAAAAACTTAGCATGTTCAAACATCAGTAGGCAATTTACCAACTTGGTGAAAGTAAGAAAAATAATTTCAGAGATATACAAAAAATTTCGAGAGAGACCTTGCAAACTATTTGGTACTCACCAAATATACAGGGTGGCCGGACGATTGACGTCAGAAAAAAAAAACAGGTCCCTCATGTCATGAAGTATTCGAATCACCACCATGTATGTTATCCGATTTTTCACGGTTTCCGAGTTATGAATTTTTTTATGAAATTTGAGAATTTTCAACATGAACATCTTAAAATTTTTTTTTTTAAAAGTACAAGACTTTTTTGATATTTTTTTGTTGTAGATAGATCGCCAGGAATTGTACTTTCATACATAAAATAACTAGCATCGTAACTCTGATAAAAATTACGAAAATGTTGGTCTCAAGTGAGAAAGTTACGTATTTTGGTTCATGATCTAAATTGTCAAATTTGAATTAATAATGTAAACAGGTTACTTCATGGTTTCTTAGTAGGCTCAAAAACTGCGCTCAACACTCAGCTTTTAGAATCTTCAATAAAAAATGGTACTCAACGGTCTACTTTTGCTAGAATTAGCCTTCAAAGTCAGCGAGGTGCAAAAAATCAAAGAACTAGACGTTTCCTCAAAAATTATTTTTTGCCGTATATCACCAATATTTTGCATCTTTATTGCACTTTTAACACGATTTTTCTAGAACGGCAGAATTAAAACGTCTGCTGGCATCTATCTGAGGCACATGGCACTGCGTGCCTCAAAATCACGAATTATCTGATTGTGTCGTCTCTCCCGCCTCGTCATATGTTCTAGTTTTACATACTGGATAACGTAATCCTTCAATAATTCCCAAACATAGGATTTTTAACTAATTTGTTTTCAAAGTCATCATTTTCGGGGCTACTTGTTCAATGAAGCCCAAGATTTTGATTTAAAACGCTTTTTCCTTGGAGAGAATGGTTCACTCTCCAAATTCAAAAATCTGGTGCAAGAAAATATGCCAATTAAAGTTCAGGTTCCGAAATCTTCTTGTTCAGTGCAAATTATCTTCGCCCTAGATTGAGATCTAGATAGTTCAATCCGTTATTCTTTTCTGCTACCTACTCTCTGCTGGAATCACATATTATTTGTCAGTTCATTTTCATCTAAGAGAACTTCTGCTTTTTTTCGATAATGAATTCATGATCCTGTTTGGAAAAATAAAATTGCTTCAGTAAAAACCTGATGTATTCCTTCTGGATATTTGAAAAAAAAGGTTTTTTCGTATTGAGGTTCTGCTTCTCGAAAAAAAAATATGACATGTTTAATACTCTCTTTCTATCTCTTTCAATTCATGAGAAGACCCCCCTATATAGTTTGGATCCAGTGTTGATATCAGGGCAACACTGTAAAAAATGCTGCAATTTCAATTATAAAACCCGCATGAGATCGAAATAATTCCTTCTGGAATATGAGAGAGCCCTTTGAATGAACCCCCAAATTTGAAATTCAAATTACTTCAACGTACACATATGATGCCTCAGTTTGAATCGTCATTCTGATCTCTCTCCGTTCCCGAATTTCATTAAAAAAAAAACGTGAGGCATTCAGTGACCAATGTAGCGTAATATCCACCTCGCAAAACTATGGGGGAACAAACCAAACTTTTCCATTTCGAGCGAAAGCTTTCCAACATATTTCCATTTTTGCTGGAAACACAGTGCGACGGAGTTAAGAGTTCTAACAGATGTGAAAGCATTAAACTTAATGCTTGATACTTCTCGTGAAAAAGTTTCCTCCTAATTTGAGAATTGCCCGCTTCTTTCATTGGAACCCTAAGATCGCAACTTGTTTAATAAAAATGAATAAGCTGGAGGTTGGATGTCGGAAAGTTTACTCTAAGACAGATATGCAGCGGGAGACGGGAAAATTTTCAATAAAACTGGCATTACCTGGATGTATTATTCGGTCCGAAGTGGATGTAGCTCTGGAGTTTCAGTTCCTGACAAGATACTTCTTAACTTCAGCCACTCTGAAAATCTAAATTTCACTTTCATTTCATAACCAGACGACACAAAAGAGATAATTGTAAAAATATCGTTTGCAATTCGAAATTATTACGAATATTCACTTTCTTCTTTGCTTCCCGTTGCTGGATAGTTCGAGAGGTTGCAAAATGAGCTCATTGCTATCCTCCGACATAGGTGAAAAAAATTCAGGACTTCAGGCATATAGCGTTAAATGGTTACAAATGAATAAGAATACTTTCAAACCAGCTGAAGGAAATTGCATACAGTATTAAAAAAAAACGGAAAACCAAGAAAAAACTTTCCTTGACCGAGTCCGCAGCGAGAACATTTTTGAAACATAGATGAATTCAAAATAGTTATCATCGAAATGAATACCATTTTCAATTTCCAAGCTCAGAGATCTTTTATCGTGAGGTTACAGAAATTGTATTAGATTTTGTCACTGAGATAAGAGATACCGGTTTCAGATTCATTTGGCATCATCAATCACTCATACACTTCAGGATATAGAATCCAAAAAAAAAATTTTATGTTATTAAAAACAAATTCCTAAAAATGATTGAGATAAAAATAACTTTTTCTACCAAAGCCCTTCTTAGTTGGCTAGGGTCTCCGATATGAGGCAACTATTTGCACACAAGATCATTGTTCATATTCTTGAAAGAAAAATACTATATGAAAAGAAAGAACATCAAGAACAAATAAGGGCAACTTCACGTGGACAGAGATGCTGCAGTTACATTGCATCCCTATTATTTGGTTTGGTGCCCCAGGAATTGGTGAATGGAAAGAATGAAAGTTCCTCTATATTATGCATATAAAAAAACATTTGAAAACAAAGAATAAATCATGACAAACAAAATAACATTATGGTGTAAACAATTAATAAGAGGGAGGGAAATAGCAGGATGAGATGAGTAGTGTGCATTCACAAGATACTTGGATTGGACTAGAGGGGAAATAGAGAGAATTTGAATGCAAACTATACTACATAATTTTTTCACTGTTATACACTTTAGGTTGTCCTCAAGTAATTTCAGTTTTCATTTGGATATTTTCTATTTGTGGTCGCCGTATATTCATGGAATACTATTATGGATTTATAATGGAGTGTTTCATTCAGAAAGTTAATCTTGTTATTTTCTTGTGGACTAAGTTTTTTTGGAGTGCTTATATCGAGATAATTCTTGGTACATCAAGAGAATAAAATTAATTTGTACGAGCTGTGCACAATTGATATTTGATATTGGACACAACATTTGTATTAACTTTATTTTGTGTATCATTGCAAGTGAACTCTATTCTATTCTATTATCTATTCTATTATCTTTTTTTCTCTATTATTATGTAGAAAATTCAGGCTCATTTGGAACCTCCTGAAGGCATTTTCTCGAACAATAAACCTCAAGGGTGATAATCGTCAAAATTGAAAACAAAACAACTATTGGTTTTCATGAAACTTCCAATGAACTTGAATATTTCCCAGATATCACAAATTTGATCTCGAGAACATTGAGCACACCTAAATTTTTAGAATCCGTTTTGAATCTTTCGCAAGAATGAAAATCTCAGATGAGACTTTCTTATACTCTCTCTCTCTCTCTCAATATTCGATAACGATTTGGTCAATGAGACATATGTATTCTTTGGGATATTCATTATCCATATGAAAAGTATGATAATAATAATAATAATAATAATTTATTGATCCTTTAAGACATCGAAGATGTATAGGACATGTCAAAAAATAGAAATACATACATATGCAAATTAATACAAAAAAATTTCTAAATTATTGTCAGAAAAATACTCCCCTAAACTATAATAAACATTTTTCAACAGAATAGCTTTAACAACTGTTTTAAACTTTTTTACAGTAAGAGATTGGATACACTTCGGTAAATGATTAAATAATTCAACAAACTGGTAAAATGGAGACTTTTCAAATTTAGTCGTTTTATGTTTGGGTACAAATAAAGTACTATCATTTCTGGTATTATAGCTGTGAAAGACAGATAACCTGGAGAAGTTCAATTCATTCTCCTTCACATATACTAAGCATCTCAAGATGAAAATAGATGGTAGTGTTAATACACCATGATTTAAAAAAAGGGGTCTACAGGAAGAGCGAAGTGGGATATTGAATATCAACCGCAAAATCCGTTTTTGGAGTATAAAAACTCTACTAACATCTGTAGAGTTGCCCCATAATGAAATGTTATAAGACAAATGACTGTACACAAGGCTGTAATAAACGTTCAGCAATGTACTCATGGGTACTGTATTTCTGATCCTGGATATTGCATAGTATGAGTTGTTGAGCTTTCTGCATAATAAATCTACATGTGTTGACCATTTGAGGTTTCGATCTATATGAATCCCGAGAAACTTAGTGCAGTCTTTGGAAATTATTGTTGTATCACGATAACCAAATACCAACTTGCGATTTTCATTATATTGAGCAACCAAATGACGAACATACATCTCCTCAATTTATATCTTCTAATTTGTACGAAGAAAACTTCGCATGTTCAAACATCAGTATGAAATTTACCAATTTGGTGAAAGTAAGAAAAATAATTTCATAGATTTACAAAAACTAAATATTATAAACTTTGAAAGATATCAAGGGTGAAAGAAATTATTTAATTCTCGAATTCGGATAATAAAGCTTCTTTTAAGTGCAGTCATAGGAGTTTCTGCGATGGCAATCATGTTATATCTTTATTTCTATCGGTTCATTCGTTTACAAGAAACTCGTATCTCTAATAGCCAGAACAATCGAAATTGACCATTAATACTAATTGGGACTTGGGACACTCTCCTCGAATAGCATCGTTTGATGGGTGTTTATACGAATTTTTACTATCATCCGACTGTCGGAGATCCTGAACGTATTTGTGACTGGAATTGAACGAGAGATCCATAAAAATATTTGCTCCGATAATGTTACTGATAAAAATTGCCATCCAGTTGTTTTTATTCGCTATAAAAAATGCAAAAGTCATTATAAACGATGTTCAACAAAAAAGAGGCTGAACGCTTATGCTCAAATATTTGTTCTTGAATTTATCAGATTTCATGAAATTTCATTCAACTCAGTACAGTAACACTGAGTTGCAGCAACGTCCATTAAAATTTAATGCTGCCTTAATTCTCCCAAACCGAATATCCATACACGGTAGCCATGGATACTCCGTTTAATGGAGAATTAAGGCGGCATTTAATTTAATGGACGTTCCTGCAACTCAGGGTAAATCTGTCAAATTTGTGACAGAAAATTATCTATAAGACTATTTGGGGTCGAAGCTTACCCTAGTCATTCTTTCCAAGTTGTATAAATAAAATCTTTCACAGCTTCACTCTTTTCGAATGAAATATGTTCTTCTTGGAATATCGCTTCCATCATAATAGCACTGGAAAATGATCTCGATGTGGAAATAGTATATTCTAAAACAAGTTGCAGAATGAGCTCCTGTTCCAACACGAATGCGAAGTTCGAAAACGAGCGACGAAGGAGCGAGTTTTGGATAGCATGAGTGTTGGAATTGCCTTCTGCAACGAGTATTAGACGGTATTTTCTCTATTTCAGTCAATTTTTGTGAAATACTCCCGAAATTCAAATGAAAATTGAGATTAGTGACTCTTGTTTTGTATCTTGGCAGTTGGTGTGACATACGAAATTTGACAGATCACGGATTTTGAATTGATTTGATTCGAAACTTGATTCGATCGGAGGTCAGTACTGACAATCAGAAAACGAAAAATATAACTGAAAACAATGCTGTAATGAGTTTCATTACAGCACTACTTTTAGTACCGTAATGAGCTCATTACGATACCGAAATAGAGAAAATAAATATATGGTCCAAATATTTGATTCACTGAAAAAAGATGTTGAAATTTCTAATTTTTTCTTGATTTTTTCTGGACTTTGAATGTGCAAAACGAGAATTCCCAATTTTTTATCAGTCACTTCATAAGTAAGAAGATTTTGGAGGGAGCTCGCTCTTTCCGCAAACCTCCTTTTCGAAAACAAACTCTTTCACAAAGTGTGAGAAGAAACATTGTCCAGGAGACAAGTTTTAGAGAAATTAAATTCATTCAACATCAATTAATTCAAAATTCAGGGATTCACTGTTTTACTTCTACATTAAAATTCAATTGACCCAGCTATGTCCTTCATCTTATCTCTGTCACGCTACAAAGCTTTTCAATATATTTCACAAGTGAATTTTCAGAACAAAGGGCCGTTGTCCTGAATCACTCATAAAGTGAGGCGCGATGAAACCAGATGAGGTTGAACAGTTTGCAGAAGATGCGAACTTGGGAAACTGCAGGTGCAAGGAAAAGATTAAATGGGGGATTAGGCAAAGTGAGCCAAGCCCTCAAATGATTATCTCTGGAGCTTCAAATCTAAAAGTGTTCTATCGGAAACATTGAGGCTGCAATATTTTTCCAGACTTTCATCAAAAAGTGGGGTTATGGCTTGTTCTCCTTCAGATAGGCGATAGAAAGTGAGATATGTCTTTATTCGAGTTTTCATGTTGAAACAGGAATTTCAGAAAGAATCAGGAGAATCTTCGATATTGACATTACAAAAGTCTCCGGGCTTTTTGGCCATGGTTTATTAGAATATTGATGAAATATCATCAACAATACTGTGCGATGAAAAAAACCAGAAAACACATCAATTGAAATTCATATTCGAGGGGGTCTTTGAATTTTCACGAAAACTTTCGGGGACTTTCCAGTTTCTCCACCAAAATCCATCAGAATATTTCAAGTACCGGAACTTTTTTTTTTAATGATCTGGTTCCCACGAAAAGGGATATCCTGCAATGTTCAGAGAACATCGTGGGAACTACGAAAGATCTGACAGTAAATCTGTCCGGAACAAAGATTTCAAAATTCTGCATAAGAAAAAAATGGTTCAAAGGAATGTTCAAGCAGATATACTACACCGTGTGCTCCACTACACACGTGGATCTCATTTTCAGGCAGTAAATGAGGATATTTCAAAAATCTTTGTTAGTAATTTGTTAACACAGGATATTCGACAGCACAATTGGAACTATGGCGTTATTTCCAATGTGTAATTAATAAAGGAATCTCCTGTTTTTAGGAGACTTTTTGATTACAACTAGTTCCCCAGATCTCGCCACTGCTTTAATGTTATTTTTATTATAACCTGTTTCTGTAGCAAGTGCAGAGCGATCAGCGATCCTTTCAAAAGTTGAAGTTAAAAAAGAATTATTTGAGGAGTTTAATGACCCAAAAAAAACTTAGCGGGCCCAGTTTGTTGAGAATTGAGAATGAACGTACTGAAAGTAGTGCTGTAATGAATTTATTACAGCATTGCTTTCAATTATATTTCGCGTTTTTTGTCTGTCAGTACTGACTTCCGATCCTATCAATTCTCAAATCATATTGATTCAAATTCCGTTATCTGTCAAATTTCGTAGGTCACACCAACTGCCAAGATACAATACAAAAGTCACTAATCTGAACTTTTATTTCAAAATAGAGGGTATTTTACACAACTTGACTGACATAGAGAAAATATCGTCTAAAACTCGTATCAGAACGCAATTCCAATTCTCATGCTATCGAACTCTGCCTTCGTGTTGGAATAGGAGCTGATTCTGCAACTTGTTTTAGAATAGGCTATTGCAACAAATAAATTAAGATGACAAGAGAGATTCAACCACTCAAGTTATTTACCCCTTTACATCGAGTTACACAGTATTTTTAGGATTGATAACTATAGTTGAAATAAAGATGCAATTATGTATAGTTTTTACTGCAAATTTTGAAAAATATTTCAATAAATAAAATAAAGAAAGTCTTACTTCAAGTAATATTACGGAGTAATGTTGATGGTGAGGGGGTCCCGGTCGAAATTCGCTACGATATTGTTTATTGTTTAGAATGCTCATTTTATGAAAGCTCCTTCGTTTTATATTTGCTAAGATGAAAAATAACGTAATACACAAGTATTCACTTAATGATTTGTTGTGATTCTCTGAATTCTTTCATTCTTTCATCTCTTGCAGAACTAAATTATGCGAAAATATGTCAATTTCAAACAGTTCTCATAGCTATATTCAATATGTTGGCATCCTATCACGAATTAATTCATTATCTGTGAAACAGTTCTGCCAATACAATAATCACTAAACCATATTTATGAAATTTTACATTTAATTTTACATTCATAATACAAGTGCTGAAGACATTGATATTTTTCGACGATTTCGTGGCTCTTTTTCGAATTATGAACTCGTGGAAGAATTTCAATGCCTTCTGCACTCGTATCACAACAATTCTTCATAATAAGAGTACGTGATACTATTCCTCGAGTTCAAAATTCCAAAACGGCCACGAAGTGAAGTGTTCTTGAATGAACGTGGGTAAGAATGGGATTTCTGTACCTCTTTTATACGTTATTGTCTCTAATGCAATGAAACTTTCTTGAAATAAACGAAAAATGTTCATAAATATCGTTTAGTGACCAGCCACGAAGTGGCGAGTTTTTCATTGAGCGTTATTTATTCATGAAATTTTTACACTAAGTGCTTGAAGATATAGGAATTTTTATTTTATGTTGAGGATGATGAAGATCTGATTTTCATAAGTTTTCAACCAGTAATTTGCGTGTTCTTCTTCATGAAACAGCGAAGTTCGAAAAGTCTCCTTTTTATTAGTCAAAAATGTTGCAGTTAGAGAATGTTGGGAACGAAGAATTTTAAAACTTGTCTAAATGTGAATTGATTCTCAACAGTTGAAATATCATCGAACAATATTCGAATGATGACAGCTTTCTCAATGGATAGATTGGGAATAGACTTCATTTTTACGTTCTAGTCATCCTATATGTATGTATGTATGTATGTATATTGTTTGTATATTCTGGTCTTATAAGAATATGCAATCTACAACACATATCATCAGGAACAAGCTAGATGATGTATACCCAGTTATCTTCATCAAGCCTCTCAATCCTTTGTAATTCTCCGAACTCCCCTGCTACTTCATTTTCAATCTCCAATACAACGCTTACGTTAACAAACAACGACCAAACCTCCATCCTTGAAAGGGCTAGAAATTTTGTTGTTCGATTTCGAAACTTGTCAAAATGACATTCTCATCATCATCATCAGCATCATCTAATATTCCAGATAATAATAAGGCCCCCAGATTGAAGTTGCGAAAACCATTTGGGTCGAATTTTCTAATCGCCCTCATTTTTATTGGATGTTTTGGTTCTATTCTGAAAATGAATTGGATAAATACTATACAAAGAAGGAAACGTCATGCCTATTATGCGCAGTGAGAAGCGCTTTCAATGATGAGATGTTGAATAAAATCAACAGAAAATTGTCAATCTCACAAGCTACTGAACTCTAAATCAATATACTGCTTGCCTAGATGTATTAGCGCGGAGAATAATCTCAATTCATTCCTTCATTCAAAGGTCTGTCTCCTTGAAGTTCGAGAAAGGATTACACAGCTTCCTTCGAATTCTCGGAGAGATTTCCGAAGAATATTAAATTACGCATCGATCTCCTTTCAGATGCACCCTGAACGTGCTTTGACATCTTCGAATACTCAGTATTCATGATTCGAATTGGAAGTCTTCCAGTACGGTCATCATTGATGAATGCCTAGAACAAATACCTTGGTAGCAAATCGCAGTAACGGAGTGAAATTCGGTTGAATGACCTCAGATAACCTTCTTGATTAACGTGGTGGAAAAATCTCGAACGAGTACACAAAAGCGGACTGTCATTTTTGAAATCACATTCGTTGAGGAAAATTGCCAGATAAGCCTCAGATGTATCGGTGCCTGGTAATGCTACGTTTACGTTACTGTATCAGTATTAATAGACCATTGCTTTGCCACCTCGATCAAAACTATTTTGTGTTGATACAATCGTAGCTCTCTGATACTCTTTTATTTATTAACTTTACCCCTATCTACAGGCTGATCCACGGTCCATGGTACGTTAGAAGTTTACGGCGAACGGAAAGTAAGAATGCATTGAAAATTAACCAATTGGGTTTCTTGGACAAGAACAGATGCTCTATCGTTCTATAGTATATAACATTACCAGCAAGGTGAGAGGGTTTTTACTGGCGAATGAAGGATATAACTGACGAGCCTCAGGCAAGTCAGTTACCTCTTTGAGCCAGTAAAACCTGTTACCTTGCGTTATTGTTTTATATTTTATTTGTTTTTCATTTCTTAGAAGGTTAGATAAATTCCAAAAAAATCTCAATAATTTGTCGCAAATGTCATTAGCTATAGAAGCGTTGCCATGAACATGTCTGTTTATTCTTCTTTACATTCGTTTTGGCGACAGCAAAAATTAATGTTCCAAAAGAAATTATTGAGGCAGCCAGCAGTGTAGCATTAAGTTCATTACCTGCAAAATTAGCTCCAAGGTACGAGCGAGAATACGACGACTTCAAAAAGTGACAAAACAAGAATAGTGTGATTGGGGTAACTGAAGATGTTTTGTTGGTCTACTTGAATCACTATCAGCTAGATTCAGCCCTAATACATTATAGGCAAAATGGTATATGCTGAGAAGCTGCTTGGAAACGAAAGAAGATGCCCCTGTTAACAGGTTTTTTTGTTTGAGAATTTATTGAAAGATATGACGTTTAATTGTCAATATTTCAAAAGGTAATAGCGTTTCTGAAACAAAAATATGAGCGTTATACGTCAGAAAAAAAAACAAGGTATTAAGTAAAGAAGAGACTGAACAATTTTTTTCACATGCCCCTGATGACCAGTGGTTGCTGGCGAAAATTGTATTAATATTTGGTATTTTTGGATGTTGTCGATGTGACGAAATTCTCTCCTCAAAAATAAATGATGTAGAAAAACTGGAAAAATACGTTATTATGACATTGCGGCAAACAGAAAAGATTCACCGTAACCGATGATGGCTGCAGCTTCAAGCACTGCATATTATACAGGAAATATGTAAATCTTCGGCCCCCTGGATCAGAGAGCCTAAAATTTTTTTTGACATACCGACATGGATAGTGCATTTCCCTTAATGCTGGCCATCACACTTTTGTTGGTGTCCTAAAGCAAATAGCGAGTCAACAGATGGTTCATCATCATCAGTATCAACCCTTTCATCATCAAAAACCTGTTTTACTGGAATAGTACCACAATGGTACCATGATTTTCAACATTTATGACGATTAAACAAAATTTTTTTATGTAAATAATACCACTTACTTGTAAAAATTTGGCAAGTTAAGTGTCAGTTTTACAAATCAATGACTTGGTAAAATAAACTTTCTTGATTAATATTGCGTTTTTGGAAACTGACATTTACCAATGAGAAACAAATAAAAATATTTTCAGTGCTGCGGTGACTGCGGTGTTGACGCTTATCTCAAAAATTAGTAAATACTTTGTCATTTCAAATGAAAACCTTTGATATTATTTCACCTTTATATTCATCGTAGTATCACGATTATTATATCGAAATATACTTATGAACTCTCCTGAATATCAAGAATCAGCCAAATACTAAATATCAACACTCAGTATCGGGCACCCTTGTCAGTATAATTCAATTTATTTCGTTGAGAGGTCAACATCTAATTTCTTTTATTTCCAAATTATCATAATACGACAAGAGGTTCTCATCATGGAAACCTGTCAAATTTCATTAAACATAAATCGAGAATATTGAAAAAACACATTTTCGTTAACAGAATTTCAACGAGGTCATAATATTTGATATCCCACTGTTGCATGCTGTCAAATTTATGCCTGAAACAGAGGAGATAATTTTAGTTTGATTTCTTGGTTTATAAAATTGAACGCTAACCAAGAGTAACAAACAATACAGGGTGTTTCAAAAATAAATTACCCCGGCTTCAATATATGTGTTAATCTGCAAAATTTCAAAATATGTTGAAAATTTTCCATTCTGAAACACTCGATAATGAAACAAAAAACTTACAAAAAATTTATTAACAACGATGATGGATCGAATTTTACAGCTCCCAATGGTAGGGTATCAAATGCTTTGAGCTCATTATTGTTAAGGGAATTTTTTTTATGAAAAAATTTCAATATTCGTGAATTTTTGACATACACCTCCGAAGTTTTAGTCTTTTAAATTTATAGGACTGTCCCCATTTCCTTACAGTTATGTGATGATAACGAACATAAAAGGACTTGGCTTAATGCAACAGTTTTTGAAAACTTCATAGAATTTAATTTTACTTTTCATTTCCTCCATGTAGTGAATACTAGTGCTTATTCAGATAAAGCAGTTTCGACATATATGCTTGTTCATGAATAGGAATTCTAATAATAAGCCGCACGCAACTGAGCGTATCATCTAATCCATCAACAATCTTGAGTTAATCTGAATTCTCTTCTGCTTCAGATTAACAGTCTCAATATTCGTTCACTTATACCCAATCTAGACAGGAAACGTCAGACACCACTTCAATAGTTGATGGTAGTTATATCTCCCAGTTTATGGATCAAAGTTCATAGCCTAATATAATCAAAATCCCTAAGGAGTCACGATATAGTGAAGATGTGAGAATATTACTCCGGGCATAATCATAGTGGCCTAGAGGTAGAGCTGACTCCATTATAATACATCGTTATTCTATAGATCTTTTCATCTTATGTTGGATTCAGCTGGTGGCGAGAATGTAACCCATTTTTCCTAAGGGCCCCGATAATATCTTTTCTGGTACATAATTCCGATTTTACGGCCGCTGAAATTCAAGTTGGTTCTGGTTTTTATGTTACTGCGTCTCCTTACTGTTTTTGAGACGATTATATTTTATTTTTTCCCCGGTTTGTTTTATTTCGGGACCATTCCCGTTTATTCAATTATGGGTGTGTGTTCTCCGTTGATTGCTTCAATCCCATATATCTTTGAAACTGTCGTCTTATATTTTTTCCTCATTCGAATGGAAACGAATCGATATTTCACCAGAATATTGATATTATATCTTGCAGTCTCATATCTTTATATACAGGGTGAGTCGGGAGGAACGGACCAAACTTCAGGTGTGTATTCTATAGCTCGAAATAATATAAAAAAACTCATATATTGTTATCCGATTTTCATTTGTTCTCAAACTATAGCGTCATTATAAAAAACATCATTTTCTATATTAAAATGGTTTCATTTATAGCATTATTTCAATAAATGCACGAAAATCCCGCCATTAACCTCGAAACACATTCGTCTGCGAAGGGCTCTCGATACTTTTCTGATTGATTTGTGCTTTTCTTTAATAAGCAATGCCGTATTTCTAATGCGTCGACTTAGAGCATCCCGAGTGTCAACTTTAACTTTGTATACCTCGTTCTTGAACCAGCCCCACAAATAATAGTTCAATGGTGTGAGGTTTGGAGATCTTGGAGGCCAACTAATACGACCACAGCGACCAATCCATAGTCCGAGAAACTCTTGAACTGAATATTGGTTGACCTAATTTAAATATTCTAATTGCCCTATAGTTTGAAAACAAATGAGAATCGGATAACAACATATGAGTTTTTTGGAATTATTTCGACCTGCAGAGTACACACCTGAAGTTTGGTCCGTTCCTCCCGACTCACCCTGTTTACTATATTATCAATTGAACTCGGAAAAACAATGAGAAGAATAGAGTCTTTTAGCATAAGGATGACATGAAGAGCTTTTTTTCAATCAGGGCATCTACTTTACATATAAAAATGAATTGCTGTGCGTTAAGTACGCTAAAACTTGAAAACGTCTGGACCAAATTGGCTTAGTGTTGTCTCGACTTAGGGACCCATTCTCGAAATCATTCACAACTCCACGCATAAGACTGGCGATATGCTTTTCAAAAACGGCAGTCTTGAAAAAAAAATTATTTCGGCTCCGATAGAAGGAATGACTAAAGGAAATAACTTATTTAATTATATTTATTGATAAATTTGTTTGATTCATGGCTTTGAGAATGGCAGTATGCCGAAACATATCAGCCTTCAAATCAAATAATTTATCACTCGAATAGTGGTTGTAAGACTTTTAATTCATCCTACTCATGGCTACCCCTAGAGGTTTTCAAGATTTGAAGATCTGTTTGTTTTTCGGTTTCGAGTTTTTTTCGAAAACATTCTGCTGTTTGCTTGATGGGGGTGAGTGAATGAACATGAGGTTCATAAGAAACCAGTGGGAAGCGGTTCAAAAAATGTTACGCAGCTGTTACACTTCTTTTGCATGATAATGGGACGTATCTGCTCGAATGGCATATTATAGTGCCATGTATGATCGTAGAAGGACCAACAGATGATAATATTCTCGTAGTTCTTAAGTTTCAGGTATCCGCCAAGCTCGTATAACTGATTCATCATTCATGCTGCATATCTGCTATCAGCTCCATTCAACAATTTCGACTCGTTCCTCCACAATATCCGAACCATTCAGAACGTTATCAGGCATCATGCGATTTCATTAGGCTAATTACCCCCGAGCTTCAAAAGGAATCTTTCCGAGAGCCCGTCGTACCTTGTCGGGAAAAATTGTGAGCTGAAAGGCCCCCAAATAACGGAAGTTGCTTCCAGTCTTCATCGACCCCCTTTCGTCCGTAATAGCAATGGAAACTTCTCAAACTTCATTCCTCGCTTCTTGAAGACGTCGTTCAATTGAGTTGCAAGGAAGTTTCGGGGCTGTTGTTATTTAAATTACTTATTTCGCTAACCTTATACAGTCGAACGTTTAGATCAATTGCTGGAGGTTCGTGGAGCCAAATCGGACTCGATCCAACTGAAAAATTATTGGACTAGAGCGATAGAGGTTTTTAGCCGGGATTAGTTCTGATTGGTAGCTTCAATTTGTGACTCTTCCGCTATGTGTACTTTTTGCTTTTCTGTCTTGGAAGAGCGATTTTCTATGATTGAGGGACTGAGATGGAATAAGATCAATTCTAGACAGAAGTTTTCGTTTTGTTCGTGTATATAAAACGAACATTGGAATTGATTATAGTAGAAAGTAGAAACCCAATTCGTTGCATTTCTAGATCGTCAGCACACATGAAATTGTTTTCATCATGAAGCCATAAGATTTTAAGTCTCCATCGATATTCAATTATGTCCATGGGCGACTGCAGGGGGGAGATTTTGATTTTTCTTTTTGTTTTTCGCACGACAGGCTGAAAATGATTTAACGAATCAATTCAAAATCCCATAATCTGTAAAATTTCGTAAGTCACACCAACTGCCAAGATACAATACAAAAGTCACTAATCTGAATTTTTATTTGAATTTCGAGATAATTTCACAAAATTTGACTGAATGGAAAAAATACCGTCTTATACTCGTTGCAGAAGGCAAATCCAACATTCATACATTTCGCATTCTTGTTGGAATAGTGGCTCATTCTGCAACTTGTTTCAGACTATTCTATTATTTCATTAAGAAATTTCATTTGCAGAAAACTCAATCATTTTGAGATGATAAATACAATGAATGGCTTCCACGGGCTTCAACAACAGCTTGACATTTGTTTGCATACGACACACGAAGTTGTTGAACTTTTCTTGAGGAATTTGGTTCCATAAACAGGGCAGAAGCTTTCGCAGAGAATGTCTATACACTTTTTCCTCCGTGAAAAAGACACTACGCCATTGATCGTTCGAATTGATATGTTGCCTTGTCCATTCCAGTCTTTGACGCTTATGGTCACGTGTTCTTAGAACTCCTCTTTAGGGATTTCTAGAACCTAGATTTATCTCTCTGAATTGTCGTCTGATGGTTTCAATGGAAACTTGGACCCCATCTATATTTTCAAGTGTATTCTATCGCATTCTACACGTAGATGTAGGCTTTTTTTCTCGCCGAAACGGTGATGAAACGATCCTGAGTATGTGTTGTTCTTTGTCGCCTACCAATCCTTGGTCTTTCCAACACGGAACGTGTCTCCGTGAACTTATTCCGAAGTCGAGATATCACACTGACTTGGATCGTTTTCTCTACAACCTGAGTTAAGCTACCCTGTTGCATTCGGATAGCCTTATTTGCTTTAGTGTTTATTAATTTACGCCTTGGCATTTTCAGAAAACCCTTTTAAAATCGAAGCCGTTGATGAACTAACTCCATTTCAAATTAAGAGCATTCATGAAGCATCCACAAAAAACCAAACTTCAGAAAAATGGCTCACTGACTGAATTTTATTTCATAACAATGAAATATCACCATCAAATCTATGTCAAATAGAGATATTTCTGAATATTTTTCACACGCAGGTTGGATAGATTGCATGTAGAATAAAAGATGATAATGGAAATATGGTAAACTCATTTGAGAAAGGAGGTAGTAGAGATAATGATATTATTTTATCGAATGCTTAACATAAAAAATGTAGTAAGTTGGGGAAAACACTACAATGTTGTCAATAAGTCCACGTCTATGGGTTCCGTCTTCGAGTGACCATGGAAAATATCGAATGATTTATTTCTGATGACTGATTTTTTTCCACTCAAGAAAATAAAATTTTCTAAAAAATACAATTACAGCCCAGAGAGTGCAATGGCTTCATTATTAGGTATGTCTCATTTGGCTCATGTACCTTATTCAAATTTGAATTCGACATTTGAAGTTGAAACTAAGAATTATATTCTGGAAACAAAGTTGTTACTTCATATGTTCCGTGAGCCACACGTAAACCAGCCCAGCATTGGTTTTTTCTGCTCCTGTTTTTGAGTCATTTCATGTATGAAAAATGTATGTCGTATTTTTTCTAATCGAGCAGTTTTGAAATATTATAAATTGAAAATAGTAATCATCGATATGAATATGATCCCCAATTCATACGCTCGGAGATGTATCAACATCATTTCATTCATTTCACACTCTTCGACTTTTATGTCGTTAGGATTCATGAATTTATATGAAATTCAAGAAATCCTTACCTAAATATTTCCTACCCTTCGATTCACTCTGGAGATTCATTTTGTATTATGCGAGTATTATTGTGTGGTGTGAATGTAAATGAAAGGTGAATGTTTCAGATTGAATGGAAGCTAAAACCCTAATTTAGGCTTGGTATCCTGTGATGAATCACCCAAATCTCTCTCAGTAAATCGAAAAATTAATGCGGTTTGCTTTGCTTCGTGTTGATATAAACCCCGTTGAAATAATTAGAAAGGGTCAACTTTGTACAATTCTCGAATAACGGTTGTAGTGATCATTTACATTTATGCTACTTGTTATGATTATTTCAGATTTGTAGGTATAGTCGCTTAGTCTGAAAACACCATTTCGTAAGTGATCTCCGTGAAAAGAATCTTTCTATCTGGTCGGAGGAATCCGATTTTTCATAAAGACAACCATAACTTATAATCTCAAGACAAATGTAAATAGATGAATGAACTAAATCAGTGATAGAAAGTTAAGAAAAGCGGAGTTCGAAGTATTATATAATATTCAGTTAGAGTACATGGATTGCTCTCAGGAAATTTTTAAGAAAATTCAACCTTTATTGACTCTGCTTTCTACTTTTCATTGTTTGTTCATTTATTTGAGAAACACAAATCGAAAAATCGAAGATATAATGTGTAAATCCTCCGATTTTAGAAAAACTCGTTCGATGACCTATTAGGCGTTTCTGGAGAACCGGACCTATTTGAAATCGGAAAATTTGGATTAAATTATTGTTTGACATTATCTACCGATCTAAAATATTCTTGGACACTGACCACTTTCAGTTATACAGGTAGTGAAAAAAAATCTTCAAAACATTTTTTTTTTCTGTTTTTTCTGTTTTCGAATTTGATTGAGTATGCAATTCTGAATACATTCGTTTTAAAATCGTTGCATTTGTCGAAATACTTTTCAAAATATCGAGAAAAAACTGAAGAAAAAAGGGAGATAAGCTCGGAGATAAGTGTATTCGGTATTATGTTTGTTATTCCTAACCTAGATATCGTAAGCACAAACCGTCTTCACATTTCTGAAGGCGAAGAATGTGGAAATATTGTATATTTTCAGAATGTTCCAAATGTTGGTTCGAAAATTGGGATCAAGATTGACCGATAACTTTCATTTTTCAAATTAGAACCCTTTTATGATTGCGTTGGATTGTGCGAAGAAAAATGTAGATAAAAGTCTTTGTTAATGCTCCTAAAATTAACAATTCTTGGGTTATTCAGGAATTCCTGATTTCATGTCGTACGTCCCGTCAAATTCATAAAATCAGTTTTATATCAACAATGACCTTGGTCATGGAGGATAAATCACTCAAATAACTCACTAGTGACTTCCTCTTTACTAAATTCATTTATAATTGTTGATGTGAAACAGATTTCATGAATAGAAACAAAAAATCCTGAATAACTCAAGAATTAGTGATTTTAGGAGCATTAACATGTTGGAGCATTATCATCATTTTTCATCGCAGAATCAAACGCAATCATAAAAAAAGTAGGGTTCTAATTTGCAAAACGAAAGTTATGAGCCAATGTTGATCCCAAGTTTTGAACCAACATTTGGAACACCCTGTGACGAGTAATTCATTGCTGAAATTGTACAATATTTCCACAGTCTTCGCCTTCAAAAATGTGGAAACATTTGGTGCTTACGATATCTAGGTAAGGAATAACAAACATAATTCCGAATACACTTATCTCACGTTTTTCTTCAGTTTTCTATTGATATTTTGGAAAGTATTTCGTTTAATGCAACGATTCGAGTACGAATGTATTCAGAATTGAATACTCTAACAAATTCGAAAACGAAAAACCAAAGAAAAAATTTTTGAAATATTTTTGTTCACTCCCTGTTTAACTAAAAGAGGTCACGCTCCAAGAATATTTTAGATCGTTATATAATATCAAACAATAATATAATCCCAATTTTCATATTTCAAATAGGTTCAGTTCTCCAGAAACACCCTGTATAATTCATGAAAGTATTTCAGGGATTTTAACTTCAAACTGAAAATATTTCCTGTACTACCAGTGCTACCATAATGATATTGAACTGTAACATACAACAAAATTGTAACGTAGAATCAAGACAGTCGTTCAGACAAACTAATCTCGAGGGATTGAGGAAATCTTTAATGAATTTCAATTGGAGCATACTGTATGAAACTCAGGATGTTCTTGTTGCATCTGAGTATTTCACAGGGACAATATCCGAGTTGATCGAGTCTAACACTTCTGTGGTTATCGGGAATCGGAGATCTCTGAAGCGGAAGAAATGGATCACAACGGGTTTGATTAGATCAATAGCTGAGAGAGATAGATTATATAAAATTTATAAATTTAATGAAAATAGTGACTCTAAGAGAAGGTTCATCGCATACAGAAATAGATTAAACAACCTCATCAGAAAATCTAAAAAAATGTACTATAAAGAGCAAATAGAAAACCACAAAAACAGGGCACAGATTATATGGAGGACAATAAACCAGATAGGTGGAAGTGCGAAAAAAGTGAGCCAAATCGGAAGTGTTTTAAACTCTGTTGGTGAACTCACTCGTGATGATCGTGAGACGGCCGAATCTTTTGTTGACTATTTTACGGGTGTAGGCCCCGACCTCGCTCGAAGGATTGAAAGACCGATAACCCCTACTCCAAAACGATTGAGTGGAGGCCAGTCGATATTTCTCCAGCCGACATGCAAGAATGAAATTATAGAAATCATTAAATCACTGAAAAATTGCAAGGCGGCTGGAATAGATGGCATCAAGGCTGAGACCTTGAAGGTAATCTCCGAATTGATAGCAGAACCGTTAGCATTTCTAATAAATAAGATTATTGAGACAGGTACATGTCCTACGGTATTCAAGGTTACAATAGTCAAACCCCTATACAAAGCCGGAGATCGAAAAATCACTTCAAATTACCGACCAGTATCCCCTATCACAAATTTCGCAAAGATATTCGCGAAGGTGATAAAGAAGAGAATAGACTCGTTCACTGGAAAATACAAGCTTCTTTCGGAGCGTCAGTTCGGATTCCGGTTAGGTCGGTCGGCTGAAGATGCCATAGCTGCTCTTACAGCCGATATGTATGATGCTCTGGACAGTAGGAAACCTTCGCTGTGCGTCTTCATGGATCTTGCCAAGGCCTTCGATGCGATTGATCACTTCCAGCTCTTGGAGGCTTTGGAGGATTTCGGATTCAGGGGGAACTTTCTGAACCTTTGTCAAAATTATTTGACAAACCGTCAGCAAACAGTGGAGGTTGGTGGATGTCGGAGTACAAGAAGAACTGTAAAGTGTGGTGTTCCTCAGGGAACAGTCCTCGGCCCAATTTTCTTCATTATATACACGAACAGTTTATTTAAGGTACCAACTGACGGTAGAATCTACAGCTTTGCTGATGATACGGCTATATTCTACACTGCCGATACTTGGGAATAACTCAAGCAATTGGTGGAAATTGATTTGGGAATTATTATAGATTGGTTTGACCATAAGCTGATGACAGTGAATGCTGCAAAAACTGCATTTCTTCCCTTGTCTAGCTATAAGAACAACCTGGCTCCATTCACTTCATTACATATAACTGTCCAAGGTAGAGTGAGAACATCTATACTTTCCACTGATAAGGCCGAATATCTGGGGATTATAATAGACTGCCATCTACGCTGGAATCTACATGTGCAGAAAGTAACATGTACAGTTAGGTCAATGATCCACAAATTCAAATATTTGTCAAAGATCTTAGACTTCCTGCATTTGAAGATGACATATTGTGCTCTTGTTGATTCGCGTCTAGCTAATGGAATCATTTTGTGGGGAGGTGTATCTGCTTGTTTTTTGAGGAGGCTGGAGGTTGTACACAGGCTAATCCTGAAGATAATGGCGAAAAAAGGAAATTTATATTCTACTAATCTTATATACGCTGAAACGGGGATTTTAGATCCCCGCCAGATATTTTTCATTAAGGTTGGGATATTCTACTTCAAGAACAAAAAATTATTCGGGGAAATTCGACACGAATACTACACACGTGAAAGACTACGCGGAAATCTTTCAGTTCCAGCGTCCTCAAAGTCCATAGGACAGAGGCATCACATGTTTCTGGCACCAAGAGTGATTAACTTCTTGCCTGTTGATTTACGAGGAAGTTCTTCATTAGCCAAGTTCAAATCAGATTTGCGGAAATATGTCTTTTCTAGGGATAGAATGGAGGTTCATAGAGTGTTGTGTATGGCGCGATGAGATCGACTGAGTGCTACTTCGTTCATCTTTTGGAGGGCTTTGCTCATTCAAGCCGAACATTTTGATTTCGGTGATGTCGCTGGTTGTGGGATTCATCATTTTGTTGTGGGTTGAGGTTATTTCTTTTTTTCTTTTTGTTTTGTTTGTTTTTTTAGTTGTTTTTTAGTTTTTTGTTGCTAGTTTATTTCGTGTGACTCTCTAAAGCTGTTCACAGTTGTTATCATTTTCACCACAGACAGTCTTCTGACTTTGTGGTTCACACTTTTCTTGTAAAAGAGAATCTGTAGCTGTATTATCGTCTTTAAGTTGTATTCAATTTGCAAGTAAAGTAAAGTACTACCTTCAGTGCAGACTCTGCATTCCTGGAATAAACCCATTACAGTATCAACCCCGACTTCAAGAGATTTCGGAAAGAAGGGTATATAAAAACATTTGTTCCTGTTGATTTTCAAGCCATTGCCTTGACAGTACTGCATTGTTCTGGACAAATCCTCATTTAACCTTGTGATCGCCAGATCAACAGAAGAAAGAAGAGAAGAGAAGTATACCTGAGTGTCATCACGATAAAAATACAGCTCAATAAGTTTGATTACTTTATAAATATCCGCAGGAACAGCAGAGGACCAAGAATGGAACTGAAAATTTTTCTCGCAATATGACACACTGATAGCTCCGAAACAGATATGATCCGAAGAATCTCAGATCAGTCTCATCAAAACCGTAATATCTCAGTTTGGAGCACAGCAACTCGCGGTCAAGGATATCGAACGCCTTTGCGAAATCCAACAAGGTCAGAATTAAAGCATTATCCCCATCCAAAGATCTGAGAATGTCATCCGTTATATTCAAAGGAAGAGTAGTGGTGCTGTAACCCTTTCTGAACCCTGACTTATGGGCAATGATAAATCCGCTATCGGTGACATAGTTTTATATCTTAACAAACATTGATGATATGTGTTGAGAAGGGCAGACTTGAACTTAACGACATTTTTAGCAACAGATCTGATCTCTTCCATAGTTGCAAGCCTAAAAAAAAAGTCCCTATCTGGATCGAATTTACTGGAGTTATAATAATTTGTCGCATTTGGGCAAACATTCGGAAAACTAAAAACTGAGCGAAAATAATGGCTTTCGCGGCCATCGTTCAATGTGACATGTTCTTTCGAGCATTTAGGCCGTCGTCGTAGATTAGTTCTCGACGTTTCGCCAGTTCGAGTGTCTGGCATCTTCAGGAGATATTTCAGGAGATGTTCTCACTGGACTGAACTGCCTGAGTGTGACGGGGACGCAGATAAACTTGATCCTAGAGATCGGGCATGAGACTTGAAATTGTATTTTTCTCTGCGTACAGTCGACGTTACAGCAAACGAGTATAATACCTGTAATCAGTTAAGATTTTTTGACGAGACAAGTGGTAATACGGTACAGTATTATTGATAATTAAAAAGGGTGATAGGGCTGAATTAGAGAATTATAAGCCAATAAGCTTACTAAGCGATCCTCATGAACTATTCGAGAGGATTATTACTTCAAGGATTTCTTCCAAGCATAAGAACGTTCTGGTTTCGGGACGCATGACCATTTGCAGAGTATCAAGACACTTATGGTCGAAACTGTGGAATACAATAGACCACACGTTCTTGTCTTCATGGACTTTCGAAAGAATTTCGACACTGTCGAGAGAAAAGCAGTGGTGAGTTCTTCACAGAGGTGCCGTGGAGACTACAGATACACCACAGATACATGATACATAAAAACGCCACTATGAAGGGTAAATTGCATGAAGAAACAAACTCAATCCCTATCGAAAGAAGCGTGCGGCAGGGAGACACAAATTTGTCAAAGATCCTCATCACCGTCCCGAAGTATTTTTTTGAAAAATTGCACTGGGACGAGAAGGGTATAAACATAGATGGTCAACACCTTTGCAGACGACATAACATTACCATGAGAAAACCTGAAAGATATTGAGCAAATGCTAAAGCAACTACAAGAATTATGCCCTGAAATGGTTTTCAAAAACCAAATATATGACGAAACTGGTCCCTAGTGAGAGTTTGAATGTTGATGGACAAGAGGTATAATTTGTGAATAGCTGCGTAAACCTTGATCATAAGATGAGAAAAAATTTGTTTAAATTTTTTGGGAACGCTTACATTGAGTGCGCCCCCGTTTCCTCACTTATAAGCGATTTCATTTTTTCTAGGGAATCCTTGTCACAACAATTCATCAGTTTACCATACTTTAGTCTTTCAGTTCCTAAAACCAGTGCCTTACTGCCGATCCCATCAAATTTTCGATGGCAATATTGTTTACATCTTTATCGGTTGTTTTACTAACAGCACATGGGAATTCTGATTTCTTTTAACAGCTGACGCTCACGACGATTACTCTGGTACATACAGACCTCCGTGTAACCGATCATTGTGAGACCGTGAAATATTTTCTCGTTGCAAATACATGATTTGAAGTTTTCGGAATGTTATTAGCGAATCCGAGTTCAGATACATATAGAGGAAGATCCCAGGACCCCCAGACGTTACTTATTTTTTAGATAACGAATTTCGCAATATGGATAGTCTTATTATGTGTTTAATAGTGTATGCATACTCGTTAGCTTGGCTAGGCAGCCCTTTCACAGGTAGCAGGTAGAAAAGGTAGACAAAAACATACCGAATTCTTCTTAAATTCGAAGGACTGATTTTTACATATGTCGCGCAGAATTTAAAAATTTAAATAAAGAACTTTTCCTACATATAGTCTTCAATTTTGAATATAATCCCTGGGCGATTATTTCAATACCTTTTGTGGAAAGCCAGACCAATCCTCAGGGCCAAATATTCTGCCAGACACAATCTTGATTTTTATCAGGTCCCTAGATACTATTAATTTTTTTGCCTATGAAGTATATGGGAGCAATCATGGCCCACAAGGCAGGTTCTACCAACTTGAGGAAATTTGAACAGAACCCATTGTTACGAAACCTCTATCAATAAAATTATTGTAAAACACCAGGTACGAATTAACCATCGAGTGAAGCTGACAATGAAGATTAAGATTGAGATACTAATTAAAAAGATCATATTCTTTATTTCTGTTACAATTATAATAATAGTCATTTCCATAATTTGACATACACTCTGTGGGTAAAAAAATTAATAGTTTCTAGGAACCTAATAAAAATTTTGATTGTGTCTGGCAGAATATTTGGCCCTTGGGATTGGACTGGCTTGCCACAAAAGGTATTACAATAATCCTCCTAAGATTATATTCAAAATTGAAGACTTCAAATGTAAGAAAAATTCTTTTTTTCTCAATTGAAATAGGAATAGGAATTATGGCTCACGAAAACGGTCTTGCGATATGAAATATTTAATTTTTTAATATTTCGCGTGACATATATAAAAATCAGTGCTTCGCATTTAACGAGAGTGCTGAATCTGGCCATTTCACAACAATATTTCTAACTGTGATTTTTTTTATTGAAATTTAAAGCGTCTGGGAGGAATAACAGCCCACGGAAACTGTCTGGCAATATGAAATATTCATTTTTCATAATATTCTGTGCAACATATATAAAAATCAGTTCTTCGAATTCAAGAAAAGTTCGAAATGTTTTTGTCTATCCTTTATACCTGCTACCCATGAACGGGGGCCGCCTAGCCAAGCTAGCGAGTATGCACACACTATTAATCACATACAGGGTGGCCATTTGAAAACGAAACAGACGAGATTACAGACAAAATAAATTTTTTCTATAGAAATGTTCGGACAGGTCGATTTCTGTTTCGAGGGGGACAACTTAAGATGTAGGTTACGGACGCATAGCGCTTCAACCCTTGCTACTACAACCCTCACCCCCAATTTTTGAATAGAGAAGATGGGGTGAGTGATACCTCATTTGAAAGGTTTTTCACAAAAAAACACTACAAGTGCCATGAAAACACCACCTAATTTTCAAATGCTTAGTCAAGAATATTTCGAGAACCAATCCATAAAATGAAAAAACAATTACTGTACTGGAATCAGTATAAAAATACCTTTCAAATGAGGTATCACTCACCCCATCTTCCCTATTCAAAAATTGGGGGTGAGGGTTGTAGTAGCAAGCGCTATGCGTCTGTAACCTACATCTTAAGTTGTCCCCCTCGAAACAGAAATCGACCTGTCCGAGCATTTCTATCGAAAAAAATTATTTCGTCTGTAATCTCGTCTGTTTCGTTTTCAAATGGCCACAATGTATATACGACTATCTATACTGTGAATTCGTTACTTTAAAGATAAGTAACGTCTGGGGACCCTGGGATCTTAGACTTATACTTCCGTATCCCGACATTGATGATTTTTATTAGTGAGGGTGCATTATTTCCAGTTACTAAAAAAACGTTCCGATTGGATGGCTTTTCCCTATAACTTCACCATCTTTTGCCAAAATTGATAGATTCCCAAACATGAATCACCGAAAAAAATTCATCCAAAAGTTGGTAATTGTTCATTTCCTATAGCATCTGCCTCAAAGTAGTATTCAAATTATATTGATCTGCCACAAACGTATTCCTGCATCCTACCAGACAGTGTACTTCTCTTGCTGATTTTTTATTCTATTTCCCGTTCGAATTTTCAAAGCCGCAGATTATGGAACCATTGATAACGTCGGTAAAGCTCTTCCATCAAGTTCTCCTGCATGCACCTAGTCACAAAGGCAGGCACACTTTTCCCTAATGATTTCCAGTGAACTTTTCCTCATTTTCCAGGGATTCTACAGGACATAAATTTGGCTATGAAACTCATTGGATTCATCCAGTGCGCCATAGACGCCATGCATATCAAAAGAATTCAGAAATTCCATACATTTTTGATTTACGATAGAGCTCAGCGGAGACTGGAGTGAATTAACCCAATTATTTTCCTCGTACGTTTTATACACCCCTTCTTATGCTCGGTTGAAATTTATCGTGAGTTATAAATACAGTGGCACAAAGGATGTTCACTGTGCTAAAACTACTATGTATGGGGTTATGCTCGATAAACTGGAATGGAGGCTGACACCATTTGTCGACATCGTTATGTTTCGGGCTACTCAGGGCGATGCCTAAATGAAACGTTCGTATCTCGCGGTGATAAGTTATTTTTAATGAGCCCAATATATTTCGCGATGCAATTCGAATATAATTCAGAAAGCCGACCCCCGAAGTTTTCGTGAATTGAATAAAATTGTGGAAATAATTTATAATCGTAATTATGTTAGGTTATTTCTGCTGATGAAGTGGCGCCTGGGTAATTGCAGCTTCCAACAGCAGTTGGATGCGATTCCGATGAGCGGAACACGTTCCGACTCATAAATTAAAAAGGATTCGTATTTCAGCCTCCGGCTGCTGTTGTTCGTTTACTTTCTACTACTGACATAAGAATAGGTTTATAGGGGGAGCAAAACTCTTTGTATGGTAGGTAATATGTAGGTACCAAATCAACCGGAATAAAATTTTCAAGAAAAAAAAACATAGAAAAACAAAATTTGTTGGAAATAATTACCATTTTCAATTCCAAAACTCATAGATCTATTCTTGAGGTTGGCGTTATAACAAGTGAACAGGTTGTAGAAAAACTGGATATCCCATCACAATCTAGTGCATTACACTCACAACTAGGACTCTCAACAAAATTCCATGGGAACAGCATGCTATTACATTGTCCATGGCCTGTTCTGATGCGATTTAGGACCATATTCTCCAGGGAAGATCAAAACCAGGAACTCTGATGAAGATATCAGAAATAAGATCTTTATTTAAAAAATTGGATAAATTCCATTCAGATTGCCACATTTCTTTGTCGCTTCTTTTCATATCAATCAGAAAATTTCACCAAATAGTTCTACGCGACTTCAATCTGGGGACCCTCCCATCTGGAATATAGGTGAGAATGGGAAATGAATCTGAAAAGGAATTGAATTTAATCCAAAAATTCAAAGCTATTGTCACGAAGATAGGGAGGTACAATATTTGAGACGACTGGTACCAGGGAGTAGGTGTAGACTTGATTATACCAGTAATAATCCACATGGAATAATTTAGTTGGGCATCAACTTTTTTTTACATGAACACTGTTAAACCAGCGCCTCATGAGGAACCAGAGAGAACACGCTGCCGATTAGGTATTTTCGTAGAGCTGCAAACAGTCTTGTCATCTGTGAAATCGTTTATAGAAAATCACTCGTCAAGTCTTCTTGTGTATATTTCTCCCTTTCACCCTGTTAACTAGATGAAAATAAGGCATTTTGGGTCTGAAAACAAAAAATATCGACATTAAAAGAGTATTCCGGGCTTATCCGTCGTGATCTATTAGGAATTATTTCACCTAACGTTTCGCCCATAGCTGTGGTTAGGCATCTTCAGAGGATTTTTGGTCTGAGGTTGTAACTCGACCGCTGTATTTCCGAATGTGATGCTGGATTCGATCCGTTGGCCCAGCTTATACCCTGATCATTGGCGGGAGAAGGTAGTGGGTTTACGCGTGCGATGTTGATTGGTTCATCGCTCCTATTTCGTATTGGCTTTATCCATATTGTGCGTCATCCATTCCGAAAACTATATGTTACTACAAACTTCGAACGGGATCAATGGATCAAAATAAACAGAAATTTTTAATTTCTGATGCACAAAACGTTTAATCAATTATTCATCGTAGAAAAATTCCATAACATGGTGCAAATATACATTAGGTATTCAGATTTTACAATTAGTCATAGTATCAGAAAAATAACGAATGAAATGAAAATAAAAACCTATCCAAATGAAATTCTGATACTATCAAGAACATGCAGAAAATTGAATGAAATGTTTCCCGATGTACGGGTTTCCACGTGAGCAACTAACTGTTCCAGTTCCTCGCAGAATCTTACAATCTAGGTATAGAAATATTATATTTCATTGAAAGGGGACTCAATTTTCTCTCAGTATTTCTTAAAATATTCAGGTCATCCCATTCCAAAAAATGCATTTAAAACCGTTTTCGTATGTCTCGATAAAACATCGAATTTGGAATGACCCTGTACTGAAAAAAACCGTATATGATGCTTAGAATCTTCTGCAATCTGCAAATGAAATTTCAGCTTCCAAAAATTTATGATGAATGAGTTCTACATGTTCGACCAAAGCTATGTTTGTCAAAAAAAAAAATCATTTAAATACTCAGAAACCTCTGAAGGTAGGTTTGGGACTATGATACCAAAATAATTAGTGTTACTAGTGTTACATTAAAATGCAAAATGCAGAATGCCATTTAAAATATCAAAAAAGTTACTACTTTTTCACACTGAACCTATTTCAAATCGGTAGAGCCGTTCTTCGTAAACGTCTATTGTACCATCGATCGTGGATTACCCTGTATATCTGTTAACTACTCAAACTACTGTAACTACGAAAAATTCTCTAGAATGCATGGCAGTCAATTGGAACAATCTCCTACCCATCGAAATAAGAAGCATCTCTTCTCAGAGTAGAGTCAAGAAAACAGTGAATAAATTCAATCTGCATTGTGAACCCTACAATCTGAAGAAACTCATGAAATATTGTGAAAAACATTTACTTGTACTTTGAAAGATTCTGGTGATGTAATTTTCTGACTTGTTCCATCTTTACATTTAATAATTTTCTGGGATCAATTAAATACTCTTTCTAGTATTGTGAACAACCAATTTTCCATGTTCAAGAGCATAAGTAAGACATGTTGAGCCCTCGAAAACTTTCATTGTCTTTCATGGTGAGAAACTGAAGAAAAATGATCATTTCACTCCAGGCGCCACAAAATGACGTTTATCCCATCCCCATCCCACGAGCATCTAATCGAGAATGTCTTCGAGGAGAATGGGCTGGTTCGGATGAACGTTTGAAGAAATCAAACTTTTCTACTTCCAGAATTAATTGCCACCATTACCGACCAGAAGACATTCGTGAAAGCAGCATTGTGGAAAACAATGACCCCAGGCGGCTGAAATTGAATCGATAATAATAATTGGAACCTCGATTGCATTAAAGTTGGTCAAAATTCCGAATTCAGTTATGATTGAATTCGGATTTGTCTACTCGAACTCGAGAAGTATTATTGTCACTTATCATTGTGATTGAGTTTGCAAGAAGAAAAGTTCTCCAGGAATCGGGGATTATCTGGAAGATCGAAAGATTATAGTCTCACCGGTTCATTAAAGTGTACGCTGCCGATTAATGCTTGTTATCTGCGAAAAATTTTCACAGTTTCTGGAGTGGCCCTATTTTCACTCATCTCCATTTCGCCCGAAATCTGAAGCTGGAAGATAACGATTAAAGTTTAGAGTAAGTTATACCTCCTCGCCCCTTTTTATCTTGGTTCAGCACCGAAGTTGCGCCGGCATTTTAGGTCCATCTGATACCTCCTTAAAAACTGGGGATTGTCGGTAGTTTATCTGGTTAGAAGGGGAATCTAATCCTACCCTTATTTCTCATTCAGCTTTCACATAGACTAGCCGAAAACAAATACAAATTTCGGGAAGGGAAAGTTCAGAGTCCATAAAAATTACTCTTGTACTCCTTTCAATTCCAATTTGAAACAAGATCACAGTAAAAAGTTTAACCCTCAATTTGATTTACTTCAGTTTGGTTTAAAACAGAGATGTGCCGGGACTGAATATTAGTGATTCGAGTACTAAGCACCAGGAAAAAAGGTCTCTCGAGTCACGAGCACTAAGAACTTTGTGAAAGTAATACGGCACTTTGTGCCCTAAACCCTGAGCACTTTTCTAGGAAGTGGTGTAAGTTAGAGTACATTCAGCTGTAATATGTGCGGTTATTGGCAGGTCAGAAAATATAGGACCTCTACCCCTAGAGTACGCATGATATTCCTTATATCCTTAAAATTTTTCGGAGACATGAGCTTGATCTTTGGGCAAATTTTGTCCGATTCTAGAGGAGATAACAGTTCGGAACATTGTCTCAAATAAATGATTTTATTGCGCCTAAGAGGGGATGAACGAATTCGAATTCTCTGAAGACATGGAAAAATTCTCATTAACAGATAATCTCGGTATTACTTCCAGTGAGGGAGGTACAACTGCAATCGATGAAAATCTTTGGTGATGTGTTGAACTGAACTGATCATGTGAATAGAGGAAAATCATTTTAAAATAAATATAAAAAAATGACTTTGAGTTTGGAGGAGGGTTCGAAACAGTGTGAATTATGAAACAACAGCTGCCAATTATGTTCATGCCCCAGACAAAAGATTCTCCACTGCAAGGTTGATAAAAATATCACTGTGATATCCCCTCTCAGAATCAAATATCTGATTCCATTTAATTCGATGATTCATGCCAAAAAATAGTTGTTTTTCAGTTGTTAATATTCACATTTGAATAATCACTGTAACATAGAAAATTTAAATTTTTTCATCAATTTCTCAAAAGGTAAGCTATAACTTCCATTTAAATGAGGACACGAGAATGAAAGAAATATCACGCAAAAAGTTTGATCATTCTATTACTCTCTTGTCGAAAGTAATGAGCTTTTCAAATACGAGATTTCATTGTTAACCACCCTGTATAAATAATTAAAGGCAGATCTTCACAAAATTCGAAAGCACGTTCAATTAAATCATCATATCTTCGCAACTGCGCTATACCGTAAGATGTTTATTACTCGACTGAATATCAAATCTAGATCCTTTTGCTGATTGTAGTTTCAAAGGAACTTTTTGAAGTGATCCATCTCTGACAGATTCCGCCATCGTGTAAAAAACACATGAAACGACGTTGTGACAATCTCCTATTTTGCAATCAAATTTTTTCATTAATGATGGATTTTCTACTCTCTCAACAAAGATCCGAATATTTTCATTTTCATTCGGAGCAAAATTTTTTCCCCTAAGTCTTCAGATCTCTCGTGTATTGTATGGAATAATATAAGCATGGTATTCCTTCTGATGAAAAACCCTGATGTGATGAAAGAAGCGAGACCGGCGTTCAAATTAAATGAGTGCTCATTCCAACGTAAGCCGGAGATTGTAGAAGGTACCTTTTTTCTTCGGGTATATAATATAACCTTGAAAATTTCATGACGTAAGCGAATTCCAGAATAAAATCTATTCTGATGAGAGATTTTATGAATTTCTGCTGATCCTTCTCCTTATCAAGGAATAAGGTGAGATGGATAAACATAATTCTAGCCTGGGCAAAAAGCATTTTGTTTTCGGAATAAGCTTCGAAAAAAGTTTTTCTACGACCGTCCGATTCCACCCACTTTCCCGTACTTATTTTAGTTTAGAAAGTGCCACTTTCCTGCACTAGTGCGGTTTTTTTCTGCAACTGAGTTATGATAATATGTCCCTATCCATCGAACGTCAACGATGAGAGTACCATGGTAACGACATGTAGAATTCATGTTTATTATGAATTTTCATTGAATGTTTTGTATGTTGAAATAAAATATATATTTTCAATGTGGGGTCGTCCAAAGAATAATCTTTCTATCTTGTGCAGAAAGTATCTTTCCCGTACTCGATTGCTTTCCCGAACTCCGCTCCGTGTCGTTCGGGCAACAGCAATCTCTTACGGAAAACTTTCTGTACTTGATAGGAAAATAACTATTTTCTACGACCTAGAACATTGATAATTATTGGCAATCCGTTCTTCACACCACTTCTATACATGCTTTCGCAGAGTTTCACTTTCATATCATTGAAAAACCTCAATTTTTTGATGATTAGGTTCAATTTTCGATTTCTTCATTTTAAAATGAATCTAGAAAACTTCAGCAATAGTGGAAACAGTCATCACGAGTGAAATGTTCTTTTCATGAATTTCATCAATCGAAAGTAATAATCGATGATGATATACACTTAAACACGGTGTTTCATTGGTAAATGGACATACAGTTGAAATTTTGAGAAATCATTTCAATGTATTTCAGGAAGAACATAATGGATTGAGAAAAATTTATTTGAAGTCAACAACGATGAACACTCAAGTATCGGGTTTCATCAAGAGTAGGTACCTTTGTGTTGTGAAATAAAATGAGGTCCAAGTTCTTTCGAAATTCTGCTTTATGAATGTTACATAAAAACGAATCATGAATCCAGCTCTCTTTATTAGAGTCGGAAATAAACACCGATTGATTCGATATATCAGCTGTCAAAACATATCCGTTTCATCACAATATTGACTTCGAGATATTTGCTTGCTTTAAAATAAGCAAAATTTTCATTCCTGCTGTTTATGCTTGACATCATTCTATAGAAGGGAATTCAATCATTGCCTGTTTCGTGAGAGTTAATGTTGTCTTCGAAACTCTTTCGAGTTGAGTCATAAAAGCAGAGGTCGATTTGATGCATGGACAAGAACTCAATGAGCGGAATGAACAAGCGTACCACATTGTGAATGAAACCTCACACACCTAGTTTAAATTGAAATAGTTAATTCGGCTTTGTCGCAAAAATTCTGTTGCATCAATTCCTGAAAATATTTTTTAATATCAAACGTTTTTTTTCCATCATCAAATCACATTCAGATTAAACAGATGGAATTTTCTTATATTCGGTATAAATATTCAATAAACCGGAAAGAGAAAACGACAAAATATATACCAGCAAAATCTTTCCTTCCACCAGAAACCGAAATGGCGGATGGGATATTCAAATGTTTCATTCTTCTTTCTGTGCTTCGGTTATCCGCCGTTTTCCTCGTCCTCCGGAATTTCATAATTGAGCAGAAGTACATGACGTTTATGAACGGCATACTTTTCTGCTCTTTCCAATCTCGAAATAATCACGAGAGAGGAATTTGACAAATTTATTTAGTGAATTCGTTCATAACTCCACTTCGCCGTTTCCAAAGAAGATTACAGAGCCCCTGGCATCTCGATGCTGAGAGGGCCGGACATCTTCTTCGAGGCTCCAATAACATCAACAAATATTGTTGATGGGTGCTTCAGAATGACGTGGAATTTGAGGGTTATTTTTGATGTATTCTTAAAATATCATTATTATACCAACGAGTGGAACTCCTGGTAGGAAGGCAATATTATCTACTGTGGAAATCACTGACGAACTCGAATTCTTCATTTCCTCATGCTAGAATATAAAATATATATCGGACACGTCTAGATTTGAAAGAAATCTGGATTATTTCAGTATTAAACAACTACACTTCCTCATTGGCTTTCTATGAGAGTCGCCCACCAAAGTAGCAAAGCACTGGCTCATAATATGGGAGACGATGATACTTCGTTTAGAACCAATGGCAAGAAATGAATCAGCGCTCACAGAAGTAGTGCTTTCAGATGCACTAATCTGTGTTATTTTATCGATATGTGTTTATCACGTATGTGTCATATGATGCCACGCCACTTTAATAAACGCTCCAACTCACAGAACATTGTCGCCTCAGGGAGCATTCATTGGGAATTAGTAGTTGTTAGCCAGAGGAAAGAATGTATTTGGCCAAAATATTTCAGGAGTGGGAAAATAGCCTCTTTGAGGCTTTCCAAATATGCTTCCCCACCCATACTCGTAGACAAATTTGAATTTTTGAAACAATTTCTTCTGACAAGGCTTTTTCAGCGAGAGAAGTGTAGGGTTTGTTAATCTCTTTCTTTGATTTTCCTCTTCAGTGTGAGTCTTTTGACGAATATGACATATAAACAGAAAGAAATGATTAACTCGTCTGCCGTTCGATTTTATCTCCATCAACTTCCAGTATGTGGGTTCTTGATCTTCGTTTCTGGACAAATGTAGTTTGGCATAACTGTCTGGAAAGCTATTACTCACAACGGTGATTGTTGCATTGGATTTCTTGGAGTCACTCTTCTTTGATTTCTAGATTGCGATACTAGCATCACTGGTGGCTAACCTAGCTTTTTTTTCATTCGCAGAGAATTGATTCGATATACAAGAAGTATGTGTACTCTTTCGAAAATCGTAACGACTTTTCGTGTTGATCTAAAATGAATGCTAAACGTATGAACTCAATGAGGAATTGTGAAGATTTTTTCAAATAGAAGGCATTTGGAGTCAGTCTATTATTGTACCATGATTCCGAAGATTGATCTTTGTGTAGGATCACAACCACAATTAAATGAATATTGGGTATTTAAAGTCAACACTGAAACAGAGGGAAAATCACCCCACTCGCTCCCTGTGGGGTAAGAAATCGTGGTTTTCATTAGCTAACTCATTTCACGAGCTTTCGAGCACAGATTTCATTTTAAGAGACAGTTCGAGAAACTCAATTTCGATTCGAGGCGGTCTAAGCGATCTTGCCCGAATTTGAATGAATTTTTCTATCTATCATATCTCAAATAATCATTCCTTGGGAGGAAGGTTTTTTGTTGTTGTTTTTCTGAGCATTACGAACGGCTCGAAAAATCATTGCATTTTTGGTGTTAGTTCAGCATGCAAATCATATGGGCTAAGAAGAGTCTTGAAATAACAGGTCGTCTTGATCGTCCCAGAATGTTGAATTTGCCCGAAATTTTATTGTTATACGGTAACGTCTTGCTTTATACTTCACTCTATCTGAGAATCTGTTATCAGTGTTAGATTATTTTTTCGCCCCATAGGGTTAAGTACGTCTTTGTTCGAGATATCCCTGAAATTTTGAGCATAAAATTGGCCTCCAACTATAAGATATTCACCATACTGTACTTCCCCTTTACCTTTTTCTAACTATCCTGCAGTGCGCAGATATCGATGTTGGTATTTTTCAGTTCAATCGCGGTTTTTTGTTCTCTACTATTGAGTGATTTAATAGTTCAGGTAGCGGAGCGAAAAATATCCTTTTTCTTTTTTTTATTCAAAAGCCTTTTTCGAACAAGGGTTTTGAGTATGTTTTTCTTTCAAAAAGACGTTATACTCTTTCCTGACTGTCAGCTATTGTGACTGTACCATCCACATGGGTTAACAAGATACCCATAAATATTGAAAACATCCTAGACAAAACACAATATTTTCTTACATCTCTGTCTATTTTCAAGAAGTTCTATGTCATCTATATATTTTCTGTTCCCACTTTCACTTATGGTTTCTGATTCATAAGTAAGCTGTTCGGTTTCTATAAAAAAGGAACTCTCTCATAATTTCGTATGTACGTCTATGTTATTGATTAAATCGACAAATAAGTTTTGGATTTGAATATTTCTAAAGTCTTACCGAATTAAAAATGGCTGGAATTTATCAATATACCAGTCGCCTTGCCTCGCCTCAATACAAGGAAACGAGGGCAGTTTATCACCTACTACCAGTTTCTCAAGAATTCAGTCGATATTTCCTCAAGTGATAATGCGTTAGTTCTTCATTCAAACAATTATCTTCTGTTTAATACATTATTCTCAAAATAGGAAGAGACGTTGAACGGTTAAATGACGAAATTTTTTCTAAAATCGAAAACAATGAAAATATCGGTTTATACATATTTTTTGAGAAGAAACTTGGTTTCAATAAAACTCGACATTGAGTATATTATTACTTCTTGAGTTAGAATATATTAATAAATAGAAATAAAAAGGGTTTTATTTATGATAGAATTTCACACCATTAAGTAATCACAGTTTTTCAATGAATGTTTTCTATTTGTGAGGTCCTTCAAGCTCCATACTAATCGTTCTTAAATACATACTAAAAAAAAAGAAATTTCGGGGCCAGAACTCAGCTGAATTAATATGGTTCAGAATGAACGTGAATACAATATTGTTCAATGGATTATCAGAGAAATGATATCTGATCTTTAAGGACTTAGACGTCTGAAGATAAAAAACTTTTTTTCTTTCGCTTTATGTGCATTGAAATATTCTAGAAACCTCTTCATCAATTATTATGAAAAGTCCCGAAAGTTCAATTTGGGATCTCAGCAGACAAACCGTGTGATGAGAAAGCTCTGCTGCAATGCGAAATTGGGTCATGGTCGGGCATGCCTAATTTAAAAAAGGAGAAAAAAAATTGATTTCAATAAACCTGATTAGTACTACTTCTGTAGGAGACCATCCCCCAGAGGTAGCAAAGTAGTTTCTTAAGGGAGCATTCAAAGATGGTCTTGAAGTTGCTGGGAAGAAAATCGGCAAAAGGTTAGGTCGCGAATCGGTTGACAGTTAGATATCGTCGAGGAAAACCCTGAAGTCCTTATTTCGGTAATTGGGAAATATCAGCTTGTCTTGAGGAGCAAAACGGGGATTAAAGTCCATTGATTGAAAAAATTGTTAGGTTCTGAATAGTTCTTGTTTTTCAGTCAGGATTTTAGAGTCGGGAAGCGCGATCAAAAATTATGGTAGTTGTTACAAAATGGGAGTAAAGCGTTTCAGGAGTATGTATTTCAGAGGACTTAGGTCATTTCAATAAAGGAAATGAAAAGGGCAGAAATTTTCAATTTCAATTGATGAGGACAGTTCAGATCCGAAAGTCTTGCAATCTCTCATCTCTTATCACCCCACATCCTATTTTCTTGTCATTATGTTATTTGGATGTTATTTTGGTGATTAGATTTCCCAGTGAAAAGTGAACTTATATATTTTTTATGGAATTGTGTTAGACAATCTGAGGTACAGACTTATGGAATAGTAAGTCATTTTATCATTTTGTTGTTTTCGGGAAATTGATTTTTATGTGACTTATTTCACTGGTTTCAATTATCTCTAGAAATTGAAATCTCTCCATATGAATAATATCACAGTCCTTCTAGTTTAAAGAACGCCTTATCCACAATAATTTTGTGTTTTGAGTCCACAGAAATCCGCTCTATCGTTAACCACTTTACATCTAGATAATCTCGTATGAATTTTTCATCACAAAAAAAGACAAAGATTATAAAGGGGTGTCAATTACGATTGATGATATTTCCACATCGAAATTCCTCGAAAGCTCTGATGTGAATTGATGTTGTTTTCGTATCATTTCAAGGATTCCTGTCTTTTTCAATGAATACTCAACATCAACAATTTCTGGATCACTAAAATCAATATTTTGACCTGTCTGGCTGGAGCATATGCCTTTTTGTTATGACGAATATCACTCCTACGTTATGTGATTCTTCCTTCAAGAGATCTCTTTGTTTGTCCAATGTACAGGCCCTCACAATCAAGACAAATATATATGACAGTTTCGAATGGCATTTCGAAATTGTCTATGATTGGCATCACATCTGATGGGTTTGGCCAAGAGGCTTGAGTCTAGTTGATTAAGTATCCTCATATGTCCAACCCAGTTTCCGGATATGAGGTTCCTATTGAGATATATTTTGATGGCTTCCAGGAGGCTGCATTTGCTTACATAGAGGTGTTAGGGAGGCAAGTCAAGTATGATAACAGTGAAATGAAGTGGAAATGTGTATTTTAATAGTCTCAGCTGTATGTTCTTTCGCAGTTAAAGCTAATTCCAAGAATTTACAAATACAACAATCATGGAAGTAATATCATTGTATAAAGAATTTCTCAGCAATATACATGGTGACACAGACTCACGGTACATCCCCATATTCTCCCTTGTTTCTGGAATTTGGAACATTGAATATACTCACTATAGGGCACTTTTTGATATATTCAGAAAAAAAATCCAATTTCAGGTTTTTCCGGAAATGACATAAACTTTGGATTGAACCGAGGTGATACTTAAACTTGTCTGAACTCCATTATCGTGTTCGTATTGGTTATACAGAAAAAGAATTGATATGGATGGATACCTCACCGATAGTACTTTCGAATGACGTCAGAGTACCATTATGCTACCATTTGACAAAATGGAGTTTCGAGTGAAAAAAGGTTTTGGTTTACTATTCTGGCACGTATTTCAAACCACCATACTTTTTAAATCGAAATTACTATAGTGTAACATTATTTTGATTATTTGGAATAATTTTATGAAGTTCAAGGCTCTTTAGATCGAAAAATAAAATGGGCGTTCTGACGAATGAAATATCAACTTTGAGGTATCATTAGATTGAGAAAATTATAGAGATTTCAGAAATGTAATAATATACTGGATGTCCCATTTGAAAATCGAAAGTTGATGTCATTTCCGAACAGAAGTGCCCTGTAGTGAGTATATTCCAAATTTCAAGAATATAGCTACAGAAACAAGAGAGAATACCCTCAAAGTAGTGAGGAATCAAGTTGATTCTCATACATTGAAGACGATCTATTTCTCGAATTTTCAATCTCTCCTGAGCTATGGTATTATTTTCTGGGGAAGTGGCTCTCAATCTGAGAGAATTTTCATTACTCAGAAATTTGCGATAAGAACTATGTTTGGGATGAAATTCAGGTCTACATGTAGAGGCACTTTCAGAAAAAAGAACATCTTGATTTTGCCTGGTTTGTTCATATACCGAACGCTTTCGTAAGCACAACAGTTATTTGGAAGAATATAAGAATAGAAACAACACAAGAAAAAGGATAGAATATTTCTTTCCACGTCATAAATATAGCCTCTCAGAAGGAAGTATCCTTTATATAGGGATTAAGATTTATAATTTCCTACCAAATGCAGTTAGGAAAGTAACGGAATATATGTTATTTCGTAAACTGGTATTTGCATTGATTGTACAGGCTGAGCTTTATACACTGGATGAATTTGAACAGTTTTGTAAATCATCGTGCTAGTTTGTAATGTTATTGATGACTTGTTTTCATTTTGTTGTCAGATTGATGATAATTGTGAAAATAAAGGTATGTTATTATTATTATTATGGGGGTGTACCATGAGTCTGTGTCACCCTGTGTATATATTTGTATGAATTTGAACATTGCCATAATATATGTAGAAACAAGTATAAAAAAAGCAGTTTAAGCAATAAATTTATTTTAGAAAAATCACAGTTGGTATTCAACCAGGCCAGTGCGGTGAGATAGTATATAATAATAATAATTATTATAATAAAGGTCTTTATTCCTGAAAATTAAACACAATATAACATTTGGTTGGAAAAAAAATAAATAAATAAATGACTAAATGAGTAAATTTATATCTGGGAGGTATCTCTGCATTCCCTGCTTGTAGGTTTCCTTCAAGCCGGGTTTCAGGATCAGGACATCCGAGTTCCAATGATAATATACTGCTGCTCAACAGGTTATTAGAATTCTAAATATTCCTAACAATTCCGAATTGATTCCTCCTGAATATTAAATTCATTAATTTCATAGGTTATATTGATATATTAATTTGATTTATGATGAACACACAGAAATGAAGACCTGAATGAAATCACTAGGCTTGCTCTGATGGCAATAAATTCAGAACACAGTAGAGCTGAGGACTCTCATAAACCTCCCGACATGGCGTCTACAAAAACAAGGCGGAAAATTTTCCAGTGATGCGATGATTGATGACGACTCATCATGAAGAATTACTACTCCAAACTGAATCAGTTGTTATTTGTTATGAATCTACTGTCAAGAAGCAGCCAGGCAACCGTGCAAATGGAATGTGTACCGCGGATGCGCGTGGGTCTTCTGTGTGTATTGTAAGCACATTATCCCCGCGGATCTGATGGATGTACTCGTATCTTTTCCAAGAACGACATCTGAAATATGACTCGTTTCGACGATAATATTTCAGTCATATGGCGGGGGCTCGATAAAACTGGCATATATTAGCGGAGACTGAAGCGTTACAAATAGGTCTGGTTCGTTTTGGGATAAATTTCATAAATAACGAAATACGTCGCCCATTTATTCCGGGCTCCAGATATGAAAGTGGATTTTGGACTTCTGCCATAAAGTATGCTACATATAGGTCGTTCCATATTTCAGCACTAACTAGAACCGAGATTCTGACATCCCAATATAATGTCATCGGGGATGAAATCCGTCTCGCATTCCTCTTATATCAGGGGTCGTATGAAAAATACTATACAACCAACTGGAAAATGCGAAATTTATGAAATATAAGGTTTCCTTGGGATGTCGTATGGGGTTTGAATCTTCGACAAAAAAATTTGGATAATCATTATTCAGGAAAGTGCAACGGTAGTCAAATTAATGAACCTCGTATGCGATTAATTTCGCTATGATATAAATAATGTTTTCTTCTTCAGGCTAGAAAAAAATTGAGATAAATATACTTACTGATGAAGAGACTGCAAAACCCAGAAGGAGCTTTAATTTCAGTTTCCAAGTCTTTACTCATAAATTGGGGATTTGGACGATCTTCTTCTTCTTCTTCTTTTTGCAGGCTTACAGCCTGTTTTTTTCCAACTCAGTCATCCATGTCATGAGATGTTGAAGACCAGGAGAGTCTTTTTATCTTCGAGGTGGCCTACCCGTCCACCTATAGCTCTCCTGGTTTCCAGAATTCCATCCCGCGCGATTTTCGCTATTCTGTTAAGCGATATTCTTCCCACGTGCTCATTCCACGCTTTTCTGCGTTTTTGTCCCCATCTTACTATATCGCTTATTCCGTGTTCATCCCGTATTATTGAATTGCGAATGTGATCTCTCAACGTATATCCCGATATTCTCCTGAGTACTCTGATTTCGGTAGTTCTTAGAATTGATGAACTAGTTATATTTCAAACAAGCTAAAAAATATATATATATATTGAATGAAAAATTAATACCTATCAAGATAACACCCGGGAAAAAAAGTACCTAGGTGAGATTGTGCAACGGAAACCATATATAGGGTGTACCAAGTTCAACGGCCTCGAAGGCGTTTTTGGATAACTGGACATATTTGAAATATAAAAATTCGAGTTATGATATTGTTTGCAGCCTGACCAATTCCAGTTATACAGGAAATGAAAAAAAAAGAAAAATTTTTTTTTTATTGTTTCATTTTCGAATTTCTCAGAGTATTCAATTATGAATACATTCGTATTCACATCTTGTCATTCGTCATAAGACTTTTCAAAATATCGAGAAAACACTGAAGGAAAAATGGAGATTAGAGTATTCGGTATTATGTTTGTTATTCCTAATTTAAATATCTTAAGCATTAACCGTTTTCACATTTTGAAGTCGAAGACTGTGAAAATATTGGATAATTTTTAAAATTTTTCAAATAGAGTGTTTCGAAATATTGGGTGAAAAATTGAAATCAGGATTTGTCCATAACTTTCGTTTTTCAAATTTGAGAACAATTTTTTTATGATTGCATTGGATTGTGCGAAGAAAAAGGTTGATGAGATTCCAACATGTTAATGAGCCTGAAATTAATAATTTTAATTATTCAGGATTTCCTGATTTCATGTCGTTAGTAGTTTCAAATTGATAGTATATGTTTCATATTAACAATAATCTTGGCCATAAAAAAGATTATTCCAATAACTCACTAGCGATACACCTCCTTTCTGCATTCATTCATCATTGTGGATGTGAAACAAAACTCGACGCAACCTATAACAGAAAATCAGAAAATTCTAAACACCTCAGAAATTATTCATTTCAGGAGCATAAACATGTGAAAACATCATCATTTTTCTTCGCAGAATTCAACGCGATCATGATAAGAGATCTATAAGCCTGGGAATTGAAAATGGTATTCATTTCGAGGATTACCATTTTGAATTCATTTAGGTATGTTTCGAAAATGTTCTCGAGGTGGCCTCCGTAAAGACAAAGAATTTTTTTCTCAAAGAATATAGGGTTGTGATTTCAAAACCAAAAGTCATGAGCCAATCTCTATCCTGTTTTTGACCAAACATGATACCAAATACTCTTATCTCCCCTTCTTCCTCAGTAATGTCCCGATATTTTAGGAAATTTGTTGACGAATGAAATTATTTGAACACCAATGTATTCAGATTTGCATAATCTATCAAATTCAGAAACAAAAGAAAAAAAAGTTCTTTGAAAATCTTGGTTTCACTTCCTGTATAATCAAAAATGGTCAGTCTCCAAGAATATTTCAGCTCCAGAGATTAAGGCAAACAATAACATAATCCTAATCTTCAGATTTCAAATAGGTTCAATTCTCCAGAACGTCAAGAGGCCGTCGACCTTGATACACCCTGTATACCATTCTGAGTATGATACAAAAGCTCAGGAAAAAACTCAGCAGTAAAAACTGTGCCTCAATATCATTATCCAAAAAAACACGAAACCTTCTATCAGATAGCAATTATTCCAAAAGTAGATTCATTTTTCCACATATTATAAAGTTCGGAAATTGAACCATCTTCCCATACTGTTCGTATGGTGCGGATAAATCAACGAATGCTGGTCAATGAAACGAATTTTCTGACAGAGCCTTCCATGATCCCCTTTCAGCTGGTATTAGTTCATACAAACCCGAATCTACTATTCCAAGAGGGTAAAAACCGAGGATGTCCGAACAAAAGGTAAGCCTGGAACAACAGTGGCAAGGAACAAGATTTATTGCTCTAGTTGTGCTAATCCTTAAGATGGCAAATATCTGGCTAATACCCCGAAAGGGAGAGCCCAGACAATATGACAGCTTTAATACAATGGAACTCTACATACCGATCCCATGTTATATCTTCGGGGTAACACGGCCACAATATCAGAGCAATTATTTCATGGGATCACAGAATGGAACGTTAGATATATCCTCCGGCAATTATTATACGATGACAGCAGATTTCAAATCGCTGAAATCATCTCATATTAGCTCGACACAGATATCAAACTGCTGAAGTTCGGATTAATAATTCGGGTTGGTAAAGGTTGAACATTCAATGTTGATGCAGGAAGGGAGGATTGGAAAACTTCTCGGAATGGGAACGTTTCATCTTAGCTTAGGAAGTGATATATTTATATAACCGTTGTTCCCGAGTTTATGCGAGAAATTTGAGAAGATGACATTTCATCGAAAATTATAGATATCACTCATGTAATTTATATTTCCAGTGACTTCCGCTTCGAGTTACTAACTTAAGGAGTTTTTAATACTTCAGATAATGAGAAAGTGCGGCTTTCTGCCAAATTAATTCTATCAATTTTCAAGTAATTCATTTCACAAATTATTTTTATGATATGAATGTACAAGCCTAACAAACTTTTTTTTTTGGTAAAGTTCAAGTGATGACAGATATTTATATGACACTTACATATTCAAGAAGAATTTTTAGAGCACCTATCCATCTAGTTGGTGCAGCGGATTCGGCCTCCACTGTACCTTCATCGGGTTGAGACTGTAAATCAGAATTAATTTTTTTATGACCTTTTTTTCCGTTGTTATTGTTAGCACATAGTATATACAGTTGTTCAAAGTCAGGAATTTTCAGATTTTGGCGAATTATTTCGTGGACTGTTACCCGAAAAATGAATCGGAGAAGATAATATAAAAACATTCATTGTATATTATCAACAATCATAACATGAATGAGACACCCGCATGAAGCTTACACAGTGATAAAATACAAATTTTAACATCATCTATAGACCCAGGGTGACATTATTCAAATGAAAACAAAGGTTATCTACAGCAGTTTGAATAAGAGGTCATATGACGTCAGACTTTTAGACGTTGAGACAGTTCAACCAGTCAATGAAATTCATTCAGAGAGATTTTTCATTTCGCCAGAAATACAGAAGGTTCGAATAATGTGTTTTAAGGAGAACAGCGACGGGCCCAAGGGGAGGGATGGGGGGGGGATCATCCCCCCCCAATGTTGAACGAAGTTGGCAAATTTTCAAAGCAGTTGGAAAATTTTCAAAGGGTTGGAAAAATTTCAAAGCAGTTGGAAAAAATTTCAGAAGAGTTGGAAAAATTCCAGAGTAGTTGGCAAAATTACAAAGCATTGGGAAAAAATTCCAAAACAGTTGGAAAAAGGTCAAAGCAGTTGGTAAAATTTCGAAGCAAATGAAAAACATAATTCCAAGAGAGTAATGAAATACGAAGGAATCTGAATTAGAAAAAAAAAAGTTTGCAATCAGTAGTTGACAATATATGTATAGCCGGCAATGAATGTTATTTAACCCAATATTTTTACCATCAAGTGTTGGAAGAGATGCAGCCTCAAGAAATAGGTACCCAGTTGTAAATTTTTCAGTTACGTCGCATGAACTGTGTCATAATAAAACCATCTGGTATCATAAATTTAAGCTGTTACTTTCAGATGAGCAGAATTATCATTAGGTATGCTCTTCGTACATTGTGTTATAGTTTTGCGAATAAACAATATGTGTACATAAATTTAAATAATGAACTGAAAAAGATTCAAAGTCAAGTTTGAGTTATGTGGTGTCTCATAAAAAATTTAAAAAAAGTCACAACAACAATATTTCAAAATAGCAAATATATCCTCAATTCCAAACACTAATTGCAATAAACGTTGCAAAAGGGTTCGAAATCGCCAACTCAAATTAGGAAATTCTGTTCAAAATTGTTTCTTCAATATGAGTGATTTAGGTTGAAACTGCTTCCCTACCAAAGCGGGGATCTGTTTTTTTTTAAGAAAGTATCTTGATTTATGACATACACTTTGACACACATTTTCTGTGTAAATTAGGGAGTTATTTTGCTTTTCTTTATTTCATAAAATCTGTAAGCAAAAGTTCTAAAAATTTAGTTCCTTTTATTCTGTTAAATGGAGCCCTGTTAGGGATAAGCAGTTTCAATATTTTGAATCTCATCAAAGTGGTAAGTAATTTACTTTGATTTTTCACCTACCCAACATACAATAATATATATTTCTTCATTTTATGAAATCTGCTTTTTTGTGAAAAATATTTTGTTTCATGATGCTTCATATTTTGAGATACACCAAATAATGAAACTGAACTAAATTGAAAAATTAAACAAAGAGTGTGTCTCACAGTATCGAACATACTTCAAGGTACTCCTCACAAAAAATACGATTCCATAAAAGAGAAAAACTCACATTATTGAATATTGGATAATTGGAAAATCAACGTTAATTTCTCATCACTTTGATTTCCAATATTGACTCCTTTCACGGAATGAAAAGAATAGATTTTTCGGAAAAAATACTTTCTCTGATGAAAATGCGCCGTACCTTCGCTCCCAAATTCCACGAAATGAAGAAAAGCTACAAAACTGAAGAAACAAACAAGTAGTGTTTTTCAAAGTTTCAAGCAACATCAAGATACTCTTTATGAAAAAAAAACTCAATAAAATCTACTTAATTGTATGTTCGGTAGATGGAAAAAAAGTTAATTACTCCTCACTCTGTTGAAATTCATCATTTTGAATTTTTTTAACCGAAACAAATATCATTTATACCATAATATATATAACGAATTCCTGTCAATTCAATGTCCAGTTGGAAAATTTTCGATGGATTTCCCCCCCCAAAAAATTTGGCTTCGGCCCGTTCCTGAAGGAGAAGAATGAATGTAATAATAATGCAAGCCAAGAGTAAAACGAAAGCGTTGAAACATAAATTGTTAGAGTCTGTTCCTCACAAAACCAATAAAGTAAATATGTATAGCAATAATATCATAGTCCAAGAGCTGACGAACTGAGTAGTGAACTATTCGAGTCACGGTTTCTCTGTGGGGCTAGAAATTTTTAAAGTCGTAGTTCATAGAATGCTGAGGAGAGAAAATATCGCCTGCCATCCCTCACCCCTGTTCGTCATCAACACCTATATCATTGAAAGTATAAAAAAAAAATTGAAAAAATAAAGCTGTTGCTGTAAGCTTGAAACATTCATACGATTTTGTTCACATATTGTGATATTGACAGGCTATTTCGACGAGAACCTGCCAGGCGACTCGAAAAGGGTGTTAAATAAGAACAAAAATTAACTTGTTTCTGTAACGATGAAATTTATATGTGTTCGTCTGAGGAAATGAAAAACATTCATTAATCTTCATCATAATCTGATATGTTATCATTAATTTCTTCATCACATAATACAGTCGTTTTAAGCGTAGTAAACTGTGTCGTAAATTGGTTGAGACTCATTATATCTCAGTTATGTTTGAATATAAAGTCATGCGGTTTTCGAGATCCTTTGTCATTTTTTTGTAAAACTTTCAGGTCCACAAACAGAAAATTCCTTCTTTTTTCGTTTCCGGAATACTCAGGCTTTGTATGAGAAAAAATATGAAAACTGCTTGAAATGATATTTTCACGTAGAAGTCCGTGTAGTAGCTTGAAATTTTTTTCAAATCATTGATCATATTTGGGACTGAATTTTTCATATGGAACTCCCTGTTCATATTGAAATTTTTTTTTTTTGTATTGGTGTATCACAACCTAACCCTTAATTTCAAAAAAAATATTCCACGCATTTAATCAATATTCACGCTCATTTAATCATTACTTTTTCGAAAAGCCATGTGACCTGAACCCATTTATTTTATCTCATTCTGAATATGAACTCAAGATAATTTCTGAAGAATAGTGAAAACAAAACAAAAATTTGTATAAATATTGTAATTTTTTGATTTGTGTGGAAGAATTCATATCTTACTTGAAAAAAGAAAACAAACAGAAATATAAATTTTTCTGATTAATGAAGGTAAGGTGGTAATGCATCGATGTTCAGAAAAAAATGCGAAAATTTGACGATCAAACATACGAGTTGTTGCACTTCGAACATTTCAATTATGTGCTCTATATCAAAAACATTCATTAGAAAAATATTCAAGCTAGGCCACAGACCTGTACGTAAAAAAAATATTTTTTTGTTCTTTCGTATACAGGACCCGAGAAATAATAACATATTCAAAAAGGAGTCATTTTCATTTTCTCCCTGTATTCCAGAAACAAAAGTAGTTGGAATATTTCTGTTTGTAAACATGAAAGTGTTACAAAAAAGTGACAGAGGGCCGCGGAAACCGCATCTTCCATAATTGCTGAGATACATTGCAATCTCTCCCAAATCGGAACACAGGGTACTACGCTTGGAACAACTGTACGATATGATGAAGAAATTAATGATAACATATCAGATGAAGATGAAGATTAATAATTAACCTTATTTTTTCATTCCTTCAGACGAACCCATATATGAATTTCGGTCTTACCGAAAAAAGTTTATTTTTGTTGATATTTCACACTCTTTTTGAGATGGTGAAATGAAATTGTAGTAGTTTATTTACTTTATTCACACATTCTTCACATGGATTCATTATTCTATCTTCATCAGTTTTCCAAATTAATTTCCAATGCCCACAAAATAAAGTCGAGTACAAGTCTTTGAAACTCAAACCTAATATTCAGAATGTATCTGGTGAAATCTAAAATTCGGAATTGCAAAAATTCCTGATTTTCGATAGTTTGGATGAGTGAAAGAAAATTGTTTCAATGTTCATCGTACAATTTTCCCCTTTTCAACTGTTTGAGAACCTCTTTCGGACTTCATGAAACAAATTCGCTCTATTTTTCATTAGAAGAATTATCTAGACAACGACTACGTGGTCTAGATAATTCTTCTCCAACTAAATGAAATCACGGATCTAGTTCAACTTATACAAACTAGTGTAGAAGGTACCTAGGTTGCAAATTGGCGAATGCGCCGCACCATCGTTTCCTTCAATTTTCTTGATAAGATGTCTGTCTCCGATATTAACCTTCTCTTGAGCATAATCAAAACAACTAGAATTCATTCCAACTTCAATATTGAATATGTTGACATTCCTCTTTTTTGCTCTTCTCTCTGAAAAGTGTTCAAATATTGATAAATCGACTTCGAAAGGCTTCAGACGAATTACTTCTTTTTTGTCAAATGTTTTTAGACCTCCCAGTCTATGGAATAAAAATCAATCAAATTTTTTTCAAATTGTGACTATGCTCATGAGAAGAATCGCCATAGTGGTGAATTTTCTTGGGTGAAAAAACTACATGAAAGCCATAACTAATAAAGATCTCACCAATTTTTATTCTCAACCAGATTGATCTCTCGAGTCATGAATTGAATTTCTTCTACCGTTAGAAAACCTCTTTATTCGATGCCAATTTCGACTGCGGTACATGGGACAATAAAACAAACTCTATTGTCCAAACTAACCATTTATGAAGTTAGTATTGGAGCAAAGAACTGTACAATCACCACATAAACATCCATGTCTGTTTTATTGGCCTCGAAAGAAGCATGTTGTTCATATTTTATGAGAAGAGCTGAAGTTGGATGAGAATGATAGCAGGAATCGAGCGAATCTTGTTTACACTTTATGAATTTTCTATGCAATTTACCACCATATACAGCACCGTTATTCAGAAAAAGTACCCCACAAAGCCGCTTGTAACGCCAGGGAAGTCTTTTGAGTCATGGCAAGAGATGGAAATCTTTATGTACTGCTACAATTTAATGTGTTAGAGCTCGTGGTTATAAGCGCTTTCAGATTCGTTGTATCGACAAAATAGACAGAAACTTTTTTTTATTCTATTATCATGCATATACTCATCATTAAAATCAACTGAAAAAATTCCTCAACTATGAAACTCAAATTGCGAAATGTCATTCAATGAAATCGTACTACGAAAAAATTTTACGACTGTTGCTCAACACTTGACAATTCACTCAAATTAATCTCTATTAATAGAATAAGGCCTTTGAAACATACTATGGTATTCATTTGGTTATTCACATACAATTTTTATTGATGGTGTATCTGATGAAGAGCTCTCAATACCTTTTGCCCACCATTATTGAAGTTTATTAAATATCTATCATCAGTTAATAACAAGGATTTTGAAGATTTCAAAAATAAAATTCTCATTCAATTTGTCTGCCTTGCGTATGAAGAAATTATTACGTATTGGTTTATAATACATGATCACACTTTAACATGATACTTTCCATTCAAAATAAAAATAAACGGAACAATCTGTGTAATTATTCCATTGATTATATTGAATCGAATGGATCCTAAAAAATAGTCAATGCATAGTTACACTAAATCAATTATATAATACGATTTCATTCACTGGATTCGTCAACTTGATCAGTAATATTGAGGATAATTTGAAATTTTCAAAGTTTTAAATATCATAATTATAACAAACCCAGCTAGTAGCGTTGGAATGAGTTGAAACTTCAAATTTTTCTCGGTTCATGCAATTAAATCAACAATACTCTCAAAGTTACTTGCTTAACGTTCTGCAACCTAAATGAACTGTACCATAGAGTTGAGAGACAATTGCACCCCGGTATATCACTAGCAAGTTGGTGTAATTTTCCAATAAGTGAACTTTCGGTCTACTGATCTTGAGAAGCAATGAACTTTCGAAGGACTGACTTTTCAGGCGAGTGATAGGAGAGCTCAGGGTAATGGGAGCCTACTAAGGGAAAACTTTCACAAAAACTATATTTATTAACCTTCTCATAATTTTTTCATTATGAACTGTAAAAACAATATCACAGGAATGTTTTAATCGTACTTTGAATGAATTACACTAATTCGTCGAGGTAGAATAGTGATCTCGCAAAAACAGTGGATCGCTCCGATTAGTCGACACGTAAGGGTAATGAGGATGGTAGCCTATTTCAGCTCACATAGATAATTTAAGCTTTGATATTGAATTGCTCGAAAGTTGAACCGAGCATACTTCAAATGAAATATTAATTTAATTAATTAGCAACTACGAACTATTCATTATGAAAAATTTTTTCTCTATTTCTGTATCGTAGTGAGTTCATCACAGTACTAAAAGAAGTGCTGTAATTAATTCATTACAGCATTGTTCTCAGTAATATTTTTCGTTTTTTGGTTGTCAGTACAGACCTTCGATACTATCAAATTTCGAATCGAATAAATCAAAATGCCGTAATCTGTCAAATTACGTGAGTCACACCAACTACTAAGATACAATATAAAAGTCACTAATCTGAATGTTCATTCGAAAATCGAAAGTAATTCAGGAAAATTAACTGAAAGAGTGAGAATATCGTCTGAAACTCGTAGCAGAACACAATTCCAACACTCATGCTTTCGGAAACTCGCTCCTTCGTCTCTCGTTTCCGAATTTCGCATTCGTTTTGGAATAAGCCATTCTGCAATTTGTTTTAGAATATACTATTGTAATCAACTTTCTGAGAAAATCAAGCGAAATAGAGACAAAATATTTGAACAAGAACATATCCGACGAATCCAAATGAAAGAAACGAATTCAGGAAACTGTTCTATCCACTTCCAGATCATTTTCCATCAGCCAATTTTCCGCAACTTCCGCATCGGCACTACATCTCTGCACTCTTTCCAGTATCAGAACAAATTGATTGAAACGTTTCCTCTTCCAAGATCTTAGGCTCTCATTTCCTGTTGAGTACCATTCTGAAAAAATAAAATATTGTGATCGTACCAGCAATCGCAATTGAAGAAATATATTCAGTAAATAAATAACATTATAGACGAGAAAAAAATTTCACGCTCACTTTGGCGATGAAAATACACAATATTTCATGGGCACGGATCACCTAAAATGTCCTAAATTAATAAACTTGAGTACTTTGGTGAGAAATTGTTTCATTTGTCGAAAACCGACAGTGTTTTTTCCGTCCAAGAAATCATCACAAACATACAGGCAAAAACGGTCATCACAGCATTCAACAGACAATTTCAAGCATCATAAAACAAGATATTTTTCACGAAAAAAATAAAATAAGATAAAGAAATATACATGATTGAATGTTGGGCAGATGGTAAAACAAAGTTAATTACTGACCACTTTGATGAGATTCATATTATTGAAACTGCTTCAAGAACAAAATTTTCAGAAAATTTATTTCGTTCGATGAAAAATGAGTTTTTCTTACAGATTCCATTAAATAAAGAGAAGCAACATAACTAGGGAATAAAACAGAAAATGTATGTCAAAGATACTTCTTAACAAAAAAACATATTCCGAATTTAGTAGGGAAACGGATTTGACCTAAATCAGTCATATTGAAGAAACAATTTTGAACAAAATTTCCTAATTTGATTTGGCGATTTCGATCTCTTCGTAACATTAGTGTTTGGAATTGAGGATGTATTCAGTGTTTTGAACGATTTTTGTTGTGACTTCTGATATTCTATGGTCTTTTTCTTCTTCATCTGCTGTGCCTTTTCTGGCAGAACCGAGGCCTGGTGGTCCATTGTTCATCCGCCTTTAGAACGAGAGTCTCAGAAAATGGGGATTATGTTATTGTTTGACATTCTCTACCGAGCTAAAATATTATTGGAGCCTGACCACCTCAGTTATACAGGGAGAAAAAAAATTCAAAAATTTTTTTTCTGTTTTTTTGTTTTTGAATTGGATATGTTATGCAAAATACTTTCGTACTCGTATAGTTGCATTCGTTAAAATAGTTTTCGAAATATCGACAAAAAACTGAAGAAAAAAAAAAGAGATAAGAGTATTCGGTATCATATTTGTTATTCCTATTCTAAATATCTTGAGCACGAACTGTTTCCACATTTTTGAAGTCGAAGATTGTAAAAATATTGTACAATTGCTGAATTTTGAAAAATTCGTCACAGGGTGTTCCAAATGTTTGGTCAAAAATTGGGATCAAGATTGACTCATAACTTTTTTTTCTCAAATTGGAATCCTATTTTTTTATGATTGCGTTGGCTATTGCGAAGAAAAATTATGATAATGTTCTATAATGTTGATGCTCCTAAATTTAATATTTCTTGAGATATTTAGGAATTCTGATTATATGTCGAACGTAACGTCAAATTCATTAAATCTGTTCCATATCAACAATGATAAATGAATTCAGAAAAAAGGTGTGAGTTACTGGAATTATTCATCTTCTATGACCAAGATCATTGTTGACATAAAACAGATTCTATGAATTTGACACTACCTACGACATGAAATTAGGGATTCCTGAATACCTACCTAAAGAATTATTAGGAGCATTAAATGTTGGTTTTTCTCACAGTCTTCGACTTCAAAAATGTAAAAAACGGTTGCTGCTTAAGATATCTAGATTGGGAAAAACAAACATAATACCGAATACTCTTATCTCCCTCTTTTCTTTAGTTTTTTCTCGTTATTTTGGGAATTATTATGACGATTTGAATACGAATGTATTCACAATTGAATACTCTATCGAAATCGAAAACAAAAACATAGAAAGAAAACTTTGTTTTCATCCCCTGTATAACTGACAGTTGTTAGGCTGCAAGAATATTATAGCTCGGATGAAAATGTCGAACAATATTATAATCCCCATTTTCAGATTAAAATAGGTCCAGTTCTCCAGAAACGCCTAATAATCCGTCGCAATTGGTACATCTGAAAGTAACAGCTTAAATTTATGATACCAGAAGGTTTTTTCATGACACAGTCCATGCGACGTAATTGAAAAATTTACAACTAGGAACCTACTTCTTGAGGCCGCATCTCTCCCTACACTTGATGGTAAAAATATTGGGTTAAATACCATTTATTGCCGGCTATACATGTATTGCCAAGTACTGATTGCAAACTTGTTTTTTCTAATTCAGATTCCTTCGTATTTCATTACTCTCTCGGAATTATGTATTTCAACTGCTTTGAAATTTTAATAACTGCTTTGAACTTTTTCCAACTGCTTTGGAATTTTTCCAATTGCTTTGAAATTTTTTCAACTTCTTTGAAAAGTTGCCAACTTCTTTCAACATTGTGCGGAGATAATCCCCCCCATCTCCCCCCTGGGGATCGTCCCTGTGGTTATCTAATTCCCCAAAAGACAAAATGAAATCAAAATCAAAATTATATGTCATGAGATGAGAGATCAGAAGACTTTTGGACCCAAACCCTGAAACATTTCAAATTGAAAAATTCTGACCTACTGATTCCCTTCGTAGAAATGATCTGAGTTCTCTGAAAACAACACTAACTCTTCACTTAACTTTCGAGACAAATCCCGTGATTTCCGATCAGTTTTCCCGATTCGAAAATACTGAAGGATGAAAAAGAAAATCCTACGCCAAATAAAATCTTTTTTTCTAGCTGACTGACGTTTTAGGACATTTTTATATTTCTTAATTTTCGCGAGTACCGCTAGCCTGTAAGGTACTCCCGTGTCGCCTTCCCCAGATCTACCGACTACTCCTTTCTCCCTTGTTGGAGTATATATATATATATATATATATATAAAGATTCAATATTTATCGGGAAATATCAGTCTGTTAGAGGTAAGTGATACACTTTTATATCATTCCAAGCTTTCGGTTATATTTATAACCTTTTTCAAGGATCTGTAAAAAATATATAAAATACAAAACGTTACAATAGGTCATCAACAGTCAATAAGAATACCATTTTCAATATATATATATATATATATATATATATATATATATATATATTCTTATGAAAATAGAGAGCTAAAATAATACAATAAATGTTGAAACAAAAAGTACCTAAGCTGAGGTAAAAAAAGAACGGGGTATCATAACATTCTTCGTATGATACTATAGAGTATCAGGAAAACATGCAAGGTGGCTTTTGTGAGTCCCACGGTTCGAGATACCCTTTTTGACCTGAAACCTGAAATAATAAATATTATAGTTCTATGTTTTTCTTCCATTGCGGAAGTGTTAGGTTCCATGAGGTTGAAAATCTTTAACTTTAAAAAAATCTCCCATTTTTTTAACGACCACTGTTAACTGCACTTGCTCTATAAATATTGTATTCGATATATTTATCCGACGTGGTCGTAATTATTTGGGTCACAGTTGGTCTACTATGCGTCTGGTATTCAAATAAACAACTGGGCTGTGACCGGATTTGTTTTTATTCGTGATGACTCAAGGGTAGGCCCGAAATACGATTACCTCTTGGAATTCCATATGCGTTTCTCGGATACAGTACCGTTGCCAAAGGTTTCAGTCTTGAATTGTTAAATGAATAAATTACCAATTTCCCCATATACTACAGTACCGAGCCGCCGCTGCTTGAGATCTTCCAAGGACAAAGTCAATTTTGGGAATGCTGTTTCACTGTTTTCTGCGAGAACAAGAAGCAATGGGATTCAGATTATTTATTCAACCCCACTTATCATGATTTGAGCTGAATTAAACGGGGAGTGTCTTTGTAAGGGAAAAATCGTCTCGAAGAAAATGTGTGACCGCTAAAATTCACTCGACGCTTTCCTTATACTTTATCTCTGCAATCACACCTCAATGAATAAATTTACATTTCTCATACAAATACAGTAAGGGAAATGGGCCTTGAAAGTGAATATTAATGAGAAGATTACTTGAACGAGGAGAGGAGGTATAGAACGGAAAGAATGGGGAAAAATACGATTGGACAGATTGCATAGATAGCAAGTTGGCGAGCGTGCAAGGACTTATTTTGTGAGTAATGAACATTTTATTGAGAGAGGAATAATATACTATGTCGATTGAGAAAGAACTCGAAATCATGTCACTTTATCAGGTGTACCTAAATTGAAGTCACGGAAAATACAAATAATGAATTTCTCTCTCTCTCTCTCTCAAACCATTCTGAATACGTATAATATAATATTCAGGATGATCCACACAATTACACGTTAGACGTTTACGGAGAACGGAAACCAAAAATTCATTGAAAATTTGGTTTCTCAGAAAAAAACGGAAGCTCTGTCAATCTCGAATATTTTCAGTGTTGCGGTGTCGCCGCTTAAGTCAAAAAGTAGTAACCACCTTTTTGGAATCTATATCCAACCAAAAACATCTTCATGAAAAATATTGCCAAGACGAGGTCGTATTTCTAACATTGCCAAAAAGTTATCAGATCTCATGTAGACCCAAGCTGCTTACTCCACACTCTTCATCTTCACAAGTCCCTAGTTCACAAACTCTACGCTTTGGTCGAAATGAGTGAAACTCCATGGTAGAAATGCCAACTTCCTGTTTCAGTGGCAACTAAACCACAAAAACTCTCGCTTGAATTTATTCGTCTGCTGAATGACAATTTGAAGCCCCTGCCAATAAACTGCTACAGTCATGAATTGAAATTTATTATCCTGATGTGCAGCTCATAAATTGCGTATCTTGTGGTACCTAACCACTAGGGGGTTATATATTGGAATGGGCATTCAACTATTTAATCGTCAAATGAGTGTGATTTGGTGTTAGCTGTTTTCTCTGTATTATGGTCGGCTGGACAAAAATATTTTATGATGTGAATTCGTTTCATGATATTAGCAGTTCATCTACACCTATATCAAATTTCAGAGAATTGCTACATGTTGACGAAATTCCCTGGAATGGTGTGGTTCATGGTCAATTTAATGAAAAGTGATCAATTATATATCTGCGGAAGTCTTACAATATTACTTCGAATTTCCTCAGAAAAGAAATACAAATCTTGTAATGTATTGGGAGGATGGAGGGTGATTATGATCAGAAATTGGGGTGAGTGGTGAAAGACTGCATCTATAAGATTTGTTGCTGAATAACAGTGGCCGTAATTAGTTTCATGAATTTTTTAATTTTCATAATCTTTTCTAATATCCAAGCTTCATTGTTGATGAAAATAATTTCATTGATTCTTCTCATTTTATTCAGGCTATGAACATCATAATGGGAGAGACAACATAAATGTATGAGTTCATAATATATCTTATATTGAATAACATGAAATATATGAACAGATTAAAGAGGTTTTTATTTTTGCTCTACGCCCATGCAATTCAGCCTTAATATACTGTCACTCTCCTCGGATATGAGTATTTATCTTTGAGATATCGAATTTTGAATGCAAAAAGATCCATTCAACTGCCAATATCTTCAAAACTACTGGTCTCCTAGTTATCCGACAGGCGTTTTCCCATTCTGCAGAAAATTTCCCACAGAAATTTGTTATGTGTAATAAAAAAAGAGCAAAAAATACCGTTTTGCCTTTTTCTGGTTAATGGACTGTATCATCGGCAATCTTGGGGAGAAAGCTCAAATTATAAGAAAATGTTCTCCAAAGTCCCACCTTCATCGAAAAATCGATCGGTTCAGCAGTTTTGTTGAACCAATTGATCGAAATTTTGGAAAAATTCAGGAAACAAGATTTTTGTTCCTCAAACTTGAACCAATATTTTTATCAATGATTAGTTATATATTTTCTTCACTCTTCATTGTAATTCGTTCTCTGCTGAACATAAATTGTATTCCTGATACAAAAATTCAATGTATGAATTTCAAATCGAGCCAAAGCATATTGAAAAATAGTTTTTTATTCTATTTTCACTTCGAATTTTTTAATAATATTTATCTTTTATGAAAACTATTCGACTCATTCAGTGAGAAAAAATTGATTTGAAAAGTTGAGTTAAGAGACTAAAATCCTTGTTCCCTTGATTTTTTCAAAATTCTAGCCAATTGGTCCAAGAAAACCGCTGAACTGATCGATCTACTGATTCAGAAAAGAACTTTAGGGAACATCAGACTGTAGAATTTTCTCATAATTTGAGCTCTCTCAAATATTGATAAAGATACAGTTAATTAACGAAAAATGGCAAAATGGCATTTTTTTTTCTCATAGAGGCGAAAATCATTTTTTTAAATTAGGCACAACAATTTTGTGTAGGAAATTTTCCGTAGAGAAAGAAACCGTTGTCTCAGAAAAACTCACAACAAAATTTCCAATGCATTCTATAATATGTCCATACAACTGTTCTGCATTCATATGTGTTATATTCTGTAATTTGTTGGTAGTAAGTCTTAATTTATATAGAAATTTGAAGCACTCTTGGCAGAAGCATTTCAATCAACCCGAAAAAATAAAAACTCTCATCATGCCTCACCCCAGTTGTAAGGTGTTATAGATGTGGTGACAATAGATTTACAAGATGTAGCACGTATCAGAGACCATTTAGTGTTCACAATGTTTATGTCGCTGCATGTTCGTTGCCAGAACCTGCACAGCTTCAGTGTGTCGATCCTATTCATGAGGTTAGGTCAGAGAATTGCTTGAAAAATTTGACTTTATCGGGTACATCAGAAAAAGCAGCTTAGTGCCATCGTGACTATTAAAAAATCCAATCTGATAAAAATCGTAACATCCTACATGTTCAATCGTGTTTTTTGATTAACAGAACAAGCTTACAAGCATTGTTGAAAATTTTGAACTGATCGAAGGTATTGAAATTTTTTCGTGAAAATATGCAGATGATACATTATTCCAACGTAGAACTTAATGAGTATTTCGACATATAAAAGTCGGCCATTTTGTTGCCTTCACCATTCATAACTCAAGATTGAATGAATTGTTTGTTATGAAAGATTTTTTGTTACATTAAAACTCTGAAAAATTTGATGGAATGGAACAAAAAGAAAGGAAATAATTTTGATTCTTGCTGATAACTCCATTAGTTTTCATAAGAAGGAAATATATTAGATGGAAAACAAAAAAGTACAAAATATACAATAAATTTAATTGCATTGAAATAGGTATGTACCGGGTGATTGTTTATATTTCACTCAATAGCTGTCTCAGTAAATATTGGGAGTACAAGACGTTCAGGAAAAATTTGTAATATTTTTATGGGCATTCAGAATTCAGTACCTAATAGGAAATTCATAAAAGCATCGTAAACCTGGAAATTTCATGTGAACTGCGGTTTTTGAAAAGGCACACCCTGTATTTTATTTTTTTAATCGGTTTAGATTTTTTTTCATTTCAAATACATATATACTTTTGAGGTTATTCCTGGCAGTTTTTTAAAAATATAGATATTTGCTTCCAAATCTAAGGTAGCTGTGGAACGCAATGGAAGTTGCCATGAATACAATTAAATTTTTCTATTTGACATATCTTTAAATTCGTGACTTGTAGTTATTAATTGCAGCAATTATGTTATTTTCGAAGCACCAAAAATAAATATTGAGAAGATATCCTAGTGGAAAAACATGTGTGAACTTATATAAACGTTCATGAAATAATGGGTCATTGAAACGAAAACCCAGGACTGTTTGGACGAATGCGAATCAAGAACTAGATATTCTTCTATATTGTCAAGGTAATAAATTCATTTCAAAGTTCTAATGTAACATAAGTGAGATAATCCCATTTTTCTAGAAAACCCAAGTGAGTCCATACGCGATTGTAGTGGAGTCTTACAATATTCATACAGCAGGGTGCAAAAAATTAACAAAAACAAATCATATGCACGATCTTAAATGTAGGAAGGTTCAAAAATTAACTACTTGGGATCGACAAAGACGTTTCGACTTTTGCAGATTCATGTTGCGCCAATTGGAAAAAATCCCAGATTTTTTTATCATATTATTTGGACCGACGAATCTAGTTGCAACACGACCAACTAACCGTTTTCAAAAAATTCACATCACTGGGCAGCTGAAAATCCAAGTAAAACTTAACAATGTCACAGATCTGGACGACAGTCTATTAGTGTGTGGTGCGGTATTGTAAAAAATCGTGTCATTGGAAGAATGTAATAACTTTCAGTTAATGAATACATATGAAACAAATGTCAGTGGTTATATTATTCGCAGTCCCTCTGATATAAAGAAATCGCATCGTTCTCATGTGGCATTCTACAGCCGCCTCTAAGATGAAATATCGATATTTTAACCTTCGGTCAGGCGCAACCCTAATCCTAACGGTTTCAGGCACAACTTTGTGAGATTAAGGCGGGAAATTCATGTTTTAATGAGAAGAATTTGCTAGAAAATGGAGAGGTCGTTCAAAAATAGTTTTATCATTCAAATACACATAATATATAAAGAAAATTCCAAAACATGAATAAAAATTGACGGTAGAAATTAAAGAAAGATAAATTCTGCGGATTTCAATATAACAAGGATATTTGTATAAAAACAAAATATAATTGTGATTATATATGAAAAAAACCAAGCGTCTATTACTCCTGACAACCGCTGCCAGGTGAACTAGAACAATGGAACTTTTATATTGTACGATATCAGTCGGTTTAGCATTCCTTTCTCTAGTGAAGTTTTGTTTCCCTTCATCTTTATATTTATATTCGTATATTTTACTATAATTTCAAGAATATTTCCCGAAAATATGCATTTGAAACATACGGTGATTTTAATTTACTTGCATTTTCTTGAGTCTGAAGCCTATATACCCTGAAAAAAAATACTTGAAGACTCAAGCGGGCTCATTTCAACTCACAGATTATATCAAGAATTGAAATAAATATGACATATATCATTACTTGTTCTTTTGTTCGAGTGTTGGGAGCGCCAGTGAACGACTTTTTCATCCAGAAATACTGAAATAATCAAATTCGATGGTACTTATGTCATCGAGCGCAATCCATCCAGGAGATTATTGCACTCTTTTCGATCAACATCAAGGCTCTGAGGAGGTTGATATTGCACATAAATGTTTGCGATATTAAATCAAGAAGCTACAGAAAGTCCCATCCCTGAGCGACAAACACCGCCGTGAGAAACTAGAAAAAACCATGCACTTTATCTGAGAGATTAGGTGCGCCTGTTCGAGGGTTAACAAAACTGCCCGAGATAACCTCCATAAAGTATATATATTTGATATCAGGAAAACGTGCTCTACCGATAAGAAAAACAAAATACAGGGTGTGTCTTTCAAAAAACAACAGTTCACATGAAATTTTCGGGATAACGATGCTTTCATGCATTTTCTAGTAAACTTCTTAATTTCAAATGCCCAAACTACAAATTTGCCTTTTCGAACGTTCTTGTACGACCAATATTAACTGAGATATAGCTATTGAGTAAAATATAAACAATCACCCTGTACATTGTTACCCAGCAAACATGGTGATGCAAATGTAGCTCTTATGCGATGTACTGTTTATCTCCCCAAGCGTTCGCATTTGCATCCAAATATCCGCCACATCAAGTACGCATTTCGGAAAAATGAGTAGTTGAATATGCGATCGTAAAACAGGTCACATATGATACTCCATTTCTTGTAACATTTGTGATGCTCATGCGAGTAAATTGTAAGACCACTTTTCATTATTTCCTTTCGACGTCGCATGGGAATTTTGATGTGATACTTAAAGATATTATCAAATAGGAAGCCATTTCTCATCGCATTTGAGACATATTTTGGTATACTCATTGCGTTCATAAATATTACACCATTTTTAATCGGTGATTAATTCAATTATTGCAGGGGGATACTAAAAAAATTTATTCGAACAAGAAATATAATAATTGGTAACGTCAAGATAGAATACAAAAAATGAAAAAAGACACAAAAGAATGTACAATATGAGTGTGAGAATTAATTTTGTTGTTGGGTTTTTAATCTGCCTTTCCTTTTTTGTCTGGCATGTCACAACTATTCCTTCTCATAGATTTCGAAGTTCTTTCCCGAAATTCCACTATTCCTCCTCACCACATCTAAAAGGAATGAAAGTAAAAGTTTAGATGATTCTTTATTTTTATTAGCAAGATAGGAATGAGTTCGATCATTTGAAATATAATATTAGATTATAAGAGTATTGTGCATTTCTCTTCTCCATCCTTCGATGAATGATTAGGGAACAGAAATTTTTAACTTGAGCAGGTTTAACAATTTTATACAACTATTTATTTCATAAGTTCAACTTATTTCAATTGATGAGAAGATAAAGATATAACTGCGAGAACTGCGAACGTTTTTTATTTTCATTCGTCTAGGTTTCAAAATCATCAGATGCGGTAGTTTGTCTACAGTTAAAGATCGAAGAAATCCTTACTCAACACTCGCTGGCTATGAGTCCCAATACGAACGAATATTTGCATCGCATGGGAATCACATTTGAGATACCCTTATTCATCGTCGAAATGTTGAGAATTTTTCTTCCACATTTCGTTAACGAAGCGATATCACAAAATTTAAAGGTTTTGAACGCATATGCGAGATCACAATGAAGATTTTATTTTATGTTGAAAATGTAACTTTACAAAAGTGTCAGGCGATGTAACGTGTTGGCTGGGTATTCATACCAGAAGAATTCTGTTTATTAAAGAGGTAAAGAAGGAACTTTTTTCAATATCTTGTCGGTTGAGGCAGTACGAAGTCTGTCAGGTCAGCTGCTTCTGAATATAAATTACGAACAGGCTGCTCGTTTCCGTTTTTTCCCAATTAACTGCCGGTTTGGAATTTCCGAATCCTCTTGAAGCGTCTTTAAAATCAATAGATATCTAGAGAATCTTCCTCGAACTACCTAATCCCGCAGCTCCCCCAAATCCCACCTCTCCCAAATTACAAAACGAATAGAAATCAGATTGGAGTCCCTCAAATTCAACCTGATGCTCCCGATGCCCGAGTCTTGGGACACGGCGGTCGAGGACCTAATTAAAATTTTACCATCGTCTTGTATTCAGAAAGGATAGGTCTATCCCATGACGATGTATTGGAACGCCTGAGTGGCGAGATTTGAATAATTGAAAATATTCCCGATATTTCGGGCCCTGAGCATCAGCATCCGTCCGCCAAGGAGATGCGCATAAAGCGTCCGCGAAAAAATTGAATTTTCCCGATGGTCTCCCCAGGAGCCGGCTCCAATTGAGCTGGCCCGTCGGGCGGAAATGGGATTTTCCCGTTGTTTTCGATGGGGGGGGCGGCAATTTGCATGCACGTGGCGCAATCGACGGAAAGACGAGCGGGGCAGACAACAAACAGTATGGAAATCCTGTATGTTATCGCGAACGTGAGACAGCACTAATTAAAGCGCCCCGAATTGGCACAATAAAGAGAAACGACGGGTAATTACAGCAAGAAAACACTCTATATAAATAGCTTATCCGAGTGTCCGGGAAAGGGTAGGTCGGGGCCAACGATTCGAATGGCCCTGGTGGAATTACCTTCAGAATGAACCGCTGCGATAGGTTTACAGAGTTAGGCCTTCACTATGCATGAATCAGGTTTTTTCTGCTACAGATGGAGTTTCTGAATTGATGCGAAAGATTTCAATGGGTGATTCTTCAGCAGGGGCATGCCGAAGCCAAATTTCTGGGGGCAGGAGGGACTAAAAATCCCCCAAACACAAGAACTATTCAGCTGAATAATATTTATGTTAAGTGGATCTTTGGTCACTACAATTTGTCCAACTAATGTGATAGCATATTTAAAAATCAAAAATATGAAAATGAGTTCATTCATTTTCTTATCTCGGAATATATCGTAGTTTTTGGTCCTGAAAAATATTCTGTTTTCTTGTGTTATGAAATATTTGGTTCATCTATGGGGGATGATTTCCTTTCTTTGGGGTCCCGTAGCGGTCTTCAAACATCTGAAATGCCGAAAAATCATCACCTGGAAGGTCGTTCCCGGTTTGACAAACCCTCATGGCCGGAGAGCAAGAATTTGTGGATTTTGAATTTGAATATCGAAGGAATTTCGAAGGACAAGTGTATTACGTCTCTAAATTAGCTGATGAACATGGTATCGCAGTGATTCTTCTGCAAGAAACTCACACGGCAACAACAAAAAATCCTCGTGAAAGAGGACAGTTGGAAGGTCTTGTATTAATTGAAGTTTTGAAAGTTAAGCTTGTTTTGTTAAAAAATTATTAGTTCGTAATTTTCAACAGATCAAGAAATAGAGTAAGGCCCCCAGACCTTACTCATCAAGCTAGCGAGTATGCACACACTATTTAACACATATAAGTCTGTCTATACTGTGGAATTCGTTACTTCTGTCTGGGGACCTTGGAATCTTAGATTAAAAGGGGAAATGTATGGAGTTCTTTTTCATTTTTCCAAATTTTGTGACATTTCTGTCTTGAATATTTATAAACCTCCGAACATTATTTGGCCAAGAAATCTGAATGTTGATTTTTTTGAAGTAGCAAATGCATTTCTAAAATGGGTGGTTAGTTTCAAAATAATTTTATTCATTCTGAATAATCAGTTTCTTTCCTGCTTTCGTCTTTTTCATTTCAGATTAAGAATTGCGAGTCGTTCTGTGAAAAATCTGTTTATCTGAGCCCATCGACAGATAACATGAAGATCATCCCAGTGATGTCTTTCAAGATTTTCCAGATATTCAATATTTGATGTTATTTTATTTTACGGGGAGACAGGTTTTTTCGGCTGACGTTTTTTCTCCTGGTTGGATAGAATCGTATGATACTAGTGATGATATTATCGCATGATTCTAAAGTATCATACGAAGAATGTTATGATACCCCGTTCTTTTTTTTACCTCAGCTCAGGTACTTTTTGTTCCAACATTTATTGTATTATTTCAGCCGTTTTCCAAAGGTGAATTTGTCATTAAACTATAAACAAAGTTCAAAGTGACTCTCAACAAAAAAAGGGAGTGCCGATAGAAGTGAAATCTAAGTAATATGAAATTGTATCGTCGAACTATTCGATTATTTTCGAAATATTTCTGGTTAACAAAGAAGTGTTTATGATCAAAAATCAAGAAAGTTCGAATTGATCATCAGTAGGTCCTCATAAATTGAAAATTATCCGGAAACAATAATCCAATAGGTTGACGCTCTACTATACAATTCACAAGTCACTTATGTTTCATTTATATCGACAGTTCCCGAAGACTACCACGTTTCTGTTCTCTTACACTTCTGTGAATAAACTAAAATTTAATATCAAAGGAAGTATTTTCTTCTGAAAATTCTATTCATTTTAATCTGTGAAAGGAGTATATATTGGGAATGAACAGTTTCAATACGATTAATCTCATCAAGTTCATTCATCAATATTCAATTATGTGAGTTTTTTTTATTGAATTTTTGTGTGTGAAGTAAATGCAAGCACACTTTATATTTCATTCTTTGATTTTTGTCAGTTTCATATTTTGGTGCTACTCAAATCTGCAAGCATCATGAAACAAGATATTTTCCACGAAAGAAGGAGATTCCATAAGATAAAGAATTATACATGATGGAATGCTGAATCAAACATCAAAGTTAATTACTTTTCACCTTGAGAAGATTCTTGATATTGAAACTGTTCATTCATAACATTAGCCCATTTTACAGAATAATAGGAACAAAATGTTCAGAAAGTATATTTCGTTAGATAAAAAATGAGCCTTCCTTTTGCCCAGAAATTTCAGGATATACAGAAAAGCAAAATAATCAAGGAATAAAACAAAATGTGTTATAGGTTTGAAAACCATCATAATTTGGGTTTGCGATTCCGAACTCTTTGCAGAGTGGAGTGCAATTTGTGGCGAAGAACATTTCGTTCACCCTTACCTTATCGACTAGATTATCCAATGTTTCAGCAAGTGATGCTCTACCTCATGTTGCCTGAGTCAGTTTGAACTTTTTTGATGTTTAGTTACCCATGCGATTCTTTTATCATGACCGCCTAGATCTGCGAATCTCTCATTCATTAAGGTTGCAATAATTAGAGAAGTTACTCTCGATAACACAATCTCAAGTCAAAGACACTAAAAACAAAGAATATTCTCTGAATACAGTCTCAACATGGTTTCGATTGTTTCGCATTCGAATACATCTTTCTCGAGAATGAAAAAACGAATGAAAACATTCTATATTTCTGGACAATAATTATTGAAATATGAGTGTAATCCAACTTGTCGCATGAAGAATCCTCCATCGAAGAAGCCACAAAAAAACAGTCACAAAACGAATATCTGGTAGCGATTGAAGATGATGCCGATAATTATGGGATAGTTTTTTCTGATGATATAACGAACGAAACCTGAACAGTGAAGATACAGTTATTATTCTCGAAAAATAGAGAAATATTTCTGAATTATATTCAAAAAACAAAAGTTTACAGTTATTCGATTCGACATATCACTGAATCACACCCTGTGCTACCCTATTTTCAAGACTTTTTTATATAGCGTCAAGCTTTTCGGCATTTCTCTTTGAACATCGCCACATGATCGTTTCATTACGGGCTCGTCGGCTCATATGACGTGTTGTTCTTCAGGCGGCTCATCTCCTATTGCAGAAATTATTGTCAATTCTCTAATCAGGACACTTTTATGGGGAAGGGAAAAATATTATGAAATCTTTTTATTTTCATACTAGTAGTGAGAGAAACAAGTGTTTGAATACGAAAACACGTTGTGGGTTTGTTTACATTCAAAGACAAAGTTTTCAATATTCTCACTTTTTTAGTGCTGTTAGTTTCAGGATTACAATTCCATTAAGGTTAGTTCTGAAATTATTTGCGTTGCTTATTTATCCGTTTAGGAATGTCTCCTGTATTTTTTCATTATTCAAATGTTTCAACATTTTTTGTATTATTTTAGCTCTCATTTTTCATAAGAATATATATATATATATATATATATATATATATATATATATATATATATATATAATGAAAATAAGAGTTATTGAATGAGCAAATTTGAAACGGCAGTTTGAATATCTTATAATTTTTCAAATATTAGAAAAAATGTCATAGAGGAAAAGAAAATATTTGAGTGGAGCTTGCAAATGAGAACCACAAAAAGAAATAAACATGAATCGCAGAGGCTATAGCCTGTACGCAAAAAAACTAAAACAATGCTATATCAGAATCTACATTATTTTGTTTACAAATTCTTGTTATTGAATATCATACATAACATCGATCTATGAAGGGGGCCCCCGACTAAAATCTTGCGGGGGGGTCCCAAATTTTGCGCTACGCCACTGTCGTCTATCTTTCTAAGATTTTTGTTCTCTCAAAAAGTGCTCAACACGACTCAGGGAGTTATCAATTCAAAAGGTGATCAAAATATCAGGGGGGCTGCCTGAGGGCGTCCATAGTCATTTATGCGCTCAGGTTATCCAAATAGTTTTTCTGAATTCCGTATGTTTATCCTTGAGGATCAGGCATTCCAGCAGACGTGTTTCTACTTTTCGTCAATATATTGCCCAATTTCAGGTTCCTAATACCCATTTCATTAAAGGATGCCATTGGTTTAGTTTCTGCTGGATGCTTAACCTCTAATGGGGGTTAGCAATTTTGACGGATGGATGATCAAACGGAGGGGCGGTATCCATAACAACCTGGAAAATGTACCTTTGGATTATATATACACTTGTTAACTGCGCGAACTCGACGAACCTAGTTAGAATTCTCAAACTCACATGGCACTTTAACGTAATGTGGAACTATGATGGGAACGTAATAAACGCGGAAGGGAGTCTCTAAATATTGGGGTTTTAGATTAATTCGTGAGAAATGATCCGAGCCCGAGCCATACGATGTCTGAGATATTGTTATCATGAATATCCGCTTTATGTATCGTTGTTTTCAAATTCCTCATGACAAGTCAAATGTAAAATTCGAGTTAACTCTCTCATGAGAGCACGGGTATGTAGATTGTTGTAAAAAAGGAGTGTTTTTTCTAGGTACTTCTCGATTCAAAGGTATCGTGAGATTTATTCAAGAAATAATCATGATGAGCATTTTGAATACTCTTGAAATCGCATACTCCTGATATAAACTGCTCCTCATAAAATAGGAATAATAACTTAAATTGCAAGAAAATATAGTTTAAATGAGATTATATGATGAGAATTCCTATCAGTATGATTTCCAGTTGCAGGAAATAAAATTAATTTTAGCATGTAGGTCTGATGTAGTTGAGAAAAATCGAGTGGAATAACGAAATTTAAATCCCAGAGAATTGAAGAATTTTAAAACCATCCACGACCATCAATAATAGCTTGACTTCTTTTCTTCATACTACATATATGGTTGTACATTTCTTGAACATTTCTTGAGGAATTTGGCCTCATAAACGGGACAGAGGCTCTCTCATATCATTTGAGAATTCTGGGGTATGTTGATGATTATCCAAGTTTCTTTGGAGAATATCCAATGCATGATCTATGCAATTCAAATCTACAGAGTGCGGAGGTATTCGTTAATGTCCTCGTGCGCGGTCCAGGGTTATCTTCTAGAAATTGAAAAGTTTCACCAACAGCATTGTGAAAATTTGGCAAAACATTGTCAATGACATAGTTATAGTGTGTAGTTGAAACTGATCCCAGGCTATACCATGACACTACCCCCTCGGAATGGATGAACTTCTTGGACAAAGGGACGATTAAGGGGTATGCGTGGGATTGTCCATACCATGCTCCTTATTTTCGAGCAAAACCGAATACTGATTTTGCCTGCGCCTCATCAAATCATTATTTGCCCCCCCCCCTGAGAAAAAATTCTGCGGGCGCCCATGGTCCATACTCTTTTTCTTCGAGAATCTGAAAATCGGTCATTTGTGGATTCACCAGTGAAGAGGACACAATGCCATTTTTCGTTCCGATATGTTGTCTCACCCATTCCAGTCTTTGACGCTTATGGTCACCTGTTCATAGAACTACTCTTGAAGGACGTCTAGAACCTAAATTCACCTCTCACAAACAATGTCTGATGATTTCGATGGAAACTTTGACCCATCTGCATTAGGAAGAGCATCCCGTAGCATTCTACACGCAGATGTAGGCTTTCTTCATCACCGAAACGCTGATGAAATAATCCTGAGCAGTTGTTTCCATTCGTCGCCCACCAAGCCTTGGTTTTTTCAACATGAAACATGTCTCCTATTTCAGAGTCGGAATATCACACTTTGGCTGTAATATCCCATGGCCCTGTTAGCCTCAGCGTTTGTTAATTTATGTCTTGGCATTTTCAGAAAACTCGTTTCAAATATAAATAGTTGATAAACTGACTCCATTTTAGAATGAGAACATTCCTGAAGCATATACTCAGAACTAAACTTCAGAAAAAGGCGACCGGATTAATGAAATGTCTCATACTGGTTTTTATTGGATCGATTCTATTTGTCATTGGGTATTATATGATTTTACAGCTATTTTTTCGAAGATACATACTTTTCAAAACGATTGAATACGAGATCCCTAACTCTTGTGGAGCAGTAGGTATACTTCATGGGTGGGTTCAAGAAATTACAATCAAACAAACTTTTTGCTTCGAATTTAAAAACTTTTTCATCGAAATCTTGTTTCTCGGTGCTATGGAAGGCTGATGATGCCAAATGATGCTAAAACCTTCATTTTTTTTCAATGACAAAACACGATATCGTTTCTCCAAAGTTATGATAGAAAATCTGTGAGCATAATAATTGAAAAATTGTATTCATTTTGACGATTACTATTGTGAATTAATGCATGTTTCGAAAACAAAAATATTTTTTGACACCTGCAATAATTTGAGTTTAATAAACCATAGAATTTTGAATCACCTTGTATGACGAGAAGCAGTATGCATAGAATCTTAGCATTCTGCATACGAAATTTATATAGTATGGAAGTTGTGGATGTTCAATCAGAGTTTTGTTTCGAACAAATGAGAGGAGATCAGAAACTGATGAGAGTAGGTATAAGAAAATGATACCAAAAAAATCGTGTTACCACGAGGAATAAAGAAGTGCAATAATATACTTTTTGCATAAGTGGCAACACCGCAGCACAGAAAATATTTCAGATCGATAGAACACCAAAGTTTCAATGAATTCTTGCTTCCCGCTATTCGTGAACATCTAACGTTCCATCGACCGTGGATCACCCTGTATATACGGAGCTTTCGGGAAGATATAGATTCCGTGAAATCAGGTAATTCCGGATGCCCGACGCTGCATGAATGGGAAACAGCAGGCACAAATGTTTACTCAATTTATCAGCGGATTCCGCGTTCAATGAAAATAAGAATCCATTGTGATCCTAACAACAATGGCGTTTCTGTCTGATTCGGGCCAGTCGGCCGTTTCGGTAGTTTATCCGTTGTAATTCTGTCTTGAATTCCACTCCCATTATATCCCAGTTTTCCCTCCGGTTGTTTATTGAAAAAAGGTCTGGATAATTGAACGAAAATTGCCATTTCGATATTTATCGCTGAAAATGGCCGTGGCAGCCAACTCTAATGAAAGCCCATAATTCTGGACCTCGCAGATAGGATAAACACGATAGAAATAATGGGCTCCGGAATTAAAAGTTCATAATTTACTGTTAATTCGACCGTTTTTTGAGCTCCTGCATGTTCTTCGAAATTCGTTCGACCTTGTGGGAACCGAGGGAGGGTTGGGGTTATGTAAGCACGACCGACTGAACCGTAATCTCTGAAAATATGTAACTGGTGAACTAAGGAACCGCGAGGGTGGCAATCGGTGATGCACCCCTTTTGGCCCTTTTGTTTGTACTGTTTGCAGGGTTTGCACCAGTTCTCTTACCGTGGAAATTTTGAATATTCAAGTGTCCCCATAATGAGGACCAGTCGAATTCATTACGAAGCCTTGATATTAGATTTAGGTTGTGGTTTGATTGGAGATGCATTGAACACTGACCCTTTGATAAGAATAGTTTCAGCCTCTTTAGAGGCACAATCAATCACTCATCTCAGAAATCTTAGATATTATCACAAAACTACCTGAGATCGAAAAAGAATACAGATCGGGCAAACAGAATGGGAAATATCACACTTTGTTTTCTTAAATTTAAATCATGATTATTTTACGAGGCAATCACATGTAGGTTCCTCATGACAACCTGACTGAATATGAGAAATTACCAAGATAGGCGAGAATCAGAATATCCAATTGCGTTCAGGAGTATTGAGAGTATAAGATCTTTGAATTAATCTTGCGAACAGATTATGTCGGTATTTGAATTCATGACATATCGTTCACCTATTCGAGGATTGGGAAAGGGCACTACCTACTGGAGAGTCAGTGGCGATCACTACCTTGTAGGAATCAGTGATAGGTCAAGTGGTGTTAGTACACGACCTTGAATAGAAGAGTCTCGACATTTATTGTTCGATGGACAAATGAATCTGCAGTAACTAAACATCGTTAAGTAACCTGAGCAAGAAAAGAAGAGGTATTCCTGGAATAGTTTCTATATATAGCTGTTGTGATCGTTTAATTATCTGCAAATAATATTGCATATATGAGACATGATATGAGATATATGAGAATCGGACTATCCAATTGCGTTTAGGAGCATTGAAAGTATAAGATCTTTGAAGATATCTTGCGAACAGATTTTGTCCGTATTTAAATTCATGACATATCGTTTACCTATTAATGAATAGGGAGAGGGGAAATCCTACTGGAGAGTCAGTGGCGATCACTACCTCGTAGGAACTAGTGGTAGGGCAAGTGGTTATACAGGGTGCGGCACGGAGGATGGATGGTTTTGAAAAAATAATAAAAGCGTTAATTTTTACTCAAAAACGCATTTATTGACGGAATCAGATTCTCAAAGAAATAGCATTTGAGACAGTCAAGTGTGGAAAATCACATCAGGCATGTGGTGGCCGAAATCGGTGATGCAGTGCTGGAGGCGCTCTTGGAAGTTCGCGTAGACACTCTCCAACATCGCTCTCTCAACTTCGGCAACTTCCACGCGAATAGCCCTTTTCAATTCGTTATGAGGACACCTCAAGGCTAGAGTATACGAGACCAAGCCCCGAACTCTGGACGAATTGAAAAGGGTTGTTCGCGTGGAAGTTGCCCAAGTTGAGAGAGCGATGTTGGAGAGTGTCTACGCGAACTTCCAAAAGCGCCTCCAGCACTGCATCACCGATTTCGGCCACCACATGCCTGATGTGATTTTCCACACTTGACTGTCTCAAATGCTATTTCCTTGAGAATCTGATTCCGTCAATAAATGTGTTTTTGAATAAAAATTAACGCTTTTATTATTTTTTTAAAACCATCCATCCTCCGTGCCGCACCCTGTAGTGCACGTCCTTGAATAGAAGAGTCGTGTCCAATGAACCGTTAATGGTTCATTGGACAAATGAATCTCCAGTAACTAAGCATCGTTAAGTAACCTGAGCAAGAAATAAAGAGGTTTAGTTCTTTCCTGGAATAGTTCCTATAGCTATTTTAATCGTTTAATTCTCTTCAAATAATATTGCAAGTGCCGAGTGTGAACCTACACTTTTCGCTCCTCGTTTTTGGACTTCGTCAAATTGGACTCCGTCAACTGAACTAACAGAAAAAGTTCGAGAAGAATGAATATAAAGTTTACTCTGACAAAAAAAATTGCACATTACACATCCCAGTGAGTAGACATCGTGCCTAAGCTGAGGTAGAAAAAGAACGGGGTATGATAACAATGATATTAGAGAATCATACGATATTATCATCACTAGTATCATACGATACTATACAGCCACGGGAAAAAACCTGTCTCCCGGTAAAAAAAATAAAATGAAATATTGAATATCAGGAAAATCTTGAAAGACATCATTGTGATCATATTCATGTTATCTTAATCTGAAATGAAAAATGACAAAAGCAGAAAAGAAACCGATTATTCAGAATAAATCAAATGCATTTTAGAAAAGCATTCGCTACTTTGAAAAACATCAACATTCAGATTTATTGGCCAAATAATATTCGGAGGTTTATAAATATTTATGACAGAAATGTCACAAAATTTGAAAGAAATGAAGAAAAACTCCATCAATTTCCCCTTTCCGAATCTGTTGAAAATTACGAACTGATAAATTTTCAACATGACAACTTGTGAAAAATGAATTAATACATAACTTTCAACTGTTCTCTTTCACGAGGATTTTTTTCTGTTGCCGTGTGGGCTTCTTGCAGAAGAATCACTTCGATACCATGTTCATCAGCTAATTTGGAGACGTGATCACACTTGTCTTTCGAAATTTCTGCGATATTCAAATTCAAAATCCACAAATTTTGCCCTCTGGTCGAAGGGGTTTTTTCATACCGGATACGACCTTCCAGGTGATGATTTTTCGGCACTTCAGATGTTTGAAGACCACTACGGGACCTCAATTAAAGGAAATCATCTCCTATAGATACACCAAACATTCTATAATACGAGAAAACAGAATATTTTTCAGGACCAAAAACTACGACATATTCCGAGAATTGTCATTCTGACAAATTAAGGGAATAGGAGAGAAAACTATTTAATGTATGAGTAAGACGCAAACGATGTTGCAAAGTATCAAACCACTTGAGTCTACCGTTGATAAAATGAGCTATGCACTGTCTCCCACTCATTATAAAACCGAAAAACGAGTCACAAAAAAGCAAGGATATAAAAAAATGTATATAAGATAAAATTAATCCGGCCGATATTAAGGTGGTGATCAGTAAAATAATATCTGTCAGCCAGAGACGCGTTGTGATAGAATGCAAGGATGGGGATTCCTTCAAAAAATTACAAACCAGTGCAATGACACATCTAGCGGATGATTATCAGATAGATGTTCCCGACTTGATTAAACCGAAAATCATGATTGTTATTAGGGAGGAAGATTTGGCAGATGAAAATATTTTCATGGGTAATATCAGAAATCAGAATTTCTCGAAAGAAAATCATGCAGGTAATATTGTTTTTATAAAAAATATACATTCCGAAAGTCAAGAAATGTTACAACGTAATTTGGAAATCGAATCGCAAGCGATCCATACTGTAATTCAGAAACGGCGGATATATTATGTTGGATGGAACAATTATGAAATTCGAGAACACATTAGTGTATTACGTTGTTATGAATGTTGGCGAAATAATCATAAATCAGACAAGAGCACAGTAGATAGATTGGTTTGTCCGATTTGTAATGGAGATCAGAAAAGCTAATACGGTGAGTCAACATGTAAAAGAATGCTCAAACTGTAAATTTGCGCACGATGATATGAAAATATCAGGCATTTCATTTAATTACATAGTATTTGATAGAGATTGTACGACCTAAAATTTTCGGATCGAACAAAATCAAATATTGATTATAAATAGCAATTAAATGATAAATTGGGCATGTGTAATAATTTTGTGTATGAATATTGGTGGGTTAACTACTCATATTATTGAATAATTGCATTTATATTCAATAGAAAACCAATGATCGTCGGTGTGTCCGAGACACACATTACCGCAAATATTGAGAAACGCGATTGCGGGATTTACCTACTCATGTTATCTTATAATTTTACTTCCAAGTAGAGCCGAACTTTCGTAAGAAAAAATACATTAAAATATTGTTGTTTCATGAAGATTATTATTTGTAAATTTAAGAAGAACGTTTTGGCATGTATATCACCGAATTGCGATTCAAGATCATACTGGTCATGCTAATTAGAGGGCGTTTCTCTCTCAGAATTCGGTGGGTACTGCTGCTGTGTGGTTGTTGTAATTGTTTAAATATTATATGTTTTTGTAGAGTTCTGAAGAAGGCCTGCGACTGCGGCCGAAACGTAGACGAAGAATAAAAAAAGGAGAGAAAGAAATCTAGCCTTTCACTTAACATCTCCCCGTCATACCCCTTACCAATTTATATACTACTCTAATACGGGATTAACGTTACCATACGTTTTTATTTATTTATTTATTCATTTATTTATTTATGAAAATGGGATACAAACAGGTTACACTCAAAAAAGCATCCACTTAGGACTAACAAAAATATTAAAAGTGTTTACAAAAGTGAGCCGTTATTCAGAGAAATTTCACATTTTTACTAGAATACTAATGTATATGCACATATATCTTCACCATGATGAGGAGGACAACAAATCACAGACAAAAAATCCACTTTCAGTTGTAACTACAATAAGGCAAAAACAGACCATGAAAAAGAGAAAACCAGGATCAAGGATGAAAAATCCTTCTACAATTATTCCTGAAGGAAGGCAAGGATAAAACAAAAATATCCAAATTTCCGACATATTTATTAAAGAACTCACACATTCTGGTCATAGGAGAATTCTTACCAATGTTAGTTCTGAAAGCTCCACTATGAAGCAGCTGCCTATTTCTGGTTTGTCTTGATGGCACATGATAATGCACAAATGATGTCAACTCCGGCGAATCGTAATAGTTCTTCAACACCTTATAGAGGAAAACCAGATCGGAAATTATCCTCCGCTGCTCCAAAAGTTGTATACCGTAACCAGCACGGATCGCACCTATTCCCAATGTAACATATTCTCTAGTCATTTTGAAGTGAAGGAATCTGATAAATTTATTTTGAAGTCTTTCAAACCGCAACTTATGCACACTATAGTAAGGGGACCATACAACACTGCCATAACTAAGTTTACTCAAGACGAAGGAATTATATAAAGATCTCATTGCTGCCTCAACTTGGAAGTCTCTGCATAATCTACACAGGAAACCCAACATCTTATTTGAAGCTGACATGACAAAATCAAAGTGGGCATGGAAATGAAGTTTAGAGTCGAAGACTACACCAAGATCTTTAATTTGCTCCACTCTATCGACAATATTCTGATCCAATTGGTATTGATAATCGATCCTATTAGATTTCCTGGTGAAAGAAATAGAAGCACACTTTTTGTAATTAATTTTCAAATAATTTTTAGAGCAGTAAACCGAAAACCTCTCGAGATCTTCCTGAATCTTAATGCAATCTTCAACAGAAATTATCCTCCTGAAGATTTTCAAGTCGTCGGCATATAGGAGAATTAGACAGTGTTGGAAACAGTCACCTATATCATTGATGAAGATCAAAAACAGCAGGGGACCAAGATGGGAACCCTGGGGAACTCCCGAGGTAACCACGAATGGCGAAGACAGGTAACCGTTCGCACTGACAAGCTGACTACGGCCACGAACATAGGAAGACAACCACCTCAAAAGATCTCCCCGAACACCAATCGCAGCCAACTTCCCCAGCAAAACATCATGGTCAACCTTATCGAATGCCTTACTAAAATCAGAATAAACCGAGTCCACCTGAACTCCATCATCTAACGCATTGAAAATATATTCAGCATAAATTACAAGGTTGGTTTCAATGGAACGCCTCGAATAAAACCCATGTTGACACTCCAAAATTGACGATCTTATACTGGGAAATAAGCTATCACAAACAATACTCTCAAAAACCTTACCGAAAATCGACAATTTACTGATTCCACGGTAATTACTGACATCACTCTTATCACCCGAATTCTTGTAAATAGGAACCAGCAAGGCAGTCTTCCACACTGCCGGAAATGTCCCAGATTGGATTGATTTATTAAAAATTATACTGAGGGGAAGGCACAACCCAGATGCACAATGTTTGACAAAATACGACGGATACTCATCAAAGCCCGCTCCCTTACTCTCATCCAAAGATCTCAACTTATTTTCAACCAACTCGGGAGTGAAAACCACTGTACTTATTAAGTCGTTGTGACCAGAATGCGGAATATTTTGATGGACACCTCTACAAGGCTCATAAACTGAATGGAAATAAGAGGCAAAAAGCTGACATATATCCTTACCTCCCTCAGCTACAGAATCATTATATTTCATTGTGAAGGGTAAACTTGTATCTCCTTTACAATTGGATACATAGTCCCAAAATTTTTTCGGGTGTGTTCTTATTTGTTCCTGCACATCACCCAAGTATAGACCATAATCAGCATGAATGAGACCCTTACTTAGCCTTCTCAAAGATTTGAACTTTTCATAATAATATGGGTTACAGAATCTTTTCCACTTTTTGTGAATTTTATTTTTTTGTTTTAGTACATTTATAGTGTTCTTAGAAAAGTAAACAGGATATTTCTTATTTAGTATTTTGATTTTTGGGACATGTAACTCCCTACCCCTCTTCAGGACCTCATAAAGAGCGGAAACAGCCCGATCGACAGAAAGATTCGAGAGAACATCCCAGCTTTCACTCAAAAATAAACTATTTAGTTTATCGTAATCCGCCCTTCTAAAATTATAAAAGTATGAAACTGAAGTATTCAGCTTTCCCAACTTAGAAAAGGTGACGTAAAATTCCACAGGGGGATGGTGAGAATCTGGATCGACCAAAGGAAGGATATTCTCTCTTAGATCAGACGGTTCAGTCCTCGAACAAAAAATCAAATCCAACATTCTGCCATTCTTATTTTTAATATAACTATATTGAAAAAACTCTCCAAAAGACAAGACATCCAACAAAGAGGAAGAAGAGTTATCGGTATTCAAAGGAATAAAACAACTATCACACTCACTAGAAATCCAGTCCACACCCGGCAGGTTGAAGTCTCCGAATATGACCACTGGATCACTTCCAATCTTACCGATGTTATCCTGAAGTTTAGAAGTAAAGCACGACCTAGCGTAGTCATCTCCAGGAGGTAGATATAAGCAACATACATGGATCTTCACTTTTCTAACTTTATTGAACACAGTGACCCATAGGTCTTCTGCTTCACTTTGGAAGGACGGCTGATGCATTACATCTAGTTGATACCGAACACCTATCATTACACCACCCCCGGATTTTTTGTTCCTGATATTAGCGGCACTTTCACGGTCGCGACGAAAAATCTTGTAGACGGACAAGTCACACAACTCCGCATCCGAGACATCACCAGCAAGATTTGTTTCTGTCAACAGGTACAGATCCGCATCAATGTTCAAAACATTTAATCTGAACGTTGTCAATTTGGAACGAAGTCCATTAACATTTTGACCATATATCAACAATTTATCCATTAAAACAATCGACTAGATATTGAGCTCGAATTTATACACCTGAAAGATGTCACTCTACATCCTCTCCAAAGAACCGCGATCTCTTATGGTGAAAATCCGGGATGAATCCGTTTTCCTACAGAATATAACGCCATTCTTAATCCAAACATATTTATACAGCTTGGTTTTCGCTGTCTCTCTAGCTTCTTTAAATAAGATCTTATTGGCAAGAGTGAGATGTTCGTTGATATACACATCGTCTGAAATGCCCTCAAATGACAACCTAGATGAATGGCCATTCCTGATACGCTTGGTCCTCGCTGCCAACAAAAAACGGTCTCTTTCTTTCCTTGAATTGAATTTGATTATAATATTCTTTATTTTGTTCTTAGCGGTATTCTGATTCAATTGTACCCTATGAACATAGTCAATGGTACTGGTAACTAGTGCACAGTCCATCTGTTCACCCATCTCTTCAACCAAACGATGCAAATCCTCGCCTTTTTTCTCTGGGACTCCCTGTATTTCAACGTTATTTAGTCGAGAAACCTGTTCCAAATCGTTAATCCTAGCATGTAGGTCATCTATTTCAAGCCTCATATTCTTGTTCTCTTCGGACAGCTGATCCGTTTTCCGCGTATACTCGTTCAATTTTTTAATTTCTCTCTCGAACTCCGAGATTTTATGGCTACAAAATTCGACAGACTGCAGAAGAGCCGCCTGCGATTCGCGAATCTTAGCAAGTTCCTCGCGTATTTCTACAAGAGCATGCGATGCCGAGTCACTTGTGTTATGGCTCGAACGAGGTATCGTGGATTCCCCAACAGACTTACGGGAATTCCTACAATCTAAACATGTCCACATGACACCCTCGCTACGTAGATTATCGAGCATATTGCCGACAATGTTGATACACAGACCGTGATAAAATCTGCCACAAAAACTACCACATTGTAAACCTGGGTTCTTACGATTCACTGGTTTCGCACAAACTTTGCATGATCTTTCAACCATTTTCACCTGCCAGACGGAATAATTATCGACAATATTAATGAATCTTTTTATCCAGAAGTCTTCAATTAGATATTCACTAATTTCCAAAAAACCGCTCGAATTAATTTCACCGAAGAAAGTATTCGATATCGGAGCTCTCGAATAACGAACCGTACCATCTGCAAACTTGTGTTGAACAATCTTATAATATAATAGTCGACATACTGGAGATTGTATTGTATATTTGAATGAGGTTCGATGGTTTTCTGGATTTGGATGGATCACTCAAAACACAGTAGCATATAAATATGAAAAACAATAAAACATATAGTGGGCTGTAATAAAACCAAAATTGATGTAAAAAAAATTAATTTTGACGGTTATACAGAAAACTTAGAAAAAAATTTCAATAAATCTTATATTGATAGTATCAGAGATATTGCTCAAAGTATAGAATACAAAGTCTTGAGTGATCAAAAGATAAATGCTTCAATTAGAAAATTGGAGGATTTCAATAAGGTAACTATCGACCAACTTCGAAAGATTGTTTTTTCACTAAAAACCAGAGGTAGTGCCGATGATTGCTTGAATGTAAAACTGTTAAAGGATTTGTTTGATGTCATTGGGTTTCCACTGTTGAACCTGGTAAATTTGGTGATTTCTAATAGCCAGTTTCTAAAGGACCTAAAGATCGTTGATATTGTTCCCATTGCAAAAGTGGTATTTCCAAGGCCTCCTGAAGACTGCGAACCGATTATTCCTTTGTCAATAACTGGGAGATCATTAAAATTGTCATAAGGAATCAGTTTCACGATTATATTGAAAAAAATAATTTGTTTCAAGTGGGGCAGTCTGGTTTTCGAAAAAAATTATTCTTGCGAGAGTGCCGTCCAACTGGCAACTCTGAAGTGGCGAAAAGAAATTATTAGTGAAGGGATTTTTGTCAGTGTATTTATAGATCTGAAACGGGCATTTGAAATAATAGTTCGTAATACTCATACTCATGAGTAAGTTGGAAAAGTATGGCATCAAATCGAAAGCACTAAATCTGATGAGAGATTATTTAAATATAAGATACCAAAAGACCCGAATAAATAATGTTATTTCTGGTGAGATATCGGTTGACAGTGGTTCTGAGGCCCCTCTTGTTTTTAATTTATGTAAATGATTTGCAAGATGTGTTATTTGGGGACGATACAGTCCTGTCAGTGGCTGGCCAAAAGTATGATATAATAATAGAAAAAGTGAATTCGGAACTTGCAATATAATATGATTGGTTGTGTGCGAATAAGTAAAAAATAAATTATGATGAAACTAAGTTCTTACTTCTAGGATCAAAATCAAATTGTTATGAGTTCAGAATTTAAAACTACAATGTTTGTTTGCATGGTATTTCAATTGAACATGTCAATGAAGTGAAGTATTTAGGCGTCATATCAGATCAGCTATTAACGTTTTGTAATTTTTCAAATTATTTATGTAAGAAATTGGGAAAGAAAATGAGAGTTTCTGGTAAAATTCCATCTAATCTCCCCATGTCGGCTCGACTCTTGGTGTACAATTGTATAGTTCAACCCAATTTTATCTATTGTATGTCTTCTGTTATTAAATTGTACAAAGGAACATATACGGGGGTTGCAGGTCATTCAGAACAAATGTATGAGGATAATTTTGGGATGTGATAGATATGTTGTGGACCAAGTGATAAATCCGGGCATTTTTCATAATGCCCGGGCATTATAAATAATGACAAACCATTTAGGGCAAAGTGATTAATTATGGTTTGAAGTTTCTTATTTATCACATTGCCCTGACATTATGAATATTGCCCAGTCGTGTTTAGGCAATGTGATAATACACTTATGTATGGGCGGAAAAGAACGCGGGGGGATACGCTATAATACTAATAATAATAGTTTATTAGGTACCCTCAAATAATTACAGGGAATGTCAAGCAAGGATACAATTATATACAGATATATAGCATAACAACAAAACAATCATAAATTTCGAAATATAAACACTTTAATGATATACTAACCCACATAATCACAGACAAACACAGAAAGTAATGGAAATGACAACCGCTAGTCTTTATAGTTTAGGAACAAAATATGGTGTAAAAAAATTGATCATCGGGAGAAGGAGATTTCACTGAGAGGGGGTGTGAGATAGTCATCTAAATGTGGCGGACAAGGATACAGTCGTTATAGTTGCAAAGGTGGCTGTGAGTGCAAAATGATGCATCTCGAAGTGCCATCAAAGCAGAAATTGTTTCAATACATAATAAGGACTTATTTTGTGTAAATTATTTGAATTTTCCTCTAAGTTTTTCTATTCGTTTAAAGTAAAATTCATTTTGAGTTTGAAAACTCTAAGAATTATATCATCTAGGAAAAGAAAGAATATGTTTATTTTTTGTGATTATTGTTTTGGTTTTTGTTACATATATGTTTCCAGTGAAATCATGTCAATCATTTGAGTTTTTTTCTAAGTTTTACTATTTGTTCAAAGTAAAATTCATTTCTCTTCTTCAGAATGAGTTCATTACACTTCTAAAAACAGTGCTGTGATGAACTCCATAACAGCATTGTTTTCAGTTATATTTTTGGTTTTTTGGTTGTCTACATAGACATTCGATCCGATCAGATTCCAACAAAAGGCGATTGTCAATATGACATAATTTGAATTTATGTTAGAATACGTGCGAATCAAATTTAAATCCCGTAATGTGCCAGTTTTCGTAACAGTCACACCTACTGCCAAGATACAATTCAAAAGTCAATAGGGTGTAAAATCTCAATTGTTCATTGAATTTCGACAATATTTCATGAAACTTGACTGAAATAGAGAAAATATCGTCTTACATTCGTTGCAGGAGGCAATTCCAACACTTATGCTTTCGAATTTCGCATTTGTTTTGGAATATACCATTTAAGTTTGAAGATTCTGAGAATTATATCATCTAGAAAAACGAAATATATATATTTTTGTGATTAATGTTCTCTTTTTTGTTACACATATGTTCGAAATAAAATTATTAGAATTAAAACCTGGGTTGAATCACTCTGCCGAATATTAAATATGCAGTATTAATAATGCCCGGGCAATTCGATTATTTCAATACTTATTATCACATTGCCCTCTCATATTGGGCATTATTCATACTGCCCGGGCATTTTTCATAATGCCCAATTAATCACTAAGTCCATTATAGATACACTCCCATCAAATGCATGCTGGATGCTTTGAAATGGCTGACGATAGAGGAGTACAAAACAAGTTGCTGACGACAAGGCATCAAATGCATTTCATATCATTAAGAACAAAGGACAATTTGAATATCGAATTCACCAATAAGAGTTTTCTGATAAATTCTTCGCTGTATGACGATGTTTGATTGTTTAATGCATTCCCTGATGAAATAAAAAGATCGACAAGTATTCGCGGTTTTGACAGAAGTGTTTGTGAATATCTCAGGAATGAAAGATAAGTAAGCCTTGTTATATGAATAGTATATTGTATATTTTGCATGTTTTTGAATAGCTGAGTGCTAAATAAAGTTTATATTATTATGATCAATTCATACTTGATTCAAATCAACATCACATTGGAAAAGATAATGAAGAAAAACAGTGCACTGATGCAACACCGAAACAAAATATCTTCATAAAAATAAATAAACAAAAAAGAAAAGACCCAAATAAGAAAATAGAATACCGTTATATCTTGAGTAGTAAATTAAAATTTTGCTTAATTTTCGTAAGGATGAAAAAGCTTCTTGTCAAATTATATCATCTCTATCAATAACGAGTAATAACAGAACTACGAAACTGTGTCATTGTCACTGCCTCTAGAATCACTTTGATATCTTGGTCTTTCGAATGACGGAAAGTTGTGTCTATGATCATTGCAACATCTTATTTTTATCTTGATTTTCTGTTTCTTATTTTGTTTTGCGATTGTGTCGAAATTCAATTTATGCCATTTTTAGATTACTACATTTCGTTACTCTCTATCCACATTTTCTCTTCTTTTAATGTTTTCTATCAGGACGAAAAACTTTCAAACAATTTACTTTTCCGTGTTAAATGGATAAGGTCGTAAGTTTTCCTGATGAAGAAAATTAGCCTGTGATAACAATCCTTCAGTCTCATTGGAACTTTGCGCTAGGTATGCAGACACAATACCTGATTGTTTTCAAAGAGTTGAAACAGAATTATTATTCCATTTGAGTAGGTAATATAGTTTATTGCCCTTTGAAATACTTCCCATCGGCTTCCCTACCTACTCGTTCATCTAGAAATTAGCATTGAGTAATGTCCTAATTTACATTTGCAGTGAATTTTTGTGGTTATTCAGATAAAATCTGTCGCTAGTAGTTATAAAACAAAGATTCATCCAAGTCGGGAACAAGAAAACACATTTGGAGTCTCATAAATCTCTATAAGAACGAAACTGTGATATTTCACTGAACGTAAATCAAAAAGTCTTGATTTTTTACGACAGAAAAGTCCATTTCAGATTAGATATCGGGCGAAGTGCTAGAATTCTTATGAATTGTTGAAGAGATATGAAACTTTTCAAATCTAAACGACCCAAAGGTATACATCAACTGTTTAAAGCCATCTCAACAAATTAGTGAATTATTAAACCAACTTTAATTAGCTGTCGTAGAAATATTACAGATCCAACCGCATCTTCTCAGACTATTCACAAAGTTGTCCCAACTGCTGAAAACGGAATGGCACAAAAGGGGAGAATCTTAATTATAAAATCAATTGGAGTTGTTTGTGACGTTTTTCTGATGATGTAATTATCAATTTCTGGCCTATTGATCAGGAACAAGTGTTTTCGAGGATGAATATTAAACACAATATCGTCTAATAATGAATTTCTGATTGAGATGTAGATTAACAGTGAAAAGGAGCTGTGGTATTCGAGTCTTTCGATTACACGAATCTCCGCATCTCGACATCGAAAATTCATCAGTGCGTTTGAATTGGCTTTTTTGAGATGTTATTCAGGCTTTATTGTTCTCCACTTTCGTCATTGTTAAGTTGGTGGTATCTGATTTGTCTTCTAAGCAATTTGTATCAGTTCCATACATTCTATGATTGTTTAATTCTCTTAATGTGGGTAAATCATTAGGCTCTTTTTTGACCAAGTCATGAATATTGAACTTTTGAATCGCCTATCCCTTACCTATATAGGGTAATTTCCACTATCAGAAATCAAGCTAGGAGAAATTATGAATAGCATACTCCCATATATTGTATAATCGAACGAGAGAATTATTGGAGTTGAAGAAAAGATGATACGATATCTCTAGTCCTCCTGAAGAAATTTCTGGGAACCTATAAATTGATGATAATTCATTTCGATAATAACTGTTTTAGATTCATACGTTTCAAGAAGGTGTATAGTATGGCCTTAGTAAAAGAAAAGGATTTTTGGTGATTTCAGTTTTAACTTTTTTTTCAATCTTTGGATTTCCTTCCCAAACTGTAACTGTAAAATGGTGGGAACAGAGTACAGCATAATTTGAAGCTTTCTCTAATCATACATGTCATATGAAAATACGACGTGTTGGGTGTTTCATAGGTCTGTCAAAATAAAAAAATGGGAATATGGAAATGAAAAATTTGAGAAAGTGAAGCTTTAATAGTTGTCGTACAAACTAAATTGTACTGACTGAGAAAAATTATGTATGATTCGAAGTGAACATTTCGAATCAATTTTTATTAAAGATTCTGCAGAAATATCTTGATTTCAACATGGACCTCATTTAATGTTCATAAATTCAGCTAGATGAGTTTCGACGAAGTTGAATAACTCATCATCATCATTTACAGTGACATGCTTCCGAGTTCCGACGAAAATGATCTTTTTCAGAAGTAAAATCAATAGTGTTAACTGTCTCCAATTCCAATTTACTTATTGCTCATTGTTAAATATGTGCATGTACACGCCAATTTGATCTCTGGGTACTTTTCAGGGCTTTCAGTTCAAAGTAAATCGCAAAAATAATTTATCACTTTGGAGAGTATCATTTATTGCCAAATAACTTCTATTTCAACAGTGAATTGCCAACTAACAAAAATCATCAGGTTCATTTGAAGAAATCTGTTCAGTTGAATACTTTGAATGATATTTTTATACAAAAAAATCAAGATCGTCTTAGGTTTATGGCAAGGTACTTGTATATGGTGTAAATATAGTTTTCGAACAATTATTATCAATCAAGTCCTCACAGCCCAAGACGTAGTATTTACAACTTTGCAGGTCCAACATGGCTCAGATTATCATCCCAAACCAACATTCATCATGATTCATGCTAAACTGTGTTCAAAGAAAAAATTTCGTAGCATCACCACGATCCACAATTTTCATGTTTCAATTATATTCGTTTTGTGAATTTATTTTAACGTTATTCGCTCTATTACTCGTGTCAATTTCGATATAAATTGAGTGCTGATTGATGATGAATATTCGGAATGAATATCATCAATTACTACGAAAATTAGCGTGATGAAAATTGAAATATCGACCAAGTTATTGTGGAACAACAAAATGCTTTTTATATCGATGGAGCGGATTTTCCTTTCACTACATCTGCGAATTGGATAATAATTGGGTTCATTTGATGAGCAGAACATAAAACTGTTGGTTACAACTGAAATATCTTGGGCCAAATAACAAACGAATTAATACCTAGAAACTGATTCGAAGCTTGTTGTTGAGGAGTATAGTATCGGCATTATCTTCGTTTTTTCTAAGGTCGGTAACTAGGCGCTATGTGAAAATGGAGTCTCTTCTTTGCTGTTCATGTTATTTTTTTCATCTGATGCAGTCAACAGCATCGTTCGTGTTCCTTAATTCTTGTGTTGATACTTCGCTCTGTTGTATCAATTTAGACTCTTCTGCAGTCACAAGGATTCCTGTAAATACCATCTTGAGAAAGTGGGTCGGCTTTGTTCTGATCCTTTTCCGAAGTTTTTGTGTCGGCTTAGAAATGGTCACGATGTTGTACCCCTTCAGAATTCTACCAACTTTATCTGTGAACTCAGGGATATGGCACGATAGCTCTTCCATTGAGGATGATTTGTGACGATTATCACGTGTGGAAATTTCTGGTCTTTTCACTCTCTGGATTCTTGTAGCATTATATCCATTGGCGAAGAGTTCATGCTGTGACTTTTTGAGTTCATCCCCCAGAAATGTCAGCTCGCTCAAACGACGGGTTCTATCTACGAGTGTTTTGATAACTCCTCGTTTCTGTTGGGGGTGATGATTTGACTCCTTCGAAAAATATCTGTCAGTATAAGTTGGTTCTCTATGGAAACTGTGTCCTGGTTCCCTATTAGGCTCTTCCAAAACTAAGACGTCTAGAAAGGGTAGAGCACCATCATTTTCGATTTCCATAGTAAACTAAGTATTTGAGTGCATTCTGTAAATATGGGTTAAGAAGACTTGCAATTCTTCATCTCCGTGCTTATGAACTACCAAAGTATCATCCACATAACGTAGTCACGTTTTTCATATGGGAGAACACCAAAAATTGAAAGAATTAAACTGATTTGGAATTTCCACTAACGCAAACTAAATAACTCAAAGAGAAACACATATTCAAAAAATTTCACATTTCAAACATTTATGGAAAAACAATTCAGGAAAGATATTTTTTCTTTCCTTTTATAAACTTGCTCATTGATTATTTATTTTCAGGATCCATAAATTACGATTCAGAAAAATAAAGCTTTGAATCACATAAAATAAATATTCATTGGAGGATATTGGAATAGTACAATTGAAGATTCGAATTTCATGCTTTTCTGAGATAAATATCTACCCACAAGGATCTTTTGGTACTATAAAATATTCAATTCATTTGAGTTTTATCATTGAAAAAGATGTAATTTGACGAATTCAATGAACGAATGTAAACATTTTTTCACAATACAGACACCAATGCAAGATTGTGTTGTATCCTTTCTATAAGAAATAACAGCTTGCATGTGACCATATTAATGAAGGACACAAATCTTGAAAATGCCTACCGCAGATGTAGGTGAAAAAATTTCTAATACATCGTGCACAATAAGCAAGGAAGACTTTTTCAAAGTCCTTTTATTATGTGTTGTCAATAGGGATGATTCAATTTGACACGAGGTATTTTCATTTTACATAATATCTGAAATATCTTCATTTGTGGTTCATGAGATAATTAGCAGTATTTCTAAGATATACATGAAAATCGAAAGAATTAGACGGTCTGGTAATAAGTTTTGTATACTTCTCGCAACAATTGAACGACAGAAAAAATTTTTGGTGTTTTTCAATATCTCAGTGAAAAAAGATCGTATGAAAAATAAAAAAATCAACTTTTAGAGCTTGCAGACTCTACCGGCGGCCATTCAATCCTCGGATAAAACTAGAAAATTTTTTTTTTATTTCTCAAATTTTTATTTTTGCTCTACGAATATAAAAATTTTTTTTTGAGCAAGACCAATGCAACGCCCGCATAGTCTGTCTATTCAGGTCTAATTTGGTTTTCACCACCCCCGGAAATGATCATTCGTCTTCGAGATATATCATTTTATTTCTGCAGAAAATTTTATATAAGAATCAATTATGTTTGATGGGGAAAAAAAAATTTTACATCAAACGGTGATGTGAAAAAAGAGCAAGAAAATGCCATTTTGCCATCTGTTGGTTAACGGATTCTGTATCTTCGTCAATATTGAAGAGAAAGCTGAGGTTATTAGACAATTTCACAGCCTCATATATCCCAAGATCCTTACAAATCGGTAGATCGATCGATTCAGTGGTTTTTCTGAACCGATTTATTGAGATTTTAGTCGTAAGAAAACGGAAAATAGTTTTTCATTCGAACTTTCCATATTATTTTCTCCTAATAAAATTTTTTTGTTTCGATCTTCAAGAAATACAAAATTTACTTATAACTGAAAAAAATTTAATTAATAATTTTCGAAATGATAAGCACAAGTTTAAGGAACAAAAACCTTGTTCTCTTAATTGTTTCAAAATTTCAAGCGATTGGTCGAGGAAAACCGCTTCGCTGATCGATCTACCAATTTGGGGAGGTCTTTGAGATACATCAGGCTGTAGAATTTTCTTATAACGTTAGCTTTCCCTCCAGTATTGACGAAGCTACAGTCCGTTTATCATCAAATGACAAAATTTCATTCCCTTGTTTTTTTTTTACATTACCACTTCAGGTGTAAAACAAAATTTTCCTTAAAGTTGAACGTGATCCATTTTTTCAGAAAACTTTCTACAGGAAAAGAAACTGGGCGTCGGTTTGATTGGCCTCAAGTAGTTCCAGAGATATCGGCAGTTGAGTGAAAAAGGGTCCTTTTACATTAAAAATGGAATATCTCGCAGAAAAATGTTCATTTCCAAGAATGGTGGAAATCAAATTAGACTAGAAGAAACAGATTATACAGGCTTTGCATCGGTCCACCTAAAAAAAAATTTCCATGAGCGTAGAGCCAAAATAAAAATTTGAAAAATATAGAGAAAATTTTCTTCCTGCTTTGTCCGAGGATTCCATGGCTGCCGGTACTCTGAGAAATTTAAAATCAATCAATTCAGAGACTAGAGTCTTCAAGCTTCAAGTTTATTTTTGTATTCGTCATACGACCATTTTTCACTGAGATGCATTTTCTGTTTTTTCTGTTCCTTTAATTGTTGCGAGAAGTATATGAATGTCCTGGTTGCTCAATTTGTTAAATTGTGTGTATTCAATATTTCAATAAAGGCGTTTCAAGTTGATGAGTTATTTTTCATTGTTCTTCATTATCATTCAGATCACGAATTTTTTATGTAGTGCGATAATTTGATTTAGGGGAAGCCTGTTCATGTGTGAAACTGTATCCTGTCAGTGGTTCAATTGGGGTCAAATGGTGTAGCTTTTCCGTTATTTCGATTCACATTTTAATGTTTCCTTCCTCTGCTGGAGAGTATTCATTTGCCGGAGAGCTGTTCCTGTTATTTTGCTCTTTTCTCTTCTTCAATTTTGTTATTGTTGCGGTGCCATTTGTGTTTTCTTCATTTCAAAGACTATATGAGTTCTTGTTTTTTTCCTATGAAATTTTTCATTCATCTATGAAAAAGTCATTTTGATTATGGGTTGGACAAATTACGAAAAATAATATGTTCTTCCAATGTTTCCTTTTTTTTTGTGGACTTCGGAAGAAGCTGGTGAACAACCTTCAGTTGAAATAATAGCATTTTTATTATCCTGAAAACGATGAAAATTACCCGAGATTCAAAACGACGCTTTTATGACATGTTTAATTTATGTCCGACGGCGGATTCTGGTCATCGACTGACTGGATCACGAAACTAGAAGTCCGATCCCCCCGATAACATAAATCAAAAATAATCGAACGACTTTCGACAAGTCATTCGTAAACGTTGCCAGAGCATCGGAAAAACACAAGAAGAGGGCGGTATAATCGAATAACATAACCATAGAGCAGACCGGGAGGGAGATTTCATCAAGCTAAAAGCAGATAAGGAGTTTATTTCTTCATCGGAGGAGCTGGAGCCATCAGATTTATTGAGGGGCCTCATTTTGTATGGCAACGACGGCATTTATAGCGTGTGGTATGCGGGATGCACAGAAAAAGATCTGCGGGAATTTTTTCCACTCTTCAATCGAACATTTTGTTTTATATACCGGTTGGAGGATTTATGAGAATGAAACTTCGAAACTTTTTCTTTCAATGGCGCAGTGCTTAGTTCAATGGATATCTAGAATCAATTCGACACAACTGACAAGGTCTTGTTGTTAAGTCAATTCTAGGATCAATTACATTGTTTGAGTTTGAAACCATTTCGAATTGGATGACGAAATTCAAACATCCATATATTTTTTTGGACCTTACGTGCTTGCAACATCTTTCACTCTGTTCATGTTGCCCGAATTTTTCATTTAGTTCAGTTGAAGGAAGTTTTGAAGTGATCATTCTCATTTTTTATGAAACCGAAAAATTTATATTTCATTGAACTCTGGATAGCAATTATTCCGTTGATTTGTAATTAATTCTTTCGAGTACATCCTATTTAGATTCCTTCTACAGAAAAAGATATTGAAAATTCAGATTTATTTTGGAATAGAGTGGGCAGAATTCACAAAATATCCATAAAATACCACAAAAAAATCAGAATGCTCGAAAATTTAACGTAGAGTGTATTTTGGCCCCTGACAAAGCTTTACAGCCCGCCTTCCAGTCCTAGGACTGGATCTCTGGAGATCTTATAAAAACCAATATCTCGAAAAGCTTCTTACTATTATTTCCTTTGACTTACAATGCCAAGCATTCTGTAACTAGGTGAATAGGAGTTTCTTTCTGCTCCCCATAGAATCTACACTCGTCAGTGTCCGATACTCCCATTCTCTACAAGTGCTTTCTGAGACCATAATTCCCTGTGAGAAAGCCAGTGGGGAAGTGTAGATGGTTCTTACTGAGATCCAAATATCTTCAGTTTCAAAATTCCGAAGAAACTTCTTGGTGTGATCCATCGCTGGAAAATCTGCCAGAGTGGTTCTCTTTCAGTTTTTCCCTTCTCCAGAAACTTCTTCTTATATAAACATTTTCATATACCACAGGAAGGTTCTGTGCCAGGCCAGTGAGTGGTTTTCGAGTATCCTCTCTGCCAAGTTTATTGACCTCTTCGTTGCCTGTGATTCACGAATGAACAGGAACCCAGATTGAAGAGACCTTATTTTTCTTGGCCACCTCATTGAGTTTGCTCCAACATTACCATATCGATTTTGAGTCGGTGATAAAGAAGTTCAGTGCTTCAATTGCAGCTTAACTATCTGAGTGAATAGCTATGTCGCAATTCTGATAGTTTTTCTCCAGATAAATATCTAGACATCTTTCCAATGCTGTTATTTCTGCTTGAAAAACACTTATACAAGATCCTAACGATACTTCACTCTTGGCTTTGGCCCCGGGATTCCTAGTGCCAGTTCCTGTGTTGGTTTTAGAACCTTCTGTATACCATGAATACACAAAATATTGGGAAATTGGACAATTTATTAACCTTATTTTTCTCACGAAGCCGACGTTTCGAGGTTGGTTTTCCTCTTTCTCAAGGCTATAATAAAAACAATCAACAATAAGATAGAAATATGGCTTCACAAAAGTGTGCATCTCTTACCTAGTCAGTAAATAAAGGTTTTAGTCAAAATATATAAAATCAATTTAGAGTAAGGTAATCTAGAGCAACAATTCATGAAACAATATCAGATTTAAATAAATAATAGGTTAACATTGAAACATTTCTTTGACACGACCACAGACTATTATCAAAACTACACAATTGTAAACAATAACATTGAAAATGGAAAACGTACCTGAACAAATGAATTTATATAAAAAACATTTATAACAATTGACTATATAATATACTGAGACCCTGTACATCCTCCCTATGATTAACTGTTTGATTCTTTTTTATGAAAATCATTTCACTGATATTTCTCGCATATCTGTTCCTTTCATAATCTAAAATTTTAACGTTATCAAAATTGAACTTATGACCTGTCGTGTGTGTATGTGTGGCTAACGCTGTTTTGCCACTATTTGATGGGTTGTTGTAATCATTTTTATGTTGTCTCATTCTGTCTTTAAGATACTGTTTCGTTTGTCCAATATAAGATTCTTCACAATTGAAGCAGGGGATCTGATATATTAAATTAGACTTCATCAATTCTGGTGTTCTATCTTTCAGTTTTGTAAAGAATTTTTTTCCCCTATCAGTTGAATAATAAGCGCAACAACAATTAAATTCTTTAAAAATTTTGTTAATAGAATGAGATAATCCAGGAACATATGTATACCATTTAATAGTATTTTCTTTGAAATTTGCTTGGTGTATTCCCATGTCGACTTTAAGACGGTGATATAGAAGTTCAGTGCTTTAACAGCAGCTTGACTATCTGAGTGAAAAGCTCTATCGCAATTCTGATAGTTTCTCTCTACACTAATATCAAGACATCTTTCGATTGCTAATGCCTAACGGTAGTGCACACTTGGCTTTGGCTCCGTGAACCCCAGAGCCAGCTCCCGTGTTAGTTTAAGAACCGTCAGTATACCATTCAACAGTATTTTCTTTGAACTTTTGGTCGGTGTATTCTCGCTCCCATTCCTCTTTATTACATGGTATAAAGAGTTTGAATTTAACACTTTATACTCATCTCATTCTTCATAAATAGGCTACAACATAGAAAATTTTTGTTGACAATAAAGGGACTAATTTCTAAATTTGAACAATTGTCTTCAATAAGGATAATTTCCAGCAGCTGATCATTTCACCTTATGTCTATGTCATATCTTCCCCACTGAAGTTAATAACCAGAAATGATATTCAACAGAAACTAGCTGGAAAATTCACAATTTCTCACGGTACATTCCCCGAGTATTGGCTTGTTCTGCTGCTAAATAATATTGCCATGTTCGTCCCGAAAATGTTCAAGTGCCAAGAATTGCTGCACCACTAAACTTCTCTAGGAAAATTGTTACTGGTACTATCTGAAATTCAATTGAAAAAAGTTCGAATCTTTGCTCTTTCTGGTAAAGTTCTCGAAATTTTCGGCTTATTCCTTGAATGATGAAAATATAGAAAAATCTTGAATTCAAAAATTAAAAAATTTTTAACCTTCGCATTGGTTACCAATTCAATTAGAAAATGTTCGAATCTATAATTTTTCAGGCCTAATTCTGAAGAATCAGGAAACATACCTTTCTGAATATCGCTCTTGGAATCCATTTATAATAAAGGTTTGTATAAGGTGTGAATGATAACATTTCAGAGAAAATCTGAAAATGTCGATAAATTGTCGATGGGTATATAAACTCCATAAAATAAAATAGGACTTCTTAACACACCATATTGTACATACTTCCCTGAGAAGTTGTCCCCAATGAGATCGTTGACAAACAAGATGAGAGGCAAAGTTCCAAGATGTTTAATGTTTACTTTTCCCGTTTATTGAGTCAGGACCTTCGCCTTAAGATCAAATATTATAAATCGTATCCTGAGGCATCTCGCTTGCAACCTGCTGGCCTCCGTTGCAACACAAACTCCCACGGCATTTTTAAGTGTTAGCTTCGATTGCTGTAACAGTCCTGCAATGAGAGATCCTTGATTCCACTTACTATCTTATCTCTAATCAGTGACTCTTCTAAAGTTCTAAAATTACACACAGCTGCCAAAGTTTTGACTTCGGTGATTAAGTAATCGAAACTTTTTCCTCCATATTGCACTCAGGTAAAAAATTTGTACCTATCATAGATTTTGTTTCTAAGAGGCTTGCAGTAATCGTGAAATGCCTTCAAGACTTCTGTAATTTTTTTCGTCGCTTAGACCAAATGTTCTGAAGCTCTTCTGTGCTTCTTCACCTGCGAGATTCAGAAGAATCGCCACTTTTGCAGACATATTAATATTCAAGCTGTTCAAGAAATCCTCCAAGTTTTCCTAGGCATCTTTATTGAACACCACGTTTTTCGGAGGTTCAAATCCTTTTCCATCCGTTTTTTTGATTGTTATTCTCACCAACTTTCACGTACTTTAATAGCTTCATTAAAAGTTCCGAATTGCAGTTATGTTACAACCATGCCACATTTTTGAGCTTTTCGATGAAATAACGAAAACACGCTCGGAAATGTTAAAAGTGGACAAATGAGGGTGTTCAAATGAGTTTTTTATCACTACCCTTCTAGGTGCAAACCCTAACAGCCCTCATTTTCGAAGAAGAAGCATGTTGTTGGAAAGGCAATTTGATTTCCTGCATATGTGTGTTTGTTTTTTCGTTGCTTTATTATTATACAGAGATTGAAAAGACGCTCAGACAAGTCAAAAGAAAAGAAAATCGATATCACTTTCTGTTAGCGTAGCGGATTCATTTTGGGACCTGTCCGAGCTTTTTACCATCTCAAAGATCTAAATTCTGCTTGGGAAAATTATTGATGAAATACTGAGTCATTCCGTATGATAATAAAGCAATGGGAAAAAATACACTCATGCAGGAAATTGAATTGCCATTTCGACAAGGTACTGCTTGATTCTTTATCCCTATTGAAAAATGAGAGCTGTTAGGGGTTGCGGCTAGGGGGGTAGTGATATCAAACTTATTTGAACAGCCTCATTTGTCCCCTTTTCAACAAAATTTGACATGTCTGAGCGTTTTCTCGTTAATTCATTTCGAAGCTATAAATTTGGGGTGGAAATTTATGTATGGCCCACCTTGTATATGGCCCCTGATCCTGATTCTTCTCATTATCTAGCACTTAGTGGAAGACAGATCCAAGAGAACATGAATCTTTATGGGAGTATTGAGAGCTTATCTGGCAGGCAGAGCTTCCAATCTTGTTTTTTCCTAATATTCGTAGACATTACCTCGCCCTGTTCTCACTTCAGCTCACACTGTGGGGGGCAATCTCCACGTATAACTATTTTTGCACAATAAGACGAAGTGAATTCAGTAATCTCGATTGCTCCGAACCCGAGGTTCACCGAATAAGCAATCCCAATTTCCATTACACAAAGAGCGGGGTAAAAATATCATTACATTTTGCGCGCACACAGATAATCAAAGCGCAACTGAAAGTAGGGATGAATTAAAATAATACAGACAGCATAACAGTTTTGCTCCATAACGCTTTCACAGTTGGCAGTAGCTCGGGAATTATCTAACTGTGATTACAACGGGAACAACAGATAAAACGCAGGTTTAATGACATTTTGCAGCAGCCTGGGACGCTATAAAATATCTGTTAATTTCCACAGACACTTTAGCAAGACATTTCGACGTTTATTGCTTAGGCAGGGTTACAATGGGGTTTATATTGTATAATCGTGAGATGAATGTCAGTCCCAGGGTTTCAGTTTCACTCCTTTTTGCCCTGATTTGTTCTGACACGCCAATCGATAACCTTTTTCTCTGCGGGTTTTCCGTGTAACGTGCCGATATTTCATTATTTTAGGTGGAACAGATGTGGCGGACCGAAATTCATCCGCTGTTGTTGATGGTGGGTTTGTGTTTTATAACAAAGGAATTATCAGAGAAAAATGACTGGGGCTGGACAACACGGAAAAACCGATATTATGAATTGATATTCTGAAAGAACCTGTGGCTTACGAAGTTTTAGCGGCGGGTTTCAATCATGTTAGTCAGACTTGATATTTCTATTCTATCGACGAAACCCTTTTGCAGCAAAGTTATAGGTTTGAAACTGTTCGTCCAACATCTCATTTCATGGCGTTTTTCAATTTTGGTGTATTGTTTCCGATCGAACGTTTGGTATTTTTGAAATTCATTTTATCATACAAATAAAGGAAATCCTTATGGAAACATAGGAATATGAATGCTTAATTCTAGTGAGCACCGACTCTAGAAGAATAGTAAAAGAATCAGAATCTCATTGCGTTTCGATAACAAATAAGTGACTGGACTGTTGGAATGACAAATCTCCAAAACAAATATTCGAGCAATGTGGATGTTTACAAACATGGCGTCCTTGAAGTATTGATAGAATACCGAAGACAAAATCAGTGAAAGTCGTTTGATGATTGAAGTAAATTTGTGTGCTGCTGTTGAAATCAGTGCATTTTGTTCTAGCAGAGAAATTGCTGAACGAGTTGATTTGAGCGCTAAAACTGCGGAATCTTTCGAAAAGAAATGGTTACAAATGTTATAGGGTGCGAAGTTGTGAAGAAATTTCAAATTAATGGGAATAATGATATGAAAAGATAATGATGAGTCATCGTTTTCCTTGAATAGAAAACATAAAACATCCGTAGTACCATATCGGTCTAGGAAGAATGAGCACCTGTGTATTCCTGTGCGTACCTAGTATCCTGAAAAACTTAATGTTTGGACAGGAATACTCAGGAATTACATCGTAGGGCCATTTTTCATCTAGGGTAATCTAAATGCTTCAAAATATTTATAGCTATCAGAATATCAAATCAAACATTCCTAAAGATTATAGAGTTAGAAAGATACGAAACGCCCTCATATCTGTGGTACTTAAATCCGACAACGATTTTTGGCTAGTTTCTTACTTTTTACACCTAAATGGCACTGAAAACATTATTCAGTACAGAATACTATTTTAGAAAGCCCAAAATTCGAAACATATTTCTCATAAATTTTCATTAAAGTGAGTATTTTTTGTTTGTCAAGCTTTCAGAGAAACATCTTGATAGAATGATATTTTCCATCTGCACATTGTTCCGGATCAAATGAAATAAGCTTCTTCATTTTTTATGATTTTATTTGAAATAATTGTGTAAGATCAACTACAATACAATGATTATGAAATTGAGAACATTTCAAAAATTTGTTTACATATCAGAGAATTATTATAACAATTTTAAGAATACTTAATGCTGTGGACTCTCGATAAAATGGACCGGGTTGTCATTTCGACGATCAAATGGCCGCTCAGATATCCAGATTTATCTCCCAATGATTTCTGAAAAATTTGGTGTATGTGCAAAAAATTGAAAGGGGGACGAATATAATCGAATTAAAGTCCGAAATAAACTTGGTGCCTAATCTTCTTAGAGATATGGGATTATATCATCATGAAGGATTTGGCTGCTGTTTGACACTTCGAAGTGGATTGAACATTTAATTTGAATTTGTTGATTTTGAATTTGGCATATTCAAGAATTTGTTCTTTTTTTCTTTTTTTATTTCTATAGAATTCATTTTTGTTTGCAAATTTTTTTTCTAGGATTTATTTTATTTTCAAACAAGTTTTGGCGAAGAATAACCTGAAGACTAGATTCCACAGAAAATTATTTTTGTCATTCATTGAGGCTAAAAAAATCCCTCCGTCAGAGTGGAATCAAATTGTCGTATTTATTTACAACAGCTTCAAAATCACCCATACCGCATTTGGAGTGTTACTAATTCGATTCGACACTTCGCGTACCATACGTTGTGCTCTTCATCCTCTCCCAACCAAATCTGTTGGCCCAGTAGTTTATTCGTATTCGATATCACTTCCTTCTGAGGTTTTGATTCCGCCAATGGTCCACTAGAATATGGCAGTGTTCGAATTTACCATAGAAACTGTGATGTTTTCAATTCAGTTTTTCCGATCTGTAAATTAAAATATGAAAATATGTTTATTTGGATATGCCATCTGAGCAAGAGAGGGTTAGCAACCCAAGAAATTGACGAGTAATTGCCTCTTTATAACGGAATGAGGCATAATGTAATCACCACAATGAAACATATCGATACATGAAAGAAATGAATCATATACCTTGAATCAGAAAGGTGCCGGGAATTTATCATAACGTGAGCACTAATTTTTAAAAAAAAAGCTTGTCCTATTAAAGGATCACTGTCTTTCCTCATTATGCCAAGTCTGAGCATTATCAAACAACAAGTTTCTTCGCGGCTACTTGTTAAAAGGGTCAACTGCGTTGGTGTGTGCCAAACTTCATCATAAACGAAATTATCGAACAAAAATTTTGCCTTCGATTTTGTGTTGTGAATGAAATTTGTGGTGATGAAGCTTTGAAACTCTTGAAAACGACTTATGGTGATTCGGTTCTACCCGAATCCCCTAAGGTTCAGTGCTGGGCGCTTAAATTTTTATTTTGTTCATAACAAAATTCGAAAGTACCTTCAATAAACATAGATCTTTGCAACTACACACTAACGTCATATCTTTATCAATCGACTGAACTTTTAAAATCAGCCTCGATCGCATATTTGTTGTAGGACAAGATTTGAGAAGGATTTGGTGCATAGTAATTCGCAGAAGTGCTCGGGAGCACTTTGGGAATAACCAAACACTGAGTCTCTTGTTGAAGTGCTTCAATTAGCACTGGTTTTAGCTCTGCAAGAATTACGGATGATTGGTGAAGAATCTGTTTTTTCTGTCCATAAAAAGATAACATGAAAATTTTCAACAACATGACGTTGATGTCCTTCAAGATCCTCTGATGTTTATGTTTTTAGTATATTTTTTTCACGGGCAATGGCATGGAACTCATCGTTACCCACAGTTTGTAGTTAAATAGGATTATGAATTGTCCAAGACGTTCCACCAGAAAGTATTCTTGGACCTGTGCTTTTTATCCTCAACGAATTTACTGATACAACACGAAATTTTCCACAGATTTCACCAACTACGGAAATGACAGCATTGTCATGAATAGATGGAAAGCAAACTTTGCGATGCATTCCAGGGATGGTGCACGCAGTATGAATTGTTGACAAATGGGAGAAAAAACGCGTTCTTTTCAATCACAGCCGAATACCATTAGTGCAACCGCAGATTTTCTGTCTCGATGTTCGAGGAGTGTGGGTAGAATAAGCCGAATTTCAAGAATTCAATTTTTGAAAAGATTCATATCGACAAATACATGCACTTTAAGTGATTTGTGGATTGAAATCCATCATTCACGCTATCTGAGAAATGAAAGAAGATGTTTTCTATTCTTGATGGCTAAGATGGCTGTGAATTTCTCAAACTTTAAGTTATTCCATCGTGACATGTGGATTGATTTTTTGGGAAAATGGTGTACATGGAAAAAGAGTATATATGCTGAACGTATTTTCAGAGTAAGAAGATGGCGGTTTGCTGTATTTTCGTATCAGTTTATACTTGATCTTCTAGTCTGGAAGATTGAACGAGAAATACACTGACAAAAACCGGTCCATGAGCTTGAATAGTTGTTCTTCGAAAATACTGAAATATCTATCATAATGCTCGATATAAAATTTGTTTGTTGATCTAATGAACAAATTTTTTGTTATTTATTATGTAATGATTTTGAGTATTAGATAGATTTATACCTAATTGTAGTGATGAATTCCACAAACACGATACCCATAGTCCATGAAACTATGATGCAATGATCGTTCACTGTTTATCTACATTTATTTTCAACACAAATTTATCCATCATTAGGAAAGGTTTGCTCTACATGGATTGGAATTTGAAACATTTATATGTTTCAATCTCAGAAGATTCTTGATAACAATACTTGAAAAAATAGTATCATGTCCAATCGAGTATTGAAAATGCGTCGTCTAAAAAATCCTGGAGAGAATATTTTGAATTATTTTTCGAAAAATCATTTTCAAACAAGATTTCATACTGGACTCAAAAAATTAAACTTGTAGAATGTGCAGAAATAGGGTTATCTTTTATTTACCTGAACGAACTACTGGGTGGGCCACCTCTAAACAGGAATGTCGATGAAATCAGTTACTTTCACTTGTGTGATACTGAAAAAAATTTCATATCAGCATGAGCGCTGTTTCATTAGAAACATGCTGATTTAGAGTTGCCTTATAGACGATTGCAATTTCTAAAGATTTAAATTTCATGTAGAAATGAGTGACGCCCCACGGGCATCAATAACAGCTTCATTTCTTCTCTCTATATTGAGGTTGTTGAACATTTCTTGAGTAATTTGACATGCTTTCTATAGTATAAGTCGGTCATATTCCCAGGACAAATGTGCAGGCGCATGACCGTTGAAACATATCGCGGCCCATACCAAACCCCTACCCTTCGGAATAGATGGACTTCTTGGACATAGCGACTATCACGGGGTATGCTACTCTTATTGTTGGAGTATCTGAAAATTGTCCATTCCTGGATTCATCAGTGAGAAGGACACTACGCCTTTGATCGTTCCTATAATTGATATGTTGCCTTGCCCCTTCCAGTCTTTGACGCTTATGGTCAAGTGTTGATGAAACTCCTCTCAATGCACGTTTTGAATCTAGATTTACCTCCCTCAAACGAAGTCTGAATGTTTCGATGAAAATTGGGACCCCGTCTACATCTTAAGGAACATTCCGTAGCATTCTACTCGTAGATGTGGGCTTTCTTCTCCCCTAAACAGTGATGAAACGATCATGAACAGGTGTTGTTGTTCGTCGCTCATCAAGCCTTGGTCTTTCCAACACAGAATCTGTCTCACTATACATATTCCGAAATCGAGATATCAGAATTTGGATGGGTTGAAGCTTTTTCGCTACAACAACCTGAGCACCCTGTAGCATTCGGATAGCCCTATTAGTCTCAGCGCTTGTAAATTTACGTCTCGTCATTTTCGGAAAACTTTTTTAAAATCGAAGCTGTTCATGAACTGACTACATTTCGGAATGAGAACATTCATGAAAAATATGTAAAGAACCAAACTTTAGAAAAAGGGCGACCAGATTGAAATGTCTCATACTGATCTTTATTGGATAGATTTCACAGCGATTTTCTCGGAGATTTACATACTTTTCAAAGCGATCGAATGCGATATCCCTAAATTTTGTAGAGCAGTATATTACGGCTTTATTATGGAATAAGTAATGACTCATAATATTACATTGCATCAAAAACACGTGTTTTAGTTAAAATAGTTATTTCTCTATTACAGTATCGTAATGAGTTCATTACAGTTCTACAAGTAGTGCTGTAATGAAACTCATTACAGCATTGGTTTCAGTTACAGTTTTCGTTTAGTGAATGTCTGTACTGACCTCGGATCCTCCCAATTCTCAAATAAAATTATTTAAAATTCCATAATCTGTTAAATTTCGGAAGTCAAACTAACTGCCAGGATACAATACAAAAGTCACTAATCCGAATTTTAATTTGAATTTCGAGAGTATTTCACAAAACTTAACTGAAATAGAGAAAATATCGTCTGATACTCGTTGCAGAAGGCTATTTCTACACTCATGCTTTCGAAAACTCGCTCTCTCGTTCCTCGTTTTCGAATTTCGCATTCGTGTTGGAATGGGAGCTCATTCTGCAACTTGTTTTGGAATATACTCTTATGATACAAGAGCAGAAGGCATTGACATTCTTACACGAGTTCAATATTCCATGAACTAGTGTTAGAGTGAGCCTTCTTTACAAGTATCATGCATTATGCCCTCTAATTCACTGAATTTTTATCGAAATTACTGAAATATAAATACACAAAATATTGGGAAATTGGACAATTTATTAACCTTATTTTTCTCACGAAGCCGACGTTTCGAGGTTGGCTTTCCTCTTTCTCAAGGCTAAAATAAAAACAATCAACAATAAGATAGAAATATGGCTTCACAAAAGTGTGCATCTCTTACCTAGTCAGTAAATAAAGGTTTTTGTCAAAATATATAAAATCAATTTAGAGTAAGGTAATCTAGAGCAACAATTCATGAAACAATATCAGATTTAAATAAATAATAGGTTAACATTGAAACATTTCTTTGACACGACCACAGACTATTATCAAAACTACACAATTGTAAACAATAACATTGAAAATGGAAAACGTATCTGAACTAATGAATTTATATAAAAACATTTATAACAATTGACTATATAATATACTGAGACCCTGTACATCCTCCCTATGATTAACTGTTTGATTCTTCTTTATGAAAATCATTTCACTGATATTTCTCGCATATCTGTTCTTTCATAATCTAAAATTTTATTTTTATAATGGATGATAACCTTCCACTTACTGAAATATTTATTGAAATGTCACGATCATACGAAGTTGAATGAAATCTAGTAATTGTCTGAAGAAGGGGTCTGATATAGACTCCGAAACGTTACATTTAAGAGTTCAAAGTGTTTTTTTTTTTTTATTGTCAGGCAATTATTTCTTTTCGGGAAGTTTTGGCCCCTGGCAAATTGGTGCTCAAATTTCTACGCAGTGATTTTTCTTATATTATGCACAATTTTTTTCTAATTGTTTTTTGTTCCGAAGACTGGGAGAGAAAACCCAAATTGAGTTATCAGGATTATGAAAGATTGTCGTATATTTACGACAATCATTTACGTTTAATCATTTTTGCTCTGAACTCTTAAAAATATTGATTGGCAGAAATGTTTTCTAGCTCATCAAATTTTCATGTCATCAATAAATATTACTGAAAAGTGTTACAATGAAATAAGAATGAAATATTCCAACATTGCTTTGTTCTACGGGATGTGGCGGAATTTACGCATTCGCCACATGAGTAAAGAAAATTGTTTTTTGTGTAGGTAGGACGATTCTTCAGATGAGTTTGTTGATGAAACTTCTATAAATTGTTCCTTAAAGTGATCTGAACTAACTGAAATCGATTCTGTCGTGATACAAAAAAAAAATCTTTTCAACTTTTAGGGTTCCATCAGGCACGACTTAGATGTTCGATCCTTTTTTAATAGGAAAAAATTGTTTGCAGAATACCCGATATCAACGAGTTCACAACGAAACAGCACTCAGCTGGTGAAGATTTTTTCTGTTATCACACAATTAAAAGTAACTGGTATCGACACACCTGTCTATACCAGTCAAGCGAGTAATTCGTCCAGGTAAATAATAGAAAACCCTATGTCTGCACATTTTTCATGTTGCATACTTCAAGTTCTGTATGCAATTTTCTCATTATCCTGATGTTACACTCTTTATGTAGGACTACAAGATTGCCAGAGTTCCGTTAATTTTTCTTCTGGATGTAAATTAACACTTGTGATGTCAATCTATCAAGTTGAATCAGAAGACTTGAAAGAATTTATCATTCCGAGTAAATTGTATCCCATTTTTTTGGGACGCTGTTCGCCGTTGCGAACAAGATGACCCCAACTCCGGCTCCCCTAAAAAGTAACATCCCGCCAAACGAGCTGTATGAATTTTAAACGTTGCCTCCGAGTCTGGCAGCGATCCCTTATAGCCCGTAACGACCGAACATTTCAATAAAAAACCGACATCACACCTTTCTGCGATAACCATCCACCTATGAGGAATCATCAATACAGCCTTCCAGCACGATTCCCGCCATTAAAGCTATCAGAGCGCATCAATCACATCTTTCCTAACCTTTCTCCCTCTTTCGCAGGTATAGAGGGGCTGCGAGATATGCACATGAACGTCCCGGAGGCTGTGAGACTGGGCGATACGATCACTTTGTCGTGCGATTACGACCTGGAGTCCGTGGCCCTTTACACCATCAAGTGGTACAGGAACGAGGAGGAGTTCTACAGATTCGTCCCGAAGGAGTCCCCGCCGTCTAGGGTCTTCGTCATGCCCCATCTGCATGTTGATGTGAGTAGGTCTTTTCCATTTCGAGTAATGGTCTTTACGTGGGTATGGAACTGACGATTTCTTGCTTTATCGTTATTGATATTGAACGGAGGGTCGTATAGGTAAGGTAGACCGAAACATTGAGTGCGTTTACAACCTCCACTCATGGAGGAAAGTACAGGAAAAAATTAAAGGGTTCAGAATAAAATTTTTTAGATAATTTTCTACAAGCCATAACCTCGAGAAAAATGGTCGTAAAAGAAAATACCAAAAAAGGAAATTGTACCTCTAGGTTTTTGCTTTTGGATTGAAACTTCAAAATTCAGTATCCTCGGTGAATTTTGAGTAATATAAGAAAAAGCAACAACATTATTTCCAAAATTGTTTTTTGTTCTGTTTCTTAGACCACGGGCTTGAATTTTTCCTTCTTGTTCGAACGCTATAACGGTCGGATACTTCGTTTAATTAACTTCAATTTACCACATTTTCATCGTGACACATCCACTTCTCATGGGGATATCGATCTCAAAATGAAAAAAGATATTTTTGTCTTTGACCATCTATATACTACCAGTAGATCCAAAAATCACACATAAAGTTAAAATAGGGTTTCGAGAACCTGAATAATTTTTCTACAACGGCGTTTTATTGCTTTTTCTTGAAACCCTTAACCACCGTAGTGCAAAAACAGTATAGCGCTTTTCACTTTATTCAAATTCAAAATTTTACAATGAAAAGGAAATATGTCGAAACTTGAATTTCAGTTGCTGTTCTCAGGACCACCAAATATTATACAATAAATGGAAAACGCATCTATAAAATATAAAAACATCATGTATCCCCAAAAATAGAAATATCAAGGATAACAATGACAGAAAATCATTCATTTAATCCTGAAAAAACACGCAAATTGCAAGCAGTGAACATCTCAAATATTATACCTACAATTTTTACAAATTTTACTAGTTCATTCCAAACAAGTCGACTTATGACAAATTATGCAAAGATATAATGTCTTTCTTTTAATTCTGGGTGGGCAAGTGTGACATGTTCTTTATTCCAAGTTTTTTTCATGACTTTCTCTTATTCCATGACAGGAATGGATCACACCGCTTATTTCAAAAATCCGGAAAAAATCACCATCGGCCATTTCCGAGGATGAATGCTGGTAGAACATTTAGCACACTTTCCATCGAAAGCATTATTTTTCTTTTTTGTCGTATTGTAAAATACAATAATTTCAGGTTTTTGCGAAAATTCATCTGAACACTATGTATGCATTGAAGATATCTGTAACGATGCTTTGTTCTTCTTTGGGACGTATCATGATAACCTTATATCATTTGTGAAGCTATACAAAATTGAAATTGATTCTCTTTTTTGTTGTGGAAGAAAAGCCAATCGAGAAGATAATGGTATTTCAATTATATTTTTTTATAGTTCCGAAGTAAATTTTCTCTTAATTTTTCTACCAATTCTAGTCATGAAAACCAGTTATCAACTGTTATATTCCGGTTCGTGTGGAATATGGAACGTATTTTATTCATTATTTGAGATTCAAACGTTACGAATGATTTCCAAATTACAAAAATTGTTCTCCGAATATAGAGAGAACAGTATTCGAATACAGACAGTAACACCGTAGTGCGGTTTCACAGACGGCTCCGGAACTTCAAATACATTTTTCTTGCAAACTGTTACTACCAGAATTGTCTCATTGCAGACATTGATGGAGGATGCGACCATTTGAAGGTAAGGAAGCGATAGTGCGATAAAATTTAAGTGTGTATAAGTTAGAGCGAATCAAATTTCTGCCGCGGTCTCACAGACCGCACTACGGTGGTTAAGGGTTAAAAAAGATTTTTTTCCTTTGTAGCACGAATTTGAAAATTCAACTAAACGAGGGCTTCTGGTGTTCTTCTGAAACATCAAGCGCTGGATCGAACATATCGAGAAAATCAATAATGATAAGTTCAATGGGTTAAAAAACACCTACAAAGAGCCAAATCAATTCAGGTCTTCGTAATTCCCATATGCATGTTGATGTGAGTTAGTAGGTCTTTTCCATTTCGAGTAATGGTCTTTACGTGGGTATGGAACTGACGATTTCTTGCTTTATCGTTATTGATATCGAACGGAGGGTCGTATAGTTAAGGTAGACTGAAACATTCAGTACGTTTACAACCTCCACTCATGGAGAAAACTACAGGAAAAAATTAAAGGGATCAAAATAAAATTTTAGAGATAATTTCCTACAAGCTATAACCTCGAGAGAAATGGTAGTACAAGAAATAACAAAAAAGGAATTTGTACCTCTAGGTTCCTGCTGTTGGATTGAAACTTCAAAATTCAGTATCGTCGGTGAATTTTCAGTAATATAAGAAAAAGCAACAACATGATTTTCAAAATTGTTTTTTGTTCTGTTTCTTAGGCCACAGGCTTGAATTTTTTTCTCTTCTAACGCCAGAATGGTCGGATACTTCGTTTAATTAACTTCAATTTGCTACATTTTCATCCCGACTCATCCACTTCTCTTGGGGATATCGATCTCAAAATGAAAAAAGATATTTTTGTCTTTGACCACCGATATACTACCAGTAGATCCAGATATCACACATAAAGTTGTAGCAAGAATTTGAAAATTCAACTGAACGAGGGCTTCTGATGTTCTTTTGAAAATCAAGCGCTGGATCGAACATATTGAGAAAATTAATAATGATGAGTGTGCATTTTACATTTCAATGGATTAGAAAAAACCTACATCTGCATATTGATGTGAGTAGGTCTGTTTCAGTTCGAGTAATAATTTTTACGTGGGTTTAGAACTGACGATTTTCTGATTTATCGTTATTGATATTGAACGGAGACTCGTTTAGGTAAAAAACACCCTCACATTTTGTTCATTTACAACCTCCACTTCTGGGCGACCACAGGGGGGCCAGGGGCCCCCCTGAGATTTATATCTCCTTCTTATTTTTGTGCGAAACCGAATACTGATGTCGCCTTCGTGTTATCAAATCATTATTTCTTCTACATTTACCACTGCCTAAAATACCAGTATCTTTCGGTTTTGAAGTTCTAGAAGTTCCCCTAGAAGTTAAAAGCACAAATATATGAACAAACGCATAAAATTTGAAAAATGAAATTTAAGTCTCAATTGATCTAATAATGATAATGATAATAACATTTATTTTCAGAACCCACAGTGGATAATTTACCCGATGAGTAATTTCTCTGTTATCAGTTATTGATTCAAAGAAAAATCAAATTTGATATGACTTGATCGTTCTGATAATTCCATCATTCGTTTAATTTCTGAAACATGCAATTCCCACTTCGTTTCTTATTTATTTCACAAAGGATCATCGAAAGTCACAATAAAACTCTTCCTTGAGAGGAAACTGTCTAGTTTGACCTAAATAACATCTTCGAAGACTTTCGATACGGTTAGGCGGTTGACATACAGGGAGCCTCAGGCGATTTTCCCAAGGATGAAGTGGCCTATCGTCTTTTTCACTGTATAAACATGTCAATCATAAGCAGCATTCGATTCAGAGAAGAGGATAGTAATATTCCTTGAGGGAATCTTAATTTTTCACTATAATTCGAATGGTGTTTGTTCTTACTTCTGGAAAACTGACTATTTTGCAAATTGGCATGAAATTGGTTTATCAACAGCTTAGTTACTTTGAAAGTTGTACGACCTATTATTTTACTAGAAATGAGACCTTTGGCACTTCAAACGGAACACTGCATATGGGGCTCGAATAATTTCGCGACGATTTTTGTCAATAAAAGAAAATAAGCGGAAAAAAAGTCTTTGCTTTTACGGAGGCCACACCGAAAACATTTTCGGAACATGAATGAAATCGAAATAGTAATAATCAGAATGAACACCATTTGAAATGTCCTCGCAGATCCTGAGGTTGGAGAAATTGTATTTTGTCTCTTAGATGAGAGATATACCGGTTTCAGCCTCAGTTGGCATTATCAGTATCCCATACATCTCAGGGACAAAATCTTCATGAAAAGCTTCGATATTTTCAAGCAATTTAGTGTGATGTACTGAGTATAAATTACACTGTTCTTGTTTCATGTTTTATTCTCTTTCTTAAAAACGTTTGCCTGCCCGGTCTCGAGAAGAATTAAGAGGTTCCATCACTCGGAGAACTTTTCATGAGATCCCTGATTTAGGGCCACTGCCAAAATCTCATTGAGTGAAAGGGGATGTCCAGAGTTTTTTTATCATGTGACTAGAGATGAGGATGTCAGTGATCTGTTATTTCTACTCAGTACATCACACCTGATTGCTTCAAATTTCGAATTTCTTTGAGAAGATTTTGTCCCTGCGTTTTATGGGATACTGATGATCTCATATATGGCTCAAATCGGTATATCTTTCATTCCAGTGACAAAATATTATATCAGTTCTTCGACCTCCTGATAAAAGATTTGTTAGCCTGGGAAATGAAAATGGTATTAATTTCGATGATTACTATTTTGATTAAATCTATGTTTCCAACATTTTCATGAAAATTTCTTCTCATTTAATTCATAGTTTTCGAATCAAATAGGTTTTTTCAGAATTTGTTTTTTGTAACGATCACGTTCGAGGAAACTTTCGTGTACCTATCGTCATGAAAATTACTAATTATGAAAATTTTAATATAGTATAAGGATCTATTCCAAATAGAGTAACAGAGTAAACCATCTTATACCACTCACAGAATGAAATGGTGCTCAACATTTGGAATATAAACTGAAAAAAAAATCCTCATTGAAGCCACTCATGAAAGGTCGTGATTATTTTTCACCACGGTGAGGAGAATCATCAGATACAATTTAGCACGAAACCTCCATAACTGCAGGGATATTTATGATAAAAATAAAGTCATTCATCTGAATTATCCTGCCACATTCTGGTGGTAACTTGAGGAAATTTCGAATAATGCACGAAGGTAGGTATCTAGTAAAGTGTAAATTGAATTGAATCGATTTACATCAAGATTTAATGACGTTTGATGTTGGTAAGTGATAAATCCACAGTTACCGAATATGTTCAATGTCAGAGTTAATTGGCACTATCATCGTGAAATTAACTCATTGATCAATTATTATCTCCTGTGGACATGCAGGATTATTAACACTCAATTTGTATAGAGAAGCTGCTGCTATTATGGGATCCATTCGGACGTAGCACGTATTCTTCCAGAATTGAACCATTCATAGTTTTTCGTGAATAAAGAGGCCAGAAACTTTTATTCCGAAAATTACAACAGAGGACATTAGTAGGTGTTCCGTTATATAACGTTTTGGGGACTCTTCTCTTGTTTCATGGCATCTCTTTGAGGTCTCATTCTTTTAATTGTAGTTTTAACGTTTAAACGGATGTTTTTCACCATATCCGCTTCTTTCATGAAAAATCGGAGAATATCTAGGTTGAGAAACGTGTCTAATTACTTTTTAATATCAATTGTTTCACTTCTCCTATATGTCATAATGTTTTGTGATTCATAAAGTCGTTAGATGTACGCGGCGTCAGTAAATTGAAGGCTTCTATACTTGTGAAACACAGAGAGAGAATATACCAACATCACCGTAATCGCATCCATGTCCGATAACCCAGGAAGAAGATCATTCGTGTACTCTGAACTTTTTCAGATTCTCCTCAGTTTACTAAAACATCAAAATATCGTGCAGGAAAATACGGGAGAAAACCTAACAAATTTGGAGTCGATGATTGATCATCCGGCTTGTATGACAATAACTCGATAACGTTAGTCGTCTAGGTATTTTGTCCGTCATCGTCAGGCAAAATCGTATTTGGTGTGAAAGAGCTGCTCGAATGAATAAACAATATCACGAAATATTGAGACAGCTTTATACTTCCCAACATTGCAATTAATTGAAGGTATATTACTTTTCCTCTGAGTCACTCAATTATCACTCATATTAACACAACTAAATTGATGTTATATATATTTTTGCTGTTGTCAGTTATTCTTGAAATGAAATATTCTACTTCCTCCTGATATTACCAGAATTTTCTCCCATCCTGATGTGAGTGCACTCTTCTGATTTGTTTTCATATTATATATATATATAATAATTTTTTTCTAATTCTTCATGTGACTTCCTGTAATTAGTTGAAAATGATTCGTTATTCGCCATCCATAAATTAGTTTACGCTGTTCTTATGTTCACAATCGGTGGATTATTTATATTATGTTCAACATAATACAGGAAATATTGACAACATTTTTTTCATCTTCGTTTTTCATCTGGAGGTTTTGTTGTTGCCACTATAGATCGCGAATCATTTATATCATATAATGAATTCGAATCCGAAATGCGTGTAACACGACGATTAAAAACAATCGATTGTTCTCGAACACTTCCTCGAAGTTTCAGATATTATTTACATGAGACCTATTTATCTGAATTTTGTTGAATATCGATTATTTGCCAGAAGTTTCCAAGTCTTTTTTGGATAAATCATTTGTTTGAAATCATTCAGAAATTTTGTCTTGAAATTTTCGAAAAAAAGATTTATTTTTCAATAACGCCACTTTTTCCCGCCAGATGACGCTTCCGGTTCGAACACATCAGTGTTAGAAATTCAGCGTTCGAGGTACAACCTTAGACCGAAAATCCTCTGAAGATGCCTACCGAGGTTGTAGGCGAAACTTTAGGTGAAATTATTCCACGACGAATAAGCCCGAAAGACTCTTATCATACCAGTATATCTGGTCGTGAAAGCCTTAGACTATTAATTAATAATTGTTCGATTCATACATTCCAGATGGCATTAGAGCCATCCACAATGTATAATATTCATTTTTGCAATTGGTTGAAAATTTAAGATCAATTTGGCATTCTCTTGCTGTTCTGTCCTTTTTTTTATTTTCGGGTTCCTCCGAATAGTTGTTCCGATAATCGTGATGTACTCCAATATGAAATATTCAGATACAACAATTTTATTTTATTTTTTCCCCTGTCTTTTTAGGATCGTATGATACTAGTGATGATAGTATTGTTCTATTTCTTTACTCCAGCTCAAGTACTTTCTGTTTTAACATTTATTGTATTATTTCAGCTTCTAATTCATAAGAATATAAATTTATTTCATATTATAATGCTGTCCGAATGATTCGTAAAAGTGTTAAAGTTGTGATGGAAAAGTTTTGCTCTCATTCAAAAAGATGAAAATTTACAAGGGTTTTTTCTGAATTTTTTTCTGAAGCTTTTAATGAAATCGAAGTAATAGATCCTTTGTCCTCTATTCATTTCGAGTTAATTATTTTTGTGTAATTGCATTGACGGGGGAACAGTTTAACAGAAAATCTCATAATCACTGAATCCCTCGCAAACCTTTACAGAACCTGGAGAATTCATCAAGAAAGAAGATATTCCAGTGGGGTGTGAAACTTTTGATTATCACGTTTCCAAATAAAATGACATTATTCTGAACATCAAAGATTAGGTATAGAGTGAAATTATGAAGATAGGAAACCTCCATTTACTAGTAGTGTTAAACATCGCTTAGATTTCCGGTTGTTAGGAACTTTGAGAGTTTAGATGACGCTGAAATCATGCTCACTGAAATTGAGATTCGACTTTGTCTAGCCCAGTAAATAATAACCTGCGCAACAAAACCGAAGTATTGACTAAAAAATTCCTGTGCTAGCTCAGAATCGTTAACTCGCGGCACCAAGTTAACCGCTCTAATAACTGAGCTACACGACGTCTTTCTTAATCATTATGTTTTGCATATGGATATCTGGCGCATTAAGATATTTCCTAAATAAACTCGGAATGACTGAATGGCGCTGAGTACCTGAGTGTTGTCGCTTTATTTTCAATCTTCAGCATAATCCTTGATGGAAATCTCATTTCCATTTATTTTGTCATCGATATTCAATACATCCGTTAATTGAATCAACCTAATTCCCTCACCTGATGCTTTTCTCGAATTATCATCGATACGAGGTAGGACAACAAGCAGATAATCCTCTTCCCCTGCTATCTTAAGAAAACAAGCATTTCTCTCCCGGGCACAAAAACTTCAGAAAAAAACTTTAAGGGCCTAGTGCCAATCCTCAGTGTGGAAGTATATCACTCCATCCTTGATACAGGAAACTACTGTTCGCCGTAACAAAAAACCCATTCGTAAACTCGGTTGACGAGCAGGAATACTAAATCCATTTGGGATCGCCCTAAGACACATTGGAGAGGATTAAGGCGATTGACAACAAGATCGACGAGTTTCAGGGTCCAGTTAGGCACTTCGAAATAGGCGGAGACGTGTAAGATTATTTTCGCAATACCGGGAAGCCTCCTGTTGGTAACACGAACGAGAAGATAGTTTCGGAAAATCCGATTAAATCTAAGCAACACTGTCTGTAAATGTAAGGTAAATATCCCAATTATCGACATTCCTGAAGTATTATAAGAAATAATAAGAAATAAAAAACGATTTCATTACAATTTGTATGCAACATACTTTTGAAACATACTTCAGGGATCATATTGGAACCAAAAAATAGTTTCCTCTAACCCCTCCAGCCAAATAAACCGCTGCTCAACAGTCGCGTATGAGTCGTTTTCTAGTGAACACCGTTCTACTTCCTCATAGGGTAAGCTTCAATTTTCACGTACAATATTTCACGTAAAATATTGATTACAAACATAGTTATTTAGGATTATTCTGCTTCTGTATTATCAAATTTTGACTATTTATCCTGTATTTCTATGAAAAAACAGGGTGTCGATAATAGGTACATCTCAATCATACTGTGTTCCAAATATCGACATGAGTGTCGATAAATGAGTCTCGTATGATTTTTTTGACATAGTGATATTAAACAAGGTACACTGATTTCCTAAAATAAAATTTTGTGGGGTTGTTCATAAAACTCATCCTTCTCCCTGTACCAATTATCGACATATTGTTTTCCGTGAAATTATAAAATGGGAGTACAAAGAATCATGGTGTCGATACAACGTACAACTTGGTGTCGATATTTGGTGCAATACAAGTCGATGTCTAGGACTAAGAATATCAACTCGAAATACTCTCTGAAAAAAGAACAGTCATCATTATTTCATTTCTGTTAACATAATTCGCTTCAAAATGAATGAACATTTCACCTTATATCAATCGACATTCAATTTATATTCAAGTCAACACTCATTTCAATAGTATTTTAACGGATGTCGATAAAAGGAACATTCATATGTCGATAATCGGTTATTTTGCGTTTTCAGTGAGCTTTCTACTTACAGTAAAAGAACAGGCAAGCATTTTCAAGAGATTTCAGAAAAAACACCTGTTGAAGAAATTCCAAAAAAAGAAAATAAACCCACTCCATTTAGAAATGCACTGTTCTCGCCTTGCACAGGTGAACACTCATTCACTGCAGAGAAGGAACAGAGAATAGAAGAAGGAGGAAAATTATTGAAATCACCCAAAAAAAAAAAAAAATGTAAAACAAAGGCAAATATAAAGATGGGAAATCAGAATTCGCCGGAAAAATGTGAATACGGTAAAGGTGATTATGTTTTCGTTGAATATGATGCTGAATATTTTCCTAGATTAGTATTGAAGAAGTAGACAATCTTACCAGGCATTGACAAAAAGCGGTGGTATCTGTAGATGGCCCAACGTCGATAATATTTTGCATTACGAAGATTATGAATAATTGCGGAACGAAAAAGATTGAATGAACGTGGCATATATGGCGTACCTGAAATGCAAAAATAAAAAAAAATTGAATTCATACCAAAGTTTTTTAACTTTTTATTCATTTATTCCATAGTAATATTCTATTGTTTCACTTTTGATGTTATTTTGAACTGTTGCTTCATTTTTCATCATGAATAAAAGATTATTTCATTCATGGTATTTCTGTTACGTTGCTTAGAATGATATAATTCACACCCATTTCAAAATCTCCACTCGTTCGATAGTTGGTACCCCCACATGTTTTTACAACACATATTTCATAAAGGGATCAATCCTTCTTGCGTATGGTGCTTGCCCAGTCCTTCAGAATGAAGGCAATTTTTTCCACCAATGTTCCTCGTTCTAAGGAGTGATTTTTTTCGGTACAAAACTCTTGTTGTCCTCATACTGAAATTTTTCACTTTATTGTATTCGTTGGTTTTAGATTGTCTATATTCTTATCAATATCTACAGCAGAAGAGTTTCCAAATCTCGACATTGCACAACGTAATATTAACTGACAGTGACACAATATGATTTGATTGATTCATAAAATTTGTCATATGAAATTGAACTCTAGCAATGAAAATGAATCAATAATTTTCGATAAATCTGCCCTCATGCAAGTTAAACTGAGAAACACAATCGAGGGCTCTCGTGTTTTTTTTCAACTCAACTTGCTTTCAAGCAACTTTTCCCGAAAATAATCGATGATTTTCGTTGCACTAGTTAAATTACTACTGACAATCCTATTCATTACATTGTAATCGTTTGCGTACTTCATGAGCTGTTATCATTCAGGTGCAATAAGATTCTGAACACGTCGAATTTGACCGCTCTGATAAGATTACTCAGACACCATTCCTTGTGAATTTACTGATATGGAAGAGAATTTCCAACAATTTTATGATCAAAATTTTTAATCTGAGGTCAGGACATGCATCGTGTACAGGGTGATTCACTCATCCTGGTAACCCCAATTTTCTCGAAAACATCCGAATATTTTTTCATTCTTCTATGAAAGGCGTTTTGAACAAGTCAATGTCGACTTGAGATGCGCATAAAAATCTGCGGAATAAATGAAGACGTCAGGCGTCGCGGCGCTATCTAAAATTTTTTCTCCTGGGACACCCCATTTTTATCATGTCATTCGAAAGATAATTTCATTCTGAATTTTTTTTTCGAATACAATTTTCATCCACTTCTAACCGTCAGAGATCTGCAGCGTGTTTTATGTTAATTCTATTCCATTCATTTTTTTTCTGTATTTTGGTAGTATGCCTTTATTGGGAGACATAGATATGATTTTGTGCCTTGAAATCAAAAAGGCTAGTTTTCTAGTCCATGTGCCTCATAAAATAAGATGAAATATGTGGCTTCAGCCAAATGGGGCTCAATGTCACAACGCTGCCATTGTGAAGAGATATTTAGATCAAGAATTCGAAAATAAATGGATAGGAACCAATGGACCTATCAGGTATCTCAAGACCTAAAGCTCATGGATTATTTTCTGAGGGGTACCCTCAAAAATATAGTATACCAAACTGATTCAAGTAACTTGGATCATTTGAAAATAAAGATAAGAAACGCATGTGCCCAAGTAGACCCTTATATTCAGACCAAAGTAACTTATAATGGAATAGAGGAATGATTTAACTTATGTATGGATCATAATGGTCGGAATATAGAACATATGATATTTCATTTGTTATTAAAAGAATGTTTATTTTTAAAAGATATAATATTTAATGAATGCAATAAAACATAAATAGTTTGTTACAGAACTCCCTTCATTTTACGAAATAAAATCATATCTAGGTCATCTAGCCATTATGATCAATACATAAGTTATATCATTTTTCCAGTTCATTATAGGTTACCTTGGTCAAAATATAAGGGTCCACTTATTTTAGAATTTTTGATCTCAATATCTCTTCACAATGGCAACATTGTGACATGGATCCCCATCTTGCCGTATCCTCATATTTCATCTCATTTGAAGGGGCATATTGTTTAGAATTCTAGCCTTCTTGAATTCAACGCACAAAATCATATCTATGTCTCCAAATGAAGGCATAGTACCACAACACAGAAAAAATAAATGGAATAGAATTAACATAAAACACGCTGCAGATCGCTGACGGCAAGTAATGGATGAAAATTGTATTATGAAAAATAGTTCAGAATGAAATTATCTTCCGAATGACATGATGTAAAAGGTAAGTCCCTGGAGAAAAAATTTTTGATAGCACCCAGACGCCTGACATCTATATTTATTCCGCAGATTTTTATGCGCATCTAAAGTCGACATTAATTTGTTCAAAGCGCCATTTACAGAATGAGAAAATTTTCGGACGTTTTCGAGAAAATTGGTGTTACCAAGATACCTGTACAGTATATATAATATAAATAGATGATAATTGACTAAGATGTCCATTATTCTAAAGTTTTGTGTTTTTTCTTGTTGTTCATGTTCGCAACTGTTGAATTTCAATCGATGTTGTTATGTTTTCCATGTATATTATATAGTGTTAAGTTTTTTTAGATGACACTGAATATCGTTCTCGTCTGTTTTAAGCTTGAGAAAGGCCACAAATTGGCCGAAACGTCGAAATGAAGATTAAATAAACTTCGAAATATACATTGTTTCTGTAGTCCTATAATTCCTTTTCAAGTTATTTCATATTTGGTACGAAATATTCATATATTGGTATTTACTTCTCATTCTTGAATGGGCGAATTGATAAATTTCCATTTTTGCACATATTGCCGATTCAAAGCGGAATCTTCATTATGCCACTTGTAGTGCACCGTCAGAAAATAGAGAAATTGAAGACACTCATATCGAGGTGTCATACATTTCCGCTTCGGCTGCATCCGTTTTGCCGGTTTGAATCTACATTGTTAGCCAAGTAGGATGAAACTAATTTCCTCGGGCGCCCAGACAACACGAGTCTGTTCAACGCTTTGAACTGATGGCCTCCGTTCCACATCTTCCGTTATTGAATTATTTTCGCATTGTTGATTTTTAATTTGGTCGAAATGAAAGCTAGCGAAAAATGTTTTTTTTTTCGTTCGTCGCGAAGCCGCCCTTAGTTCGGGTGGACCCGGCGAGTAGTAGAGCTGATAGGGGGTAACCGGCAGAAAATTCGATTGGTCCTGCCCGTTTGTTCGGTTTGAAAGAGAATAAACAGATGTGGTTTTCTGGGTTATAGGAATGGTGCAAATGAAAACTTGGCATTTACAATGGATGCAATCCCGATCAGGCAGTTTTCGGCCTTGGGGCTCCAGGATTGGAGGTAATATTTCATAAAATGATCAATTAAATTCAAGGGTGAAACGTGAAGATGCCTCTCTCAAAAAGGATACATCTATGTTCCATCTTAGTTGTCAATGTTGAGTTAGAGGATAGGTAGTTATGAAAATGTGGAAAAAAATCGTACTACATTGTGTTGAAGAATGACATATTCGAATAGGTACAGCAGTTATCACAATAAATACAAATATCCATGGAAAATGGAAGGTAAATGAAAAGATTGTGAAGAATATAAATACGACTTCAATAGATATATCTATATCTCTTCATATAATTGCAGATAATTTCAGTAGATTTTTTCACAATACAAAGCAGTTCCAAACATACCAATGTCAAGCAATAAATCTCAGATTCCTTGAAGTGATAACGTAGTTTCTTTTATTTTGTCATAAGATGATGAAATATTGGAAAACGTAAGATCTTTGAGAACTAAAAAAAATTTGATGACGATAAAAATCAAACAAGCGTGATGATGAAAGCTGAACAGTACCAAATTGTGACTGTTAAGCAAGTGTTGAAAAAACTATTTCGAAAATTACTTGGCTTTACAGTCACAACTTTAAATTTATAATAATTTCTTCTGTTTCGTTTTGAAAAATGTGTAGATTATTGGAATAAAATCTTACTCAGCGCGATATTGTTATGAAATGAGATATGTAATCTAGGCAGAATTCATCCCCACTCGAAGCATTTGAGACTCAGAATTGATGTGAATTAAGTGTGTTCCTAATAATTACAGAGTTTTCTTGAATCCATTACAGTATGCAATATTGAAAACCGTAAGATCTTTGCCGAATAAAAAAATTGTGGTAACGATAAAAAAACAAACGGGCATGATGAACAAATCGGAACAATTCATAGTTGTGACTGTGAAGCCAAGTGTTTTTGGAAAAAAGAATAAATGAAAAACACTTGGATTCTCAATCACGAAGAGAATTGGGCGTTTCTGTCACTCGGAGAAACTGGCATGGGGGCCCTGATATAGGGCCACCGCTGAAATCTCACGGAGTGAAAGAGGATGTACGCACTTCTCCTCAACATGTGATTGGAGATATGGAACTTTCGACGCTATTAGATGTCAACACCTTGTAATATTTTACTCGTTACGTCACAACTAATTCTTTAAATATAGGTGAAGATTACGTACCTGAGTGGTATGAGATACTGATGATGTCAAATGAGGCTGAAACGCTACGGGATTGCTATGAAAAAAGTGCCTGTATAATGTTTTCATTTCAACATCCCAGAACAAACCGAAACGGAGATAAAAGACAAAGTTGAAATTGCCCAAATTGCATTTTTGGCCTATAACTCGAAAAAAAAGGAGAAAGAGGAATGCAGTTCATGGCATTATATGTTTCTCTAAAAGGGAGCACAGAAACGTGTCATTCATTTTCCTCTATCTCTCACGGTTAAAAATTGTAGTTCAGGTATCACCAATTTTGCCTCACCAAAGAAAAGCCTTCACAGAGGAGACTATGTAATCTTCGCCGTTGTTATTCTTCATAAAAAGCATGGTCCTCCACCTTCAAGATTTCTTCCTTGAGTTGTTCTAATGTATATTTTTTTTTGGAGCAATTATGTGGGCTAGTTTCACGTAGATGTTGAACGTTGCTATGAGAACATCCCAAATCATCACTAAAAATGAAATAGAAATTTTCAAGGAATTAGCAATGATAGCTAGCTAAGCATTTCGAAATATCTAGTAATGCCTTTTCTCCAAGAATTATGAAAATTCAATATTCTTCTTGTGCTGATGCAGTAGAGTTGAGAAAAAAAAGTAATTAGACCAAAACGAGAACAACGACATTCGAACTTCAAACAAAGAAGTTCAACAAAAATGAGCTATTTTATGGACCGAAAATTTGCCATATAATTTTCATTCTTTCAGATCCAACTGAGATTGTTATCCCAATATGAAACCATCAAATTCGTGAACACACACGTCCGTCTCAACATCGGAATCATCACCTTATTGAATTTCGTGATTGCCGAGCCATAAAAGAGCCGCATCACGATAAACATTTATATTCCGACTCGAATAGAAGTTGATTTATCGAATTATCAAGATTTGTTTTTGTTATATAGGGAAAACACATAAACAAGATTATTTGCGGTCACGTTTTTCATATAGGAAAGAGGAATCGTAAAATGGGGTTAAAAGGATAGCATGCTTCGGAGAAAACTGAGGACTTTCCCGAGGAGATGCGCCATGATTGATTGTGTTTGTCCTTTCATATCCTCTGGGAGTGACCGGGAAGAGTGTGTAAAAAAGTACAGGGAATTCTGGGCCGTTTGGGAATTGGCAATGTATATTCTGTTCGGCAGCTTGGAAGGTGTGAATGATGCATAAAATGGACTTTGTTCGAAGGAAACCTAAATATTCAAGCCCCCGTTTCGCGTTTGGCTTACTAAGTGTCCGACCTTCTATCATTCCAATTCCGAATGGGGGATCTGTCTATTGAAACTTACCTTTTCCGCTCAAATATTCATTTGAAGTCTTCTGTTCGACTTGAAGAGGAAACAATGAATGAGTATTACTTCGTCAGGTTGACTGTTCGTTTTCTATACCAGGAGTTTTCAATTTCTTCTTTAACAGGGTTGGCAGATTTCGATGACTCAGTACTAGATCTCCTAAATTGCAAGAGATACAAGAAACGACATATATACAGGGTGTTTCACGAATGATTGTACAGGCTTTCAGGGCAGATGCAGGCCATTTTGCTGAGTTTCAATCAGTGTTAGAAATATGTCATAACAATATCCGTTCAAGAGATACAGGATGTTTTATGTATTTTCACAGAAATGCATGGATCAAATTTCAGGGAATGTGTATGGGCCAATGTCAAATATACACACATAATGGCTTCCTGATAGCGCAGGCCCGGACTGAGAAAATGATTTTCTTTATTCCACATCTTATAAAACACCCTGTACATCAAATTTTTGAAAAGCAAATTATGCCATTATGTGTGAACATTTGCCAATGGCCCTTACATATTCCCTGAAACTTTCATGAAGATCCACGCAGGCGTTCAAGAGTTATGCCAATTGAAAATTTCTGTCAAAATACATGAAACATCCTGTATCTCTTAAACAAATATTGTTAAGACATATTTCTAACACTGATTCAGACTCACCAAAATGTCCTGCATTTACCCTGAAAGCGTGTACAATCATTTGTGAAACACCCTGTATATTCTCTTCTCTTGAGAAACCCACATCACTAAACACCTCAATTCGCTAAGCCGTCTAGTTTTTGTTGTACAGGGCGATTTCAGAATTTGGCCAGTTATTATAATCTGCTAGAACTTCTGCAGTATTGTGACAACGCTCTTGAAATGAGAACATCTTGAAGTCAGTTTTTTCCTAACTTTGTAGCTGTGCTTTTGAAATTTCAGAGCTACTTAGAAATTCAAAGCAATTAAAAATAATTTCTACTGGAAACCATGGTCTACTGTGATATTTTTTAATAGACCTTTCTCAGAAATACATATCATGGCATACTGCCGAGTTTATTCATATATATCGAAAACTCCAAAAAATATTTTTCGATGAAAAAACACAGATTGTTTTGTCATCTGGCCCTGCCAAGACGAGCGAAGCGAAGTACCACACAGGGGCAATATACATCTTTTCTCGAAGTAATTCGTCGAGTTTTTGAACCCTGATAACTTGAGTTCGAAATATATGTATCAGGAGAATAAAATTTTCAGGATATAATGTCAGTACAGTTCATATTTCATAGATATCTAAAAACCACCGAAAAATATTCCAGGGGGTAAAATAAAGCGCTCGTAAAACGTGTCATGTGTATATGTTATGGACCAAGTGATTAATTGGGCATTATGAAAAATGCCCGGGCAGTATGAATAATGCCCAATATGAGAGGGCAATGTGATAATAAGTATTGAAATAATCAAATTGCCCGGGCATTATTAATAATGCATATTTCATATCGGGCAGAGTGATTCAACCCTGGTTTTAATTCTCATAATTTTATTTTGAACATATGTTTAACAAAAAAGAGAACATTAATCACAAAAATAGATAATATTTCCTCTTTTTAGATGATATAATTCTTAGAATCTTCAAACTAAACGAATGCGAAATTCGAAAGCATGAGTGTTGGAATTGCATTCTGCAACGAGTGTTAGACGATATTTTCTCTATTTCAGTCAAGTTTAATGAAATATTGTCGAAATTCAATGAATAATTGAGATTATACATCCTATTAACTTTTGTATTGTATCTTGGCAGTTGGTGTGACTGTTACGAAAACTGACACATTATGGGATTTGAATTTGATTTGCAGGTATTCTGATATAAATTCAAATTATGTCATATTGACAATCGACTTTTGTTGGAATCTGATTGGATCGAATGTCAATGTAGACAACCAAAAAACCAAAAATATAACTGAAAACAATGGTGTTATGGAGTTCATCACAGCACTGTTTTTAGAAGTGTAATGAACTCATTCTGAAGTAGAGAAATGAATTTTACTTTGAGCAAATAGTAAAACTTAGAGAAAACCTCAAATGATTGACATAATTTTATTGGAAACATCTATGTAACAAAAAACAAAACAATAATCACAAAAAAAACATATTCTTTCTCTTCCTAGATGATATCATTCTTAGAGATTTCAAACTCAAAATGACTTATACTTCAAAAAAATAGAAAAACACAAAATAAGTCCTAATTATTTATCGAAACAATTTCTGCTTACTTCGAGTTGCATAATTTTGCATTTGTTGGACTCACAGCCACCTTTACAACTATAACGACTTTATCCTTGTCCGCCACATTTAGATGACTAACTCAAAACCTCTCTCAGTGAAATCTCCTTCTATAGATGATCAATTTTTTTACACCATATTTTGTTCCTAATCTATAAAGACTAGCGGTTGTCATTTCCATTACTTTCTTTGTTTGTCTGTGATTATGTGTGTTAGTATATCATTTAAATGTTTATATTTCGAAATTTATGATTGTTATATTGTTATGCTATATATCTGTATATAATTGTAGCCTTGCTTGACATTCCCTGTAATTATTCGAGGGTCATTAATAAATTAATATTATCATTCTCCGCCCATACAGAAGTGTATTATCACATTGCCCAAACACGACTGGGCAATATTCATAATGTCAGGGCAATGTGATGAATAAGAAACTTCAAACCATAATTAATCACTTTGCCCGAAATGGTTTGTCATTATTCATAATGCCCGGGCATTATGAAAAATGCCCGGATTTATCACTTGGTCCACAACATATATACACCAAATACAATTTCTGTGTAATAACTTCAACCACAATTTCCATTGAGCAATTTTCCGTTGTGATCATTGTATAATGCTGGAATTCTCTTTACAATGGTTCTGATGGCAGCTTCTAAATACATCGCCATTGCAGCTTGAACCTAGGTAGGTAAGGCTATATTTCCATCCTTCGAGCATTGTTGATTTTGAACATGAATTGTGAATTAGTTTGAAATAGATCTCTCAATAATTATTTTTATTCAATCATAAATGAAAAAAAAAAATTAACAAAATGAAAGGATTTCATCTTAAACAACATACAAAAGGGAATTGAAATCAAACCAAAAACATTTTCATGTAAAATATTGGGTCCGTCAAGTTGGCCCGGTAGTTGTGGCATTTTTACAAAATTTTTTGTATATTGCTAATGCTAGGTAAGTGCTGGCGAGTGCTGAAAAAAAACTGGAAAATCTTCGATGGTACTCGTGAAAATTAAAATTCAATTTTCCGGGCCAACTTGTATGCAGCCCGGAAAAACCAGCATTTTTCATCGAGAGCTTGAAAAAACTTAATGCTAGCTAAGTGCTGGCGAGTGCTGAAGAAAAAATTTGAAAATCTCACTCAGGAGTGGAAAAATTTGTAATTGAATTTTCCGGGCCAACTTTATGCAGCCCGGAAAACCCAGCATTTTTCAACGGAATTTCGCAAAAAGTTAATGCTAGCCAAGTGCTGGCGAGTGCTGAAAAAAAATTTTGAAAAACTCACTCAGGAGTGGAACAAATTGCAATTGAATTTTCCGGGACAACTTCATGCAGCATGGAAAACCCAGCAATTTTTCAAAGAAATTCTGAAAAAAGTTAATGCTAGCCAAGTGCTGGGGAGTGCTGAAGAAAAAATTTTAAAATCTCACTCAGAAGTGGAAAAACTTGCAATTGAATTTTCCCGACCAACTTGATGCTGCCCGAAAAAATCAGAATTTTTCATTTAAATCTTGAAGGAAGTTGATATAAGTGAAGTGATGGTGAGTGCTGAAAAAAAATTGAAAAAATCTGCCATGAGAACAAAAACTTTTAGGGGTGAATTTTGCGTAGCCATTTCGCGGGACAACCTATGACTGCCCTAAAAAATCGTTTTTTTTTCGGAAGCTAGTTCGATTCTAGCGAGTACTTGTTGGATTCTAGCAAGTATTTACTTGAAAAAATAAAAATTTTCGAGAACAGAAAAATGAATTTCGATAAAATTTTCCGGTTCAACTCATAAGTCTCCCGGAAATAACAGCATTCTGTATTGATATTCTGAAAATGATATTCTGAAAAGAATATGTTTCTATTGGGTAACTGGGGAAAGCTGTAGGAAAAATGAATAAAATGAAAAACATTAACGATAAAATTTATCAGAAAAAATCTGAATGAATCGAATACAGATGAATTTCGAGGAAAGAAAAACTGAAAGGAAATTTTTCATTTTTGAAACATAGATGAATTCAAAATAGTAATCATCGAAATGAATACCATTTTCAATTCCCAGGCTCAGAGATCTTTTATCATAAGGTTGGAGAAATGATATTAGATTTTGTCACTGAGATGAGAGATATACCGGTTTCGGCCTTGTTTGGCCTCATCAGTATCCCATACATCTCAGGGAAAAAATCTGCATGAAAAACTTCGATATTTGAAGCAATTGGTTGTGAAGTTATGAGTAAACTATTACAAAGTACTAAGGTGGTGACATCCAATCGCGTCAAAATGAAGTTTCACATCTCCAATCAAATGCTAAAAAGAAATCTATACTTCCTCTTTCACTGAATGATTACTATTTTGAATTCATCTATGTTTCAAAAATGTTCTCGATGTGGCCTGCGTAAAGGCAAAGAATTTTCTTTTTCTTAGAAATTTTTCATATTTCATGCTAGAAAATATCGTCTGAAAAAGTGAGAAAACTGAATTTGTAATCCTTGAGGGAGAATATGATGAAACGGACAATTATCCGTGAATCCTAGTTGAAAATTATAGTTGTTTTTCGATGATTTCGTTAGATGAGAATGAATCAAAGAGAAAAGTTTCATTTTGGTAAATTTATTCGTGAAAAAACATAAATATTTTTCTATACATTTATATACAATATTGAAGTTGGATTACAAAAATTAAATTTCAATAATAAAAACATAAAAATCTATTCCTTCAATAGGTGAACATCAATAGCGCGGTTGTCACTCTAGTATCCTCATTTATACGAATTTTGTTTTTCACCAGTTATCTCAATTATACCTTTCAGAGTGTGTATTTTTCTTGCAGAGAAATGCAATTTGGAATATCTGAGAGTTTGCATTGTTGATCACCTCCTTTTATATCTCTCCATTCCAAACATAAAAAACAATCATTTGTTCTATATTTTATCTCCTTAGATTTCCGCTTACTACTTCCACAGAATATCTATTTGGTGGAAAGTGAAGTTTGGAGTTTTTTTCGAAATCATCTTTACAACTGATCGGTAATAAAGCTGATTTGATGACTTCTTCATAGTCACAACCAGGACAAACAACATCAGCAGTTTTACACCAAGGTAAAAAATTGATATTCAGTTTGGTCAGCAGTTCTGGTAGGGTTGTGTGTGTAACAACCATCTCGTGTTTCGAAATGAGGTTCAAATTGTTTGGCAGCATTTGTCCTTCATGAATTGTTTTCATAAGTTCACTCCTCATTTCATGAACTTGAGCACCCATTTAATCTGTGACAAGTTTCTGAACTATAGAAATTATGTAGTGTTCTTCACTCTCATACCAGTTTTCTATTCTCAACCTAAATTCAGGCGAATCATAATATGCTCAGAATTTGAAGAACACAATCTTTCCTGCAGGTGTTTGTTATGACATTTTTTGAGTCATCGACATTTTGACAGCACTTGTGCCTGAAGAAGCACTCGAACTTAGAGCAAGACACATTATTCCTTCCTATACATGTGCCTCCTAATCACGTCATCCACTCTCAGAGGCAGCTGAAAGTTGTGAAACATTCAGTTTTTCATATTGTTGAAATTGCTTTCTATGCTTTTTCTATGCACTGGAACAAACTGTTCCTCCATTATTCAGGATTGGCGTCATCACTGCTATCCAAAGCAGCAATGATTAATTTATATAAATTAGTTATTGGTTTTATGATTTTAGGTAGGTACTGCATATTATCATGATCCCCATCAATTTCTTTACTACTGGCCATTTTTGATTTATCTTAAATAGATAAGGACAAAGTTTTGAACTTAGATTCATATTCGTCTGATTCCAGTAATTCCAACTAAGTTGAGTTAGTTTCTTCATCAGTGAAAACGCTATCTAAAATAATTTTTCTTCTGTAGATTCACTATCGTCAGCGATCAGGGATTTAAGATATTGTTTTTTCTGTTCGGATAAAGTGGATTTACCCGATTTATCTATTCCGTCAGTTTCACTCAAACAACAAATATGGCAAAGAGAATATTTTCCTGGAAAAATACCAGCCACTATTTTGTTTCTCACAAAAATTTGAGGTGTGACAGCTAATGTGTGGAAAATTAGAGAAATCGATGCAGGGGAAATATCACTACATTTGAAACGTCACCCCTGATAACGTAAAGAATCAGTACAAATTGCAGAAAAGTTGCAAGTTTGTAATGCATCAGCGTCTTCAAGCACTATCAGCAGTTGTACCGATAGGGAAGCCATTGGTTCCAATTAACTAACCAACGTAGTAAACGCTAGATCCACACACACACCGGTTTTTGGTTGGTCAGTTTCATGACGGTCTTCCAAATCGCATGCTGATTGGTGAATGCGACCTGGCATTCACGCCAGCATCAATCAGCGTGCGATTGGGACGAGGGGTCTTTCACTGGGCATGTTTTGTACACTAAAATTCCACTTTTACATTTAATTCCATTAAATTCACCTCAATTCCATGAAATTCCCCTCAATTCCATTAAATTCACCTCAGTTCCATTAAGTTCACCTCAATTCCATTCAATTCACCTCAATTCCATTCAATTCACCACAATTCCATTCAGTTCGTCACGAATATATTCAATCGAGGGGTCTCTCACTGACCAAAATTTGTATGCTCAGTTGCCACTTCGAGAAAAAATTCCTCTTATTTCCGTAAAAATTGGCTTCATTACTCCTAATTGTCCCTTCATTTCTTTTCAATTCCCCTCATTTCATCTGATTGCCTCTCATTTCCTTTCTCTCATTGTCTTCTCATTCCCCCTCATTGCCCCTTCATTTTTTTCACACTTATATTATTTAAACAACTATTCTCAAGATCGAAAGGTAAAATTCTCTCTGCAGTTTCGTGAAAAAATATTTTATGCAGTACCTTCATGAAAATAAGAAGAACATGGAAATAAAATAACAATGGTATACGAGAATTCATACAACCATTGATTGAAAAGAATATTTATTTGTCATAATAATAACTAAAATAAAGTATAAGCGTCTATCGACATAGAATATTATATAGATATGAATTTCTAGAAAAACAGTTATTGAATATTAATTGAAAATATTAAATTTATAAAAAAAGCAAATAAAGAACTTTTCTTCATATATAAATTTTCTCTGGAATGCTCTATATTCTTCACATGCTGATAAAATCTATTTTCGTCGAATGAGCAGTCCCATCCAGAAAAAGACCAAAAAAATAACATTTTTCTACCACTTCAAATTTTTCTTCAGTGATGTGATGGTGAATTGCACTACAACTCTTGTACCTGAGATTCTTTCCCAGAGGTTTCATTTCAACTTCAGTTGAGGTTTATTTCTCGGTATAATTCAATATAACCAATTATACTTATATTTTATATAAGAAAGTAGATATTTATGTGTCTGTAACACATATAGGACTATAGGAGGTTTTCCAACTGAACATCAGAAATAGTTTCAGTGTTTCGAGTAGAAAACCAAGTATGGGAGTGCTGTATACTGCCCTTAATGGAAGCATATTTGAAAACAATGAAAATTCAAATATAAAAATAACAAAATTTATTAGAAAAAACACTTTGTATAAAAACCAACATTCAAACATAAAATAACAAAATAAATTATTAAATTAGGAACTTATTCCATCACATTGATATCTATAATTGTAAAATATAAAAATATATATATGTTATGAAAAAAATAAACATACCCATCAACGATATCAACGAGGCTATAAAGGTTATTAGGAAAATAATATTAATGAAATGAAAAGGAACTCTTTTTCAAAATGATACATCAAAGTAAACTGAAAAGCAATATGCTGAAATAATAAAATCTCTAACAAAGTAGAGCGATTTTTTAAAATTAGTGAAAGAACTTTCAATATCATTGCGGACACACCGTGGTATTTTGAACGGATCCGTTCCTTCAATTTTGATAGGGCCGTAGATGAAAAAAATTCTTTCACATTCTGAATGTCTTCATTTCTAGGCCATACAAGATCCCGCTTTAAAAATTTAACCTTGTATGAATTAGTATCGCATAATATTTTTTCTGTATCTATAATTATTTGATTCAATTCGGTGCGAACGGGTCGAGAGGATCGGGTACATTTTTCGATGAATCATCTTTCAATTCCGTTGTCTCTTCGGATTGACTACCATCAGAAAATTCGTCGTACCACTTTCTTTTAGCCGAGAATTTTCCTTTCTTCAATTTTTTCTGAAATTCTCTCGTTTGTTATCCTCACAATAGTCATGATAGAGTAAAAAAACATAGGTTATATCCTTGTGAGAATTATTGTCTCGAAAACATAGATAAATTAATAAAAAACTAAACTTACCCTGAAACAGTTGCTTGGACACCGTCGATCACACATAAACAAATATTATTTTTTGCACGATAGAACGAATTTTGTTAGTTACCGAGTTTGTTGCTAGATCGGTACAAAATTTTTACTGGTTACTAAAGTAAACAGAAGGGTAATGATTGAATATTCTTTGAAATAATGAAATAACACAAACAATTTGAATTCAGTTCATTTAATATTGAAAGTTAAAGTACAATTTTTACAATTGCTCATGGAAATACCACTGGATTGAGTAGTAGCCGAATTCACAGAAACCTCTGCTGAATTCAACATTTCATGTTGCAACTCGCTACGTTCCGTACTATGCAAAAGTTTTTCAGCAAAGTCTAGTTTATTTTCCTCCGAATCCTCAACGTAACTTTCAGCCACAGTCGAAGACCGCCATCCACCGTGTCGTTTTAGTCCTAATACATATCTACTCCCTTATTAGCTAAAGAGGTGGCCGAAGGTGCGTCTGAAACTATGGCCAGTAAAGGCATTTGGATTTCTTAATTTAAAAAGGTTGCAATTTTTGACGGCCAACTTCAAATTGTCCCTTTGCCTATTACTTGATTACTGCATTTCCCGTTTTGATATCTCAAAAATAAATGCATTTTGTGGACGCAGACGGAAATATTTTCAATATATTTCCACGTAATTGATATCATTATCTCGATCGATGCGATCACTGTGAATGTTCTCTGAATGTTGATTTTTGTGTTGGGAATTTTCACGATTAAAAATGATTCCCGATCTTCTATGTCCCTGACGCTCATGTTGTACAACTCTTCTCTTCTACATGCCCCTGATATACCTAATATCATTCCCACCTGAATACTATTGTATGAATAAAAGCACACCTTAATAATTAAAAACATATCATCTGGTGCTTCTTTTAAAAATTTATTAATTTCTTCTCTTGTAAAAACAGCAGATTTTTTGGGATTGTAACTAATAGGTTTTCCTTTGTGGAATGCAATGAGCGTTGCAAACTTGGATATGTCAATTCCGTCATTCAAAATTATTGTGCTCTTCAGCATTGAATATTCCGCCCAAAGACTTCCAAGCATTCTCAGCTTTTCGATTTTTCGAACAAAATAGGCCAGTAACACTTTTTCATTGATTTGGCTGCCTTTAGTCTGAATCCATTCCTTGAAAGTATTGTATGTACTCTCGTAGTGGATTTTAGATTTCTCAGAAATAACTGAAGAACGGCCGATTTCCCAGGCTGTTTGAATTTCATTATCTTACGAAGATTCTATATCGCTCATTTTTTAACGCTATTTAATTCAATTGATTATTGTCACTTTGACAATCTACTAAGTTTTCATCACCAAGACAACGCCTCATATTATATTCCTACACAGCATTGATGAAGAAACGAATAAATGAATTTGTCAGATAATTATTTTGTACATTGAGTAAAAATTGTGTCTATCGTGCAAAAAAACGCTATAAGAATCTCGAACGTTAAGGACTGCCGATCTCAGACAATAATTGTCTTCGATCTGTAAAATGCCCTAACCGTTCTCTATACTTAATATACTATTATAGGTTATGTCTAAACGATCGTGAGGTAACGCGTAAGTTTTAAAATCATCCTTCTGCGCATGTTCAATTCCGTTCAATTCCATCCAATTCCATTACAATTCCGTTCAATTCCCTTGAGTTCCAATGAAATTCCGCTCAATTCCACTCAATGCCATTAAATTCCCGAATAATACCTTTCAATTCCATGTAATTCCGTGTAATTCCGTGCAATTCACTCACAATTCCGAAATTTTGTACACTAAAATTCCACAGTGAAAGACCCCTCGGATTGGGATGACCGGCAGAAATTCGGTTTTGTGTAAATTTAGCGTAACAATAACTTCAAATAAGAAGAAACCGTTGGCGTTCTCAAATTTTAATATCAGTGTGAATTCAGCTTGTAATAGTTATGAATAAATATGAAAGTGGGTTATAATCCATAAGTCACTAGTGCGTTATGGATCATAACATACTAGTGTTTGATTTATCAACAATGACATCAATAAGAAATCTCATAATTGTTATGTGTTGGATAAAACCTTTTTCTGTGGGCTGCTATACGTTGCTCCGCAAAATGGCTACGCAAAATTAACTCCTTATTTTTTTTATTCCTATGGCAGATTTTTCGAATTTTTTTTTTTAGCACTCGCCAGCACTTCACTAATATGAACTTCCTTCAAGATTTCATGGAAAAATTCTGATTTTTTCGGAATGCATCAAGTTGGCCCGGAAAATTCAATTGCAAATTTTTCCACTTCTGAATGAGATTTTTAAATTTTTTGTTCAGCACTCGCCAGCACTTGGCTAGCATTAACCTTTTTCAAAATTTCATTGAAAAATGCTAGGTTTTCCGGGCTGCATAAAGTTGGCCCGGAAAATTCAATTACGAATTTTTCCACTCCTGAGTGAGATTTTCAAATTTTTTCGTCAGCACTCGCCAGCACTTAGCTAGCATTAAGTTTTTTCAAGCTCTCGATGAAAAATGCTGGTTTTTCCGGGCTGCATACAAGTTGGCCCTGAAAATTGAACTTTCATTTTTACGAATACCATCGAAGTTTTTCCAGTTTTTTCTTGAGCACTAGCCAGCACTTACCTAGCATTAGCAATGAGCAAAAAATTTTGTGAAAATGCCACAACTACCGGGCCAACTTGACGGACCCTAAAATATTGCCCAGACGAGGCCGTTTTTCTAAAGTTTTCAAACAGATATCAGATCTCATGTAGAGCCAAGCTGCTAACTCTGCACTCTTCATCTTCATGAGTCCTTATTTCACAAACTCTATGCCCTAGTCAAAATAAGTGACCTGGCCGTTTCGTAACTATAAGACCTATTGTATAAGAACGAATGCATTTTTCACCTTACGCTCATGTGACGAAAGAGAAACGGCCAAGTCACTCATTTCGACAAAGGCATAGAATTTGAGAAATAAGGACTCGTGAAGATGAAGAATGTAGAGTTAGCAGCTTGGCTCTACATGAGATCGATTCGCAGTGTTCAGCAATTCATGTTTCTAGAAAAAATGTATGACATGTATGCGGGATTCGAGATTTTATTTCGAATAGGTAAGTTGACCAATTTTTCGATGAAGTGATAAGACGGACACTAGTCAGAAGAGTTTGACGTTAGATGAAATCTTGAGACGAGATTCTTAGACTTAGCGGAAAAAACGAAAGCTAGTTGAGAGGTCTTTCAACAAGATTCATAAGACGAAAATATCATAGACTTGTGCGTTCAGTGACTAGAATCACGAGTTCTTGTTGTTAGTGTTATTTTCACATTATTATTCCTCATAGTTCGACTGTCTCTACAAATATTCAAATTCATCATTCATATCTCCGTTAATCAGCTTGTAGAGTGTTTTTTTGAGAGATCATGGACTGTTTTTTGATCGTTAAATTCAGAAAAAACCACTTGGATCATTAATGATTCTATTTCTGAAATACGTTCGTTCTACAAAGAGCACAATCTGCACACTGTATTAAATTTAACGAAAAAGAAATCTTGCATGTGGTTGTATGCTCAGTTGACCGTGAGAAATCCTCTTGAGCAGGGAAAAAACGTTCCAAATCCCGATAAATCAGTGTGCGTAAGAGGAATCCTCACAAAAGACCTAAAAAGGTCACGGATGTCGGGGCATTGTGAAAAATATCCAGCAAACTTGGGAAAACTCATGCAAATGGAAATATTTCATTCAAGATGTCTCAGAATGAGATGAAACTGGTGACCTTATTCCTTCCAACATTGAACTTTTCCTTGAAAGGGCCCTAATGATCCTTATGTGGGGACATCTTGAGCGAGAGAAGAGAAATCTCGATTCATATGTAGGTTGTGAAGAGGTATTCTCAAGTATTTCTTTCGACAATATTCATTGGAATAGTGTGAACTTTTTTGTTACTGAATATATATTTTCATCCTCTGGTATTCTCGTCTTCATGAGCTGAAGCGGAGAAAGTTTCAACTTTTTCATGCACCTGATTCATGTTTTCTCTATATGAACCTTTTTTGAAAAAATACTCTCTTATGAATAGATATACTCCTTTAATTAATGAAAATGTTGATGAATAGGATCATTATGATAAATCGATAAGAAAATAGACAAGTACACTGAAGGCAGTTTCAGAGAAATGGAAGTACACTTTGCTTAAAACTTGAAGTACTAAGAACACTAATAAAACTACTCGTTAATTTTTTTTAATATTGAAAGTCCATCAATGTTTCTCGGTTGCTTAAAACTGAATCCAGAACTCGTGTTATAGAAGGTTGATGTATCGAATGAAAAAGTTGATCCTGTTTGTCTTGAAATCTGAGAGGATGAGGACCTCTTCCTATTGGCATTAATATCGTTGGATGTTATTTTGGTGTTGGACAAAAGTATAGTGTACCAACGAAAGTATTAATTCATTAAAAATAAAAAAACAGATGAGCAGAAGACACAGGATACTAGTCCAACTGCAAAGAGGAAGAGGAAAAAATATTCTGAAAACAAGAACAGATTGTTCATTCTGTATGTATTGAATGATGCTTTTTAAATACCAGTATTCATAAGGTGAGAGTGCCTTAGCGGAAACAACAGTCGGCATAAAAGTTAATGGAAGACCTATCAACAACATAAGGTATGCCGACGACACCATACTCCTTGCTGAGTCGCTGGCAGACCTTCAAGTGATCCTAGACCTGGTGATTGAAAGCAGCGAACAAAGCGGCCTCACATTGAATGTGAAGAAAACTAAATTCATGACCATAGCCAAAGCACAACAACGACCAGAGAGTCTATGGATCAAAGAACAGCAAGTGGAGAAAGTGAGGAAGTATAAATATCTGGGAACCATTGTTAATGACAGTAATGAGTGTATGGAAGAAATTCGAGCGCGGAGTGGCCAAGCTCGAAGTGTATTCAACAAAATGCGAAAGGTTTTCTGTGGAAAAGATCTCACTTTACAACTCAAAATCAGGTTGTTAAAGTGTTATGTCTTCCCTTTACTCCTCTATGGCATGGAAGCTTGGACGTTGAAACAGGACAGCAGTAATCGCCTGGAGGCATTCGAAATGTGGACGTACAGGAGAATCCTTAAGATAAAATGGATAGACAGAGTGCCAAACACAGAAGTGCTGAAAAGGATGGGTAAGGAGAAGGAAATAATAAACACTGTAAAAGTCAGAAAGTTGCGGTATCTGGGTCATGTGATGAGAGGGGAGAAATATTCCTTGTTGCAGATCATAATTCAGGAAAGATACATGGAAGAAGAAGCATAGGAAGAAGAAGAATCTCCTGGTTGAACAACTTGAGACAATGGTACAAGTGCAGTTCCGTTGAGTTGTTTAGGTCTTCGATGTCGAGGATGAGAGTAGCCATTTTGATAGCCAACCTTCTGAAAGGAGATGGCACCTGAAGAAGAAGAAGAAGAATTCATAAGGTGATTCTGCTGATATGCAGAAAACTACTAGTCTCAGAAGTGAATTAATGTAACGAAATTTAAAAATACCGAGTATTCCAATCGAAAACTAGATGGAGTTATTGGACAATTCCTCTGATTCATGCTGTTTTCGTAAAATTTCAGGAGAAGTGAAATAACTAGTATCAACTGAGAATGACATTGACTTGTCGAAACCGTAAACTGACATCTTTTGCCAATCTGAAGATATCGACATGTTTATAATGCTGATAAAAGCATTTCTAGGAACAGAAAATAGCTCCGATATGTGGAAATTGAAATTTGAATATCGCACAACAATGATTTTCATAGAAGTTATTCAGTAATATAATAGGTTCATTCATCCATAATATTGATAAAAGCTGTGTATCGTGTTCATTCCGAAATGAATCTCAATTGTGACGACGTTACTGATATGATGGTCGGTGATGATTTCAGGCGTAAATCACTGAAAAAACCAAATCAAAATATATTCAACTCACGGAAAAACACTTTCTACAAGGAAAAACCGCTTTAATTGGTTTATCCCGTCTCTGAAAAAATTGCTCATCTTCTACCTTCTAATAAGGAAAAAACATTTTTTCATAATTGAGTACGGGGCATCTCTAATTTAAGATTCAGGAAATTTAAAATAAGCATTCCTTAATTGGGATACTGGTCGTATAAAATTCGGAATTATCCCTTCTCAGAGGAAACCTAATTAAATATGGAGATCCTGAAAAAGTGATGTTCGGAATATTTAATTATTTTCGAATTCCACTTCATATTCGAGGTCTGGTAGACACAACGATTTGATATTTGAATGTAATAATGAGAGGACCCATTAGATTCTTACTTTTTCCTCAATGAGTTCTTAGCATGTTCAAAAGTTGTTAATAATGAAATTTATGATTCGTTCGACCAAATTTTGGGACCAAAGAGTCATTCCAACCTCATCAACAATTTTCAAGTGTCGATGTGATTCAGGAAAGAGTTATATTTTTGAACGAATTCGACCGAATCAATCAGAAGACAGATGTAAAAATGTACGATTCTGAAACTTCTTGAGATTTGAGGTAGTGAAGATTTCTTTCTTATACGTGAATTGATTTTTATAAACTGCTCCACATGAGTTGGGGTATCGACTTTAATTGCAAAAAACAATAGTTCAAATAAGATTTTGTGATGCTGATTCATAATAATATTATTTCTAGTTGCAGGAGATAACATAGATTTTAGCCTCTAGTTCTGGAGCTTATACATCAAGGTGGTTAAGAAAAATCGAGTAAAATACCAAATCTTATTCCCAGAGAGTCCGCGGGTATCAACAGCTTGACAACTTCTTTGCATACTACTCACACTACAGGTTGTTGAACATTTCTTGAAAAATGTGGATTTATAAATGGGGAAGAAGCTCTCTCAGATCATTTAAGGTTCCTGCGGTGGATTGATGACTATCTAATTTTTTTTGAGCATATCCCCCGCATGTTCAATATAACTCAAATCTGATTAATGCGGAAGTACTGGTAAATGTGGAATATTTAGCTCCTAGCGTGCATTCTCATCTATTGCTGCACGGTGAGGTCTAGCCTTATTGTCTAGAAATTGAAATGTTTCACCACAAGCAGCGTGAAAGTTTGGTAAAACATTGCCAGAGAAATGCTTTCTATAGTGTAAGGCGGTCATATCCTCACGACGAATGAATAGATCTATGGGCCCGCTGAAACATCCCGGCCCATAACATAACACATCCTCCTCGAAATGGGTGTACTTCTTGGACATACCGATGATTACGGGGTATGCGTGAGATTGTCCATTCCTTTTTTCTTCGATGATTCTTCGAATCTGAAAATCGTCCATATATGGATTCATCAGTGAAAAGGACACTACGCCATTGATCCTTTCAACCGAGATTCACGTCCCGCAAACGTTGTCTGATGGTTTTAATGTAAACTTGGCCTCCATCTGCATTTTGAAGAGTATTCCGTAGCATTTTTCACTTAGATGTAGGGTTTTCTCTCGCCGGAACGGTGATGAAATGATTCTGAGCAGGTGTTGTTTTTCGTCGCCCACCAAGCCTCGGTATTTCCAACATGAAACCTATCTCCTCGAACCTATTCCAAAGTCGAGCTTTCAAACTCTGACTGACTTCGGCTATTTCTCTACAATAACCTGTGTTAGGCCACCCTGTAGCATTTCGATGGCACAATTATTCTCAGCGTTTGTTAATTTACCTCTTGGCATTTTTAGAATACTCATTTCAAATAGAAGCCGTTGATAATCTGACTCCATTTCAAAATGACAACATTCATTATGCAAATGCAAATAACCAAATTTCAAAAAAAAGGCGACCAGATTGACGAAATATCTCATACTGACTTGTATGAGATCGTTTCAAGTTGTTATTCAGTTTGAAATGTTTCTACAGCGATTAGGTATGTGCATACTTTTCAAAACGATTGAATACGATTCTGTTGTGGAGCAGTTTATATTCGGAGAGCAAATTATTGAACTAAATAATTTTTGTGTTTAGGAACCACAATATTTTATCTTACTATTGAAATTTAATTTGATAGTTACCACAATTACATATTTGGAAATCAGACATGTAGAAATTCTCGTGGAGCTTAGAAACATCTGAAAATAGTTTTGGTCCATGGACAGTTTCTAATACTTATAATACTATTTCAGAAATAATTTTCTACAAAACATATATAAAAATCAGTCATGTGAAAATAAGTTACGTCAGATCGCTCTGGGATTTTTGACGACAACTGAACATCGACCATGTTTTTCTGTAAAAATTCTGTAAAAAATTCTGTAAAATTCGAAAAATTTTAAATATTCAAGTAACAAATATGTTCACATGAAAAAACCCTCACAATTTTTTTCCTCAAAATTCCGTTCAAAGATACCTAAGAAAAATCATTCGTTTCAGTTTGGAAATTTTGTTCTGATTTTTTTCAAATATCCGTGATTGATGCCCATTATCAGTCCTACCACGTCACTGCGAATCTCGCTGCGAATAGAAGTCCGTTTCAAAATGATTGGCATCTCGGGTGGCTGTGGAATCTCGAAAATATGTTGGATTTAGGTTGGTGTTGATTGAAAACACTAAGTTTTGACATTTCAGAGTTTGAATTAACCTCCTTTCGAATTTATTTCTGTATGCTTATGTTCTTGATTAAATCGAAAAAATAGTTTTGAATTTGAATATTTCTCAAGTATTACCGAATTGAAAATGGCTGGAATTCATCAAGATACCTCTCGCCCCGCCTTACTACAAGGAAACGTGATGCAGTTTTCGTCGGTATTGCGAGTTTTTCAACAATTCAGCAGGTTTCTGCCAGTTTTAATAGCGTTTTGCTATTTATTCAGGTAACAATCATTTACTTGTTCGAGGTGTTTTCGATTTTTTCGAATAAATAAATAAGTCTCAAACTTCAGTTTTCACCTAGAACTTTCAGTTGAATTTTGGAGAGAAAGAAGGCAAGGCAAGTCATTAACGGTCAGAAGTAAGCAGTGGATGGAAACCTATTCCACATGATTATACCTTCAAAGAGACATTATACGACGTTATTCTTTCTAAAATCAGAAACAATGAATAAATCAGTTTGTACATATTTTTTGAACTGCCTGAAAAGTAATAGAGTTTTAATCAAAATCAACATTTGGTATATTATTTAATGAAACATGAAAAAGACAGTATTAATAAAAATACAAATAATAGTGATCTAATTTATAGCATATCACACTTCCAATGATTCACAATTTGTCAACAATTATTTTCTATTTGTTTCAACAACTTGGCTATGGAATCATAAAGTTATGTCAGCTTCATTATACTTTCTTTTCCTCAATACCTACTCCGAAAAAATGACACAGGGTGAGAACTTGGCTGAATTTTCGATAGTAATCAAGATTCCAAAATTTGCGGAAGAGTCTTCATAGAGAACGAACTTTGATCATTTAATGAATGATATCTCTACATTGGAGTTCCTCGAAAGCCTCCAAGATTTCATGTTGAAGTATTCCACGCTATTCTTATTATCAGTCCTGAATTTCCAATTTCCATGCTTGATCTACAGCGAAATAGTGTGGGTGTGTATATTTTAGTCATCATCTCTTTTGTAATTGAAGCTGAGTTTGAAAATGTGTCCAACAATGACGAAAATAATATTATTCCAAAAAAAATCTTCAAATTTATTTGCCTTGAAAAATATATTCAATCATTTTATAGGTTATATTGATATATTTCAATCTATGATGAACCCACAGAAATTTTTAGTTACTTTTTGTAACTAGAAATAAAGCCTCGGCTGGAATTCCATGGCTATAAGTTGATCACAGTATTTCCCAAATCTCCCTTAGCCTAATGGCCGTCTCACCCGAATGATTAAATTTTGACGTAACAAAAATTACCCATCAAACTTCAATAACGACGTTGATGTCTGAAGATGAATAAAAGTTTTTCTTCTCGACCTCCAGGACAAATAGTCCGCAATTTCTCATAGACACGTATAAAGTTCTGGGAAAGGCAGGTATGCGTTATAGCGTCAAAGGGAGCCACTATGAAAAAGGATGAATTATGTACGTCCATTACCGTACCTACTGAAAAGGGACCGTGCAAAAGAACCGACATCGTATTTTCACTAATTTTTCAACGGCTTGATGATATTCAAATTGGTGCGCTCCAATTAGGCAAAACAAATTTGCCCAAAGTTTCCCTGACATGCCCAAATTAAAACTGCAGCGAGAAGTGCCACGGAAGCATTGGAGCGCACACATTTTTGTGCTCTCCTATCTAGACTTCCGTGGAATATGTTCATTTCGCTAGCATTGCTAACAGGATTCTGGAATATCTGAATTCCGTAGGTTTTAGAAGTGGCTGAAGCCCGTTGTTCTTATATTACGGATTGACAGGAAAGCGTATTGTTGCAGGGAATTGTGCAACATCTCGATTTGGTTCAATGATAATCCATTTTGAAGATTGTTTAATGATTTCCAAGAATAACATGGGTTCTGTTTATTCAAATTCAATGAATTTCATGCAAGGGTCCTCGATCAAATGAGAGTTAGATATTGTATTGTTATATAGAAAACAATATGGCTTTATAAAAAAATCTGGTACAACTCATGCACTTGAGAAAATCTTGGACATTATCTACAAAAATATTGATAATGATAATGCTGTTATTGCCACTTTCATTGACCTTAGTAAGGCTTTCGATACCGTCAACCATAAAATATTGATGGAGAAACTGGAGTATTATGGCATAAGAGGATTTGCATACAACCTCATTGAGCAATACTTATCAAATAGGACCCAACGAGTTAAAATTGGTAGTGTCACCAGTTTATCTAAGAAGATTGAAATAGGAGTTCCCCAGGGTACTGTCCTGGGACCACTATTGTTCTTGATTTATATTAATGATATCTTCGAAGTTTGTGAGGACACTTATGCTTTTGCTGATGATACAATAGTACTCGACTGCCAAGTGACTTGGGAACAGGCTCAAAGTAGCATGAATATATAACTGAAAAAACTGAATGACTGGTTTAAAGAAAATGAACTGACTTTAAATATTACTAAAACAGAACATGTTACTTTTGGTTGTTATGTAGATAGTGTTCCGCATAGTACTGAAATTATAATTGACAATAAACAAATAAGTAGAACGAATGTCACTAAATATCTAGGAATTTTCATGGATTTTAACCTCAGATGGGACTGCCACATTCAACATGTAATTAAAAAAATAAGATATTTTCTATACTTAATTTATAATTTTAAACATTTGCCTAAAAAAATATTAGAGGTAATTTACTATGCGTATGTATATAGTATAGTCAATTATGGTTTGGTTATTTGTGGGGAGCTTATATGTCTGAATTAAAACAACTCATTAATCTCCAGAATAAATTCATAAAGTTACTAAAGAACGATAAAATTCCAACGAATGAAGTATTATATGCAACGAGGTGTGTTATGTTTTACTTTGATTCTCTGAGTGCCACATATTGTAATTTTGCAAGTGTAACCAGGAAAAGGGACATTCCTGTACCGAAACATGAAAAAACAATTTATAAGAAAAACTGTATTTACACCGCCATTAAATATTTTAATTTGTTACCGAATAATTACAAAAATCTGAAGATGTCACATAAAATAATCAAGCAGAAGGTTATGAATGAAATCAAGAATAATATGACAGACTGAGTGTGCATGTGGCTATACCAGTAGTATGCCACATCTTTTAGTTTAAGTTAGTTTTAGGTCTTTAGTTAGTGAGCTGGCTCCTGAGCACAGAGAGAATACTCTCTCTCTTCAAGATTTACATGTTTCTCCTTAGGGAGAATCTTTGTAATTATATTGCCAATAAATATTATAGTTAGAAAAGGTCGGAAGACGATTTGGTTTTTCAGCGGAAAAAGATACCAACGGCATTCTTCTTCAAGATACAGGATGTTGAATTTGAATTTTATGTTATGTCGAAATTATTTATATTATTTTGTCGTTAATTTTGTTTAAATTCCATACCATATACCATTTGTCCTCTGCACCAGTGATACGCTACACAGTATACACGAGGTGTCCACAGCTTATCTTGATCTCGAATATAGAGAATAGGCTTTTCACTTTCAGGAGATCATTTCACTATAAATTGTCTACAAATACAGAAAAATTGGTCAAGAGAGATATCGCGGCCACTGCGGTGCCAAACAGAAAACATCTCACTTCGAAACTCAGCAAAAAACTGATTTCACAGTTCAGGTACAAGGTGATTAATTTTTCTCAGTATCCTCAGATAGTTTTTCATTTTGTGAATGGCGTTTCGAAGAAATCAACGTTGACCCGAGATGTGCCTGAAAATCTGCAAGAAGCCGTCAGCGATCAGCAGCCTGATTTATATTAATTCTAATCCATTCATTTTCTTCTGTTTTGTGATGCCTTTATTCGGAGACATAGATATGATTTTGTATCTTGAATTCAAGAAGGCTAGTTTTCTAGAAAATGTGCTTTTTCAAATAAGACGAAATAAGTGGCTATTGCAAGATCGGACTGCATGCCACATTGCTGCCATTTTGAAGATATCATCATCATCATGCAGCACTCAAAGTCCACTGCTGGACATACGCCTCCCTCGAGTTTTTCCACAGGGCTCTATTCTGTGCGGCTTGCATCCAGTTGGAGTGAATGCCCCTCAAATCGTCCATGAATGCAATGTGAAGATATATCGAGATCAAAAATTCGAAAAAAATAGATAGGAACAAATGGAGCCATAAGATATCACCAGAGTTGACGCCTATGGATTACTTTCTGAGGGGTTCCCTGGAAAATATGGTATACCAAACTGATTCATTATAACTTGGACCATTTGTAAATAAAGATGAAAAAACACTTGTGTACAAGCAAGAACATCCTTATATTTCGATAAAAATAAACTATTTTAGGAAAATTATATAACTTATGTCTGGATCATATTGTCCAGTATATAGAACATTAAGATTTGAAATTTTTCGTCTGTTATTCAAAAAAATTTTTATTGTAATAAGGTATAATATATTTAATAGGGAAATAATTTGTTCACAAATTCATATCTAGGTCATCTACCCATCATGATCCATAATAATAATAATAATAATAATAAATTTATTGATCCTTGAAGACAAATACATTTGTATAGGACAAGTCAGATACAATTCTCAACCATATGAACATACAAAATCAAAAAACATTCTGGGTGAAGACAACAAATCAACCTATGCTACTACTAAAATATTCGTGGTTGCTATAAAAGCACCTTTCAAGCAATATTTTCTTTATATTCTGTTTGAAACTTTTGTAATCCAAAACTTTTAATCTGTCGGGCAGGTGATTAAACAGTTTCATACCACTGTAAGTTGGAGAATTCTCAAATCTTGATGTTCGATGCTTTGGAATACAAATAGTTTCTTTATTTCTGGTGTTGTACTCGTGGAACTGTGAACATTTTTTTAACAAATGAATATTTTTCTTCGTATAAAGCAAACAATCATATATATATAATGATGGTAAAGACATTAAATTATTTTGCACGAATATAGGTCTACAGGACTCCCTGGGTTTCAAATCAAAAATCATACGTATGATTTTTTTTTTGAGCAATAAAAACGGCATAACTAACCGACGTTCCCCCCCAAACGACTACACAGTATTTTAAGTGGGTATAAACAAGAGAGAAGTACACATTCATAAGTGAATCCAAGGACAAAACAGGTTTCAAACGTCTCAGAGCAAAATATGCGCTGCATAGCTTTCTGCACACAGTATCCGTATGCTGATGCCATCCGAGGCCACTGTCAACCTGCAATCCCAGGAACCTGACGCAATCGGAAGACTTCAATTCGCCAGATTGGAAGCTCAGAACCAATCGACGATCCAAATCCCTCGCATTGAAAAGGACTACGTCTGTTTGGTTCACGTTCAGTATGATGCAATTTTTATGACACCACTCCGTGAAACATTCTACCAACAGCTTGCATTTGTCTCTAAGTTCTTCCATTGTTGCTGCAGAGACAATGAAAGATGTGTCATCTGCGAACAATATTATCTTCACATCAGTTAATGCAGGATAACAGGTTACAATATTGTTTGGCAAGTCATTCACAAACAATGTGAACAGTAGAGGTCCCAAGACAGATCCTTGAGGAACACCCATCCTCACAGCATACTCAGAAGAATCATGCTGACCCACTCTGGCATATAACCACCGATCAGTTAGAAAATTCTCAATCCATTTCAGGAAAACTCCCCTGAAACCCAGATTGTATAGTTTATCCAAAATGAAATTGAAATTTAGACAATCAAAAGCGCGAGACTCATCAAAGAACAAACCGGCCACACACAGACCATCATCCAAATTACCATGCACACAGTCAACCAGCTCACACGCAGCAGTCTCGGTTGACCTGTTCACAGTGAATCCATGCTGACAACTTGTAATAACAGATAGCTTATTCAGGTAATTCAGCATTCTATCATATATTATTCGCTCTATGACCTTCGACAAACAACTCAGTAGAGATACCGGACGATAATTAGATATGTCATCAGCATCATTCTTTTTGTGAACAGGAATAACCTTTGCGGTTTTAAGTACAGAAGGAAATTTTCCCGAAGTCACTGACAAATTGATGAGATATGCTAAATGTTCAGATATGAACGGAGCCAAAGATTTCATGACCTTCACCGAAATCATATCCATTCCACTGCTATTTTTATTCTTGAGTCCTTTTATAACCATCTCAACCTCCTGAGCCAATACCTGAAGTATATCATTTGATTATTTCATTATCAGTTACATTGGTTAGAAAAATTTAAGGGTCAACTTGGGGCAACATGCTTTCATTTTTTTTATGAATTAGTTTGGTATAACATGTTTTTCAGAAAGTAATCCATGAGTGTTTGTTCTGGCGATATTCATTGATTTCGTTCCATTTATTTTTGAATTCTTGATCTAAATATCTCTTCACAATTGTAGCGTTGTGGCCTGGAGTCTTATCTTGCTGCAGCCACATATTTCGTCTTATTCTAGATCTCATACATTTTCTAGATTACTTGCCTTCTCGAATTCAAAACACAAAAAGATATCTATGTCTCCAAATGATGACAAACTTTCACAATACAAAAAAAATGCAATTACCATAGGACACGCTGTAGATCGCAGAAAATTAGAAATAGAAAAAATGATATTCTGAAAAGAACAGAATTCAATCATCTTTCTGACATTGCGAAAAGGCTATGTTACTGTAAAAATGATTGTGAGAGCCGCGATGTCAGGCGTTTTTATTCATCTTGCACATTTTCACGTACAATATTTCTGGGTTTAAACCTGTTCCTATTTTTTATGAATGAATAAATATATAAATCTCGAGTCAACATTGACTTCAAACGTTTTTGAAAAATTTTGAGTTACCAAGATAATTGAATCACCCTGTAACTTTCATATAGTAAATACACCTTCCCTCATGATACTGATTTCTCGTTGGACTATGTACAGGGTGATTCACGTATTTTGGTAACCCCAATTTTCTCGAGAACGTCCGAAAAATTTTTCATTCTTTGAATGGCGTTTTGAACGAGTCAATGTGGATTTGAGATGTGCATAAAATTTTTTGGAATAAATTAAAACGCCAGGCGTCGCGGCGCTATCACAAATTTTTTCCCCAGAGTCATACCTGTTTTATCATGTTATTCGAAGGATAATTTCATTCTGAACTTTTTTTTCGAATAGAATTTTCACTAATTTCTAACCGTCAGCGATCTGCAGCGACTTTTATGTTAATTCTATTCCATTCATTTTTTTTTTGTATTGTGGTAGTATGCCTTTGTTTGGAGACATAGATATGATTTTGTGCCTTGAAATCAAGAAGGCTAGTATTTTAGTCAATGTGCCTCTTCAAATAAGATGAAATATGTGGGTTCAGCGAGATGGGGCTCCATGTCACAACGCTGCCGTTGTGACGAGATATTTAGATCAAGAATTCGGAAATAAATGGAATGGAACCAATGGACCCATCAAGTATCGCCAGACCTGAAGCTCATGGATTAATTTCTGAGGGGTACTGATTCTAATAACTTGGGCCATTCGAAAATGAAGATGAGAAACGCATGAGCCCAAGTGGACCTTTATATTCTGACCAAAGTAATTTATAATGAAATAGAGGAATGATATAACTTATTTATGGATAATAATGGCCAGTATATAGAACATATGATTCTAAATGTTCCGTTTGTGAATGAAAAAAAAAATTTATATTGGTATGAGATATAATATGTAATGAATATAATGAAAGATAAATACCTAGTTTTTTTACAGAACCTCCTTCAATTTACGAAACAAAATCGTATCTAGGTCATCTAGCCATTTTGATCAATACATAAGTTATATCATTTTCCTATATCATTATAAATTAAGGGTCCATTTGTTTTAGAATTTTTGATTTCAATATCTCTTCACAATGGTAGCATTGTGACATGGATCCCCATCTTGCTGTATCCACATATTTAATCTCATTTGAAGAGGCAGATTGTTTAGAAAACTAGCCTCCTTGAATTCAAGGTACAAAATCATATCTATGTTTCCAAAAAAAGGCATAGTACGACAATACAGAAAAAAATAAATGGAAAAGAATAAACATAAAACATGCTGCAGATCGCTGACGGTTAGAAATGAATGAAAAAAAGTTCAGAATGAAATTATCGTTCGAATGACATGATAAAAAAGGTATGTCGCTAGAGAAAAAAATTTTTGATAGCGTCGCGACGCCTAACGTCTTTATTCATTCCGCAGATTTTTGTGAGCATCTAAAGTCGACATTGACTTGTTGAAAACGCTATTCACAGAGGTCTGTCATCAGAACTACCAAAGACAAAGTCAACCCACTCTCTCAACCCGGTATTTACAGGATACCTTGTGACTGCGGCAAAGTCTACATTGGTACAACGAAGCGAAGTGTCAATACGAGAATTAAGGAGCATGAACGATGCTGTCGACTCAATCAGACAGAAAAATCCGCACTAGCGGAACATGCTCTGACAGATGGACACAATATTGTTTTCTCAAAGGCAGAAGCTATTTCGAACATCAAAAGTTTCTATCCTAGGATAAACATGGAAGCCATTGAGATATACAAACATAAGAACAATATGAACAGAAGGGAAGAAACTCCTTTGGTACATAGCGCATGGTTGCCGGTGTTGAAAAAGACTAAAATCAAGCCAATACGAAGTGGAAGTGATGGACCAATCAACATCGCGCGCGTAAACCCACTACCTTCTCCCGCCAATGATCAGGGTATAAGTGGGGCCAACGGATCGAATCCAGCATCACTTTCGGAAATTCAGCGGTCGAGTTACAATCTAAGACCAAGAATCCTCTGAAGATGCCTACCGCAGTTGTGGGCGAAACGTTAGGTGAAATAATTCCTAATAGACCACGGCCAATAAGCCCGGAAGACTCCCTCAATGTCAATTATTCAGAGGTTTTCGAGAAAATTGGGGTTACCAAGATAAGTGAATCACTCATATGCTTGATATCGACCTAATTATTTCTTCATTATATCTGCCCCATCTGAGATTATAAACTCTCATCATGTGTATCTTCTATCGTAATTCTCCCCATCCAATCTGAGCGGATAATCCAACAAAAACAAAATGTTCCCCCACAGAAATCTGGAAAAAGGGTGATCGCCGAACCTGAATGAAACCAACCCTTCCTTTCAGGCCAATTTGCTCGCGTGAAGTCACCTTATTAGGGTATAATTTACTAGCTGCTTCAATTGGCCGATGAGTTATTTGCAAGTGGGTCAATTTCGCTCGAAGTTTGTTACTGAAAACACAGCGGAACCGGAGTTGCTCTTAGAACATATTTCATAAATTTAACAGGGTATTGATACTCTCTTTTTAGTACTATTAGAGCTCTTTGCGAAACTAAGAATGCTCCGTTTTTATAGATTATTAAATTTCGTCTTTTAACTTCATGCATATTTCCATTTATAGATGTAACTTCACCATTATGTTGAGAAGGTTATGAGATGTATGTATTTTTCAAATTATGTAATAGTATTGGAGATCCTTGTAGCTCGAGCCATTTTTTCAAACATATTCATTTGAGGAGATAGTGATGAATTATTTTGAACAATTAATATTCAATCACCTCACATCCATAACTGGAATAGAATATTTATTTAATAAAATTATTTCGTTAGAGTAAAAATTTACAAACGAGGCTTCTACCTCAGCAAAGTAATATTTATAATAATAATAATAATAACTTAGGCATCCATAGTGATGTATGAGATATGTATGTGACAAGTTAAGAAGTAACATTATTTTTAGTTTGAGAGGAAAAAAATATTAACAATAATCAATACTTGGTATAATTACCTAACCTAATATGCTGACAAAAATCATATTATGCCTTCAAGATATAGAAATATTGTGTTATAAGGAATTCATTTGATTCATTCCGATATTTTCTTACATTTTCAATATATTAATTCCCATATATCTGGGGGACCTCTCATAACCCACTAGTGTGTGGCGTGATATAATAAGTAGTGAGGAGTGTGATGGGACATTATTATGGTTGCAGTTCACACGCAGAAATGAATTATCATTCGGTTTTACATATGTTAATATTTTTAATATGAATTGAAATATTATAGTTAGATTCTTGAATTCTCTGAAAAATGTTCTCCTGGATACTCCGGCTATGTGTCGTTTACCCCAATCTCGAACTAAGATACGCTTTAATTCAGGAGAGGTCCCCCGAAAAACAAGACCGTAAAGTATTCTTGATTAAAATTGGGCATTATATTGAGCCACACAAATTCCCAAATTGGCTATCTACTTTAGCCTATAAAGGGCATAACGAACAGAAGACAATTTTCTGCATAAATATTCAATATGCTGATGCCAGCTGAGATTGTCCTCAATGAATTTCTATAGTTTTGTAGTTTGAAAAAAATGAAGACTGTTTTGGAGGAGTTGAAAAATAACTTATTTTCTTTAAACCAGACATTATTTTGTCTGGCCCTACTTATTTATTGTTGTTTTTCTGACTTATGTTTGCGTTTTTATACATTTTTAATTTGTATATATTTTTTTGTCCTTTTTTGGACTAAATTTCACATGACTCCCCATGAAACATTTGATGGGTTAAAAAGTTTATTCATCCCTGTTTTTTGATTACTATGAATAAATGAATTATTATTATTATTATTATTATTCACAGAATAAATTAAGGTATTCCTGATTTCTATATAAAACATTAGTGAGCGAGATTCAGGAGCTAAAGTATGTTCTATAATTCACAAATAATGTGAATGTTAGAAAATATACAATAATGATAGATACCTTCAGGGGACCGTGAATTTAAGATGTACGGTACAGTTCTAAAGATAATCTCACATATTTTAAGATAAGTCGTTCATTGAAGTTCTACCTGAAACTTATGCCTGAGCAACATTTTCTTCAACTTTTGATTGGGGAGAGCAAATTCGGTGAGCTGATATCATTCTTACATGAATTTTTCAATTCAGGTTTCAGTCTAGATACCTCAACTGAACGGCAAGACTCAACTGATTCTGGCGACATGACCCTAATGAGTCAACCACCCCCATCCAAGAGACCCTCAATCGTCATGTACTCTTCTCAACTGCCCATTCAAAGGGAAATTCAATTACAAAAAACAGATTCGAAGGCCAGTCATATTGAATATGAGAACGCCATATTGCTGTAGTAGGATGAAAATTATTTCCGATTTTCGGTAAAAAAAAACAGATTTTTGTAGGAAATTTTCTGTGGAGAGAGAAATTCCCTTTCAGCTTGCTAGGCTATGAGTTGTTTCCGAGATATCGGCTGTTGAGTGAAAAAGGATCATTTTGCATTCAAAACAGGATATCTCGAAGACAAATGGATATATCTGAAAGTCATGAGAAGCAAATTAGAACTAAATAAATAGATTATGCGACATTTGCATTGGTGAAGCTCGAGAAAGTTTTTCCATATTCGTGGAGAAGAAAAAACTTCAAATAATTATGAAAATTCAAAATATTAGAGAAACTTGAAATTTTTGTATGAAATTTTTTATGTGCATCAAGTACCTTTTTTTCGATACTCATGGCGGCGGTAAAAACCCCTAATACACCCCGAAACAAATATTATACCCTACTGTCCACGATTTTTCTGAACAAACTTTTTTTTCAGTAAATAAGACAGTATCGGGAATGTGGACCTTCATTTTTGCTCAAATCTCAAAACTGTTGCCGACGTTTCGAGGACTATTTTTATCTTCTTTTTCAAGGCAATATTTTGTATAGTCAACAGCAAATTAGATACAATCGTTTCATGGAAATCTCAATTACCGTAAACCAAATTCTAAAAACGCACATGTCAGGTAACCTCAAATAAGACAACTTCAACTTTTTTTTCAGGTTTTATTCGATTATCAGCTCAGCGAAGGTCGACTTAGGGATTTAGGTTCGGATATTCTCTATTCATTCAGGGTTCATTTTGCATTTGTCATTTTCGAACTTTTTCGGTTTCGTCAACGCCTTTCATGCAGTCGCTTAGGCACCCCCATTAGCGCAGTGGATGTACGACGAACCCAGAGTAAATACCCGCATCCCAAATGTATTTCCGTTCATATCGTATAAGCGTTTCTCGAAATGAGGAAAATCCAATCCACGGATTCGATCAATCTCTGGAACTCCGTTCTTCTATCCTCCTTTGAAATTTTTATCGACCCAGTATCGCAGTAATAAATTCTCGAGTCGAACGCCTAATCGGCCGATGTGTGGTTTCGCATATGCCTCGAAGTGATTCCGAAATGCCGAGGACTTGAGGAGGCGCAATTTCCAGGCATCCTCGAATAAATTTTCTACCGGATTACTTCCATCCTTTGGCGTATTTCATCACATTAGCGGTGAGAAATTTTCTCTTTTTCCTTTTGTGCATTGAGAAATCCTCATGAGATATAGCGGATGTGCAGTCATTTGTTGATTTTCTTCATTTTGCACCGGATGGGACTTGCTAAGACAGATATAAAATTTTTCATCGACCTGAAATATAAAGCTCAATTTAACATACAGAAAATTGATCAATAATGTTCTATTTTGATTTTTTTCGATAAGAAAATTCCCAAATCATTTTGAAACAAGTGTGTTCAGAAAACAGATATACACAAATGAGTGTTAAAATAGATATTATCAAAACACTTCATGCTTGAGCGCAATTAATTTCATCGTCAACTGAAATAAGGAATAATGAAATTAATTTCATTAAAGATATTCTTGAGGATAATCAATATCCAACTAATTTCATTGAAAAAACTATTTCAAATATAGGGCCAACAATTTTGCGTCAAAACGATAATACCAATCATGTACAAACAACAAACCGTCAAGAACAACCAATTTTAATAAATTTGGGTTTTTTTGTTCATGGACTTTCAGAAGAAATTAAAAGAATTGGTTCTAAATTCAACAACTGTTTTCAGAAGAAGAAATGTTTTCATTTACAATATTCCCTGTGTTTGTGGAAAATCTTATAAAGGAGAAACATCAAGACCATAAGAAATCAGAAAACGTGAACATAAGAATAACATAAAAAATAGAGATAGATATTGGTAGATCACAGATAGCAGATCATGTGTGTTGCAATACCGGCAATCACATGATGGATTGGAATGGAGCAAAAATTCTAATGACGGAACCTGATGGTTAATAATTGGAAAATCCAAGAGTCAGCTTGTATTTTGTTGGATGAGGCTGATAATCTCGCCAATTGTTCAGTTGGAATAGATCGAATTCGGATAGATTTATTGAAAAAAAAACTGGATTCAGGGAATTTTGAAATGAAATAACGATATCAATATCTAGTAATCAATATTGATCTATATTCATCATATTTTGACAAATGTCAATCCAAAATTAAAAAAATTGTAACGATTCTACAGAGTTGAATGAAAATAAGTTATTGTCTGACATAGTCTGATTGAGACTCCGAAACGTTACGCTCAATATTTCAAAGTGTTTTCATTTTCTTTTTATTCATTGTTAGGCAACAATTTCTTCTCGTAAAGTTTTGACCCCTGACAAATTAGTGCTTTTTCTTGTTTCAGAGACTGGGAGAGAAAACCCGTAATAAGTTTTCAGAAAATGCAGACCTCCCAGACAATGTTTCAATAGATTTCTATTTTTATGTATGAATCGTTATGAAAACATCACAGTTTCTGATGTAAATTCGAACAGGGTTTCTCGTAGAACACTGGTAGAATAAAAACATCAGAGGAAAGTGTTATCGCATAAACAGCTTGTCTGACAAATTCGGTTGGGTGGGGATGTAGAGCACAACGATTTTATGGTCACGAAGTGTCTTGTCAAATTAGCCAAATCGAATCAGTAACACTCCGAACGTGGTATGAGTGATTTCATATCTGTTGTAAATGAATACGACGATTTTATTCCACTCTGACGCGAGGAATTCAATTGCCTTAATGAATGACACAAATAATTTCCTGTGAAAATAATAATTAAACACACAATAAAAGAAACAGGAGAATGTTTAAAATTAGTTTGCGATTTTCAACAGGTTGAACTCAGTGAAAAATAGTCGTATAGAAAGTAAAATAACCTACTTTTGAAGCTTGAAGACTCAAGTTTGTGAATTTAGATACTGGTTAACAATTTTTCGTTCCGTTAGCCATTCAATCCACGGATAAAACTCGAAGGAACACCTTCTCAATTTTTTCGATCTATGCGCATGGAAAATTTTTTGGAAGTAGACCGATGCAAAGGTCGCATAGCCCGTTCATTAAGATCTAATTTGCTTTTCACGATCCTCAGATGTCACCATTAGTCTTCAAGATATAAAATTTTGAAGGATTTTTTTTCGCTCAACCGCTGTTATCTCTGGAACTACTTATAGCGTAGCGAGTCGACAGGCACTTTTTTTTCTGCACAAAATACCCAACAAAAATCGGTTATGCTTAGAAAAAACTTTCACATGTAGGTATCGTTAAAGTGAAAAAGAGCAAAAATTGCCGTTTCGCCATTTTTTGGTGATGGACTTTATCAAAATCATTATTGGGGTCATTAAGAATTTCACAGAGTAATGTTCCCCAAAGCCCCTCCTGAATCGGTAGATCGATTGATTCAGCGATTTTCTTGGACCAATTGGTTAAAATTTTGAACAATATAAAGGGAATTGAATGAGGAATTGAAAATTGCTGTTTACATTTGAGAGAAGTACTGGTGTAAGGACTTCATCCTACATTACCAGTGTAACATTTTTTTTTTCAAAAAATCAACAACAAGTCAGTATTGAGGTATGGAAAATTTCATTCCATTATCTCAACCTCTTCTGAAAAATTTGTTTTTCATGATCACAAATTATTCGAAATTTTCTGAGGGTTTTATAAAAACAAATTCTAAATGCTTTTACTTTTTTTCCTCAACGAAGAACCTGTACAGCAGTGAAGAGTAGTTTATTAATTATCCAATAATTAGACAAGTCTGCAGTTAAATGAGCTAATAACTGGAGAATTTCTTTGATGAAAAGTTCAATACTGCACATTTGAGTCTACAATTTCTTGACATAGTTTCAGATCATTTGCTTCCATTTGCCAGCTCACTTCATACACATATTTCGGACCCACATATTATAACTCAATGAAAGTCAAGAATTGATTAATATGTCAGTTAGCAGCTAGTGAAGGGACTCATAATTTTCGGTGAGTCTTCTTTTATAACATTTGAGTTTCTGGGACGGTATTGTATTGAGTTCAGCGTGGAGAATTTTTTTCATTCATGGAACCCACAATATTGGGGATAATACAATAAAAAATATAAAATTCGGTGAAAAAGAAAAAAATTTGTTGGTTCATAGGATGCTGGTTTTTAGTCTAACAGTTCCGCCCTCATCTGTCTCGTTTTTTCCTTTGTTGGAATAAGCTCGTTAGGGCTGCTTTGCAATTATCTTTGACGGGCATTTTTTCATCAGCTTCCATACACAAGGATTTCCAAATGCCCCTAACCATGATGACAGTTTTCCTTCTCCCTGGGTTCAGAGGTCTCTCAACTTTTGCATGCGTTCCTCCTGGAATTAAATGAACCTGATGGGCGAAACTATACAGAGCATTTCAACGAGGACGTTTCACTCAACAAAACTCAGAAACGAGGAAATTTTGAAGACTCATTTCAAAATCCATTTTTCAGATAAAATAGAACGGATTTTACCCTCGGTTCATCATTATTCTATAATTCAATTTTAGGAAAATTTCCATTATTCAAAAATTTGTAAAACCCACTGTTGCATTCGATCAACTTTTGATTTAATCTCGTAACAACTGTAATGCAGACATATTAGCAGATTTCCTAGAGAAAATGTAAACTTCGAAGCGTATAGTACAAGATTCGTCCAACTAGAACAGAATTATAGTTCTGTTTGGGATGTTTCACATGAAATTGTGTCGTTTCATCAGATCAGAGCCAGATATAGGTTTTACTGTCGGAAGCATATACGAAGTTTGATTGAATCCGGTCTTATCAGCGGGTGGTTTCATTCTCGAACGGAAAGAAAATATGGAAAACTTCGAAAAACTAACTTGTTTCCGCTATTTACTCTAAAATGGGAAATATTCGTGACTCCTCTTCTGAAGGTTCAGGGTCGGTTGATTTTTCCTACTATCGAATGTGGGCATCGTGAAACTGCGGCAACACAAAACCATATGCAGGATGTTCACTCGAGAATTTATGTTGCTGAACGTCGAGACAGAAGATGAGTTGTAGTCGCTATACAGGGCGTCTCACGTTGGATGTGGAACGTTTCTGGGAAAGTGGAGCTATTATGATCTTGTTCGATATTATCTACTGAGCTGGAATATTCTTGAAGACTGAGCACTTTCGATGTCGATGAAAATATATGTTTGAAAAATTTTTTCTTACAATATTTTTGTTTCTGATATGATCGAAAAATGAATTCTGGGTATATTTACATTCAGACCGACTGTCTGATATGCATAAAACATTATTATCGGACAGGCTTCAATATTCTTCAATTTGGACCAAATAAAACTGCAATTCGGCACTTTTGCTGAATTGCATTACTTTGAGAGGATATTATGTCCAACATACCACGGTCATCGGACAGACACCTCGCTCGCTAAATATTATTGAGTAATAAGGTAGTTACGTGATTTAGATTCAGTATGATTAGATGTAAGAATATGAAATAAAGTATTCTTCAGTTTCTTCTTAATAGTCAAACCCAGAGAAGTGAACCTTACAACCTCTGTCAAGCTGCTATTAAAGCCCTGAACTCTTATGTCATCGACTCAAAGTCGACATGAGAACGCCGGATCAAACTCAATGAGGTAGGCAGAAAAATAAGCTCTTCAATCTGGGTTCCTGGTGATTCGGGAATCACAGGTAACGAAGAGGCAAATAAACTTGCCAGAGAGGGTGCTCGGAAATCACTCACTGGCCAAGAACCTCTCTGTGGTGAAGCAAAATGTACATATAAGAGGGAGTTTCTGGAGAAGGAAAAAACTGAAAGAGAAACACTCTGGCAGAATCTCCCAGCGTTGGATCACTCCAAAAAGTTCCTTCGGAATTTCGAAACTTCAAGATCCAAAAAGTATTCAGATCTCAATGAGAACCCACTACAACTCCCCACTGGCTTTCTTACAGGGCATTGTCGCCTCAGAAAGCAGTTGCTGAGATTGGACATATCGGACACTGACGAGTGTAGATTCTGTGAGAACGAGAGAGAAACTCCTATTCACCAAGTCACATAATGTTTCGGTATTGGAAGCCAAAGGAAACAATATTTTGATGAAGAGACCTTCAGGAGTGAGGAACTAGCCTCACTGAAGCCTTCCGAGATATTGGCATGGGACTGGAAGGCGAGCTGTAAAGCTTTGTCAGGGGGCACAATAGACCATCAGGTCGCAGTGGATTGTATACCCTTTAAAACTATTAACTAAACCCACTATCTCTAACACCGTTTCATTAATCGTGAAAGCTATGAAGATATAAGATTAACTATCAATGTCTTTATCATAAGTCGTTTTCACATTTTCGACGAAGGATATAAAGATTGTTGAAAGATTGTGCATTCTCCAACTTATGAAAATATAAAATGGAATATTTATTACTTCCTCACGACATGATACCAAATATATGGTGTGAGAGTTACATAGTTCCATTTGCCGTACCTTCGATGTATTGAGTCTACAATGAGCTATTGTTCAGAATTCTGTTCTGGAAATTACTTCTATTAAATTCAGCATTCACGTCTATGTAAAGAATGAAATGTATGTAAAGAAAAAATTTCGTTTTGCAACAAACAATATCAGGAGCATTATTATCTGCATACTCTTCCAACATAAATCATTCAAGTTAGATTTGTTTCGTCTCATTTGTATTTACAGTTCATCGATACATCTTATCAGTTTGTGCTTACGATATCTAGGTTAGGAATAACAAACATAATACTGTATACACTTATCTCCCTTTTTTCTTCAGTTTTTTCTCGGAATTTTGAAAAGTATTTCGACGAATGCAACGATTTGAGTACGAATGTATTCAGAATTGCATACTCTATCAAATTCGAAAACAAAAAAAAAACGAAAATTTTTGAAATTTTTTTTCAGTCCTTGTATAACTGAAAGTGCTCAGGCTCCAAGAATATTTTTGATGGGTAGATAATATCAAACAATGATATAATCCCGATTTTCAGATTTGAAATAGGTCCAGTTCTCCAGTAACGCCTAATAGGCCGTCGAATTTGGTACACCCTGTATAAGCTTTATAGATATTTGGTAAATATTGAGTAGCTTATGATAGAGAAATTTAGGTTTCACGTTGCAATTGATTTAAAATCGCATCGATAGGTATGGAAATGATTGTTACAATTCAAAACGATGGTTTTCTTATATAACTTATTAGAAGAATGATATGCAACCTCATGTACTCAGATATCGGTATAACTCAAAAATTCGAAATTTATTACTTATACCACGTAGCCTTTGATCTGCTCATTTAATTCATACAATATTATTTATTTGGAATTGACAGAAGTGAGACAAGATACCGACGAGCCGACACTGGTGTTTATAGAAACAAACTTATCCCAAAAATTCACAAATACCGAATAGGAATAATCTATAGTTGTTATAATTTTCTTCATTATTTTGTATAATGAATGCAATTTGGTATGAAATTTTTTTTATCTCAATTTATGTAAAAGTTATATCAGATACATATATCTGTAATTATTTCAGCAATTATCATTGCATTTCTTCGAATATATACAGTTACTTTTATGTGAATTTGTAGCTCCCCATATAATTGTTCAATTTCCATACGTTCGTCGTAACGAACAAACTGAATTATACTTATTTATATGCAACATTTTATGATCTTTAATGAATGTTATTATACATCAGATGTAAGAGAAAGTACTCTCACTCATTTTTCGTTCAAAACTCTCAAAACTCTTATTATAATGATAGGGCTTTTTCTAGCGTCACTCATCCATATTCATCAAGATGATTATGGAACAACGAAATATTATTGAGCCTCACCGTTCCAGAATGAGTTCTTTGAAATATAACGAATTAATGCAACATGCAAATTAAGCGGCAAAAGTAGCAGGTAAAAACAGCACTCATAAATATTTAAAGAATAATCCGATTTTCTTATTCTGTCACTTCAGACGCGAAAACGCTGCTGTTATCTCTTGGGATGAAGGAAAGAAAAGCAGACTGTTTCTCATTACCAAATCTCGAGCTGTATCCTGGTAAATTTCTCATTCCCAAAGCTACCGGATTCAAAATCAACGATTTTAATTGATGCGCGGTGAAATCACTACAGAGGTCAAATTCAAATCAGAAGTGTGATAATAAATTGTAATGATTTCTGATCGAGTAGATCTGATATGTAATACTCTAATAAACATATTCTGACTTTGTAGACGAAGTAAAAAGAGTCAGAACTTCTCAAACGATGGTGGCACAATAAAATATTCTGGAGGAAATTTGTTAATTATTATTAACAACTTAAGTGTTCAGTATACTTTCGAATGCTGTGCTGTCCAATACCCTCTTGATAAAAAGATCAAATTGAATTTAATTTCTATATACAGGTCAAATAATCCAAATTTGAGTGATATAGACTTATTTTTTGAGAAACTATCAGCTTTGCTTGATCTCCTCACCAAAGAGAAAATAAATAAATATATTATTATTGGTGACTTTAATATCGATTTTTTGAAAGCTGAAAATAAGATCTGTCAAAACTTAATAAATATCTTACATGGATTCGGAGCTGAGGTCATGTTACATGAACCAACTCGTGAAACTTATAATTCTTCTTCATGTTTAGATAATGTTTTTACTAATATCGTTAATGGTAGAGTAAACATTTTTCAACCCCATTTATCTGATCACAGTGCAATATCGTTTAGCTTTGACGCACATGACTCCATCAGTAATACTACAGAAAATCTACTCAAGTACCGAAATTTCAGTCAAAGTAACATTAATGAATTTATTGCTACACTTGCCGAAATAAATTGGTCTACACTTTACTCCATTGACAAAGAAGAGGTAAATAATATTTGGAATTGTTTTTTCAATACGTTTGAAACACTATTAAAGAGTGCTTTTCCTAAAGTTCGAAACAAATATCGTAAAAATCTCCGTGATATTTGGTGTGACCCACAACTTTTAAAGCTAAAAAATGAACTTGATATTATGTATATATTGTCTAGAGCTGATTTACAATACTTGTCCCTATATAAGTTTAAAAAACGTGAATATGACAAACTTATTACTAATTTGAAGCAATCCCATTATGGGAATTTAATCTTGAACTCTTCAAATAAATCGAAGGCCACTTGGTCTTTGATAAAAAATCTCAGGGACAACGGAGGAGCTAAGGTATCGAAGTTACCAACTGGAAATCCCAAATTGCTGTGTAACAAATTCAATGAATACTTTGTTAACGCTGCTGGTAGCTATTCTCTGACACCAAATAGTGAGGGTATAAGTGATAATTCTAGCAGATGCCCAAAATCATTTTTCATGTTTGAACTAACTCCTTCTGAATTGTTGACAATTATCTCAAAACTTAATAATTCATTATCTCACGGATATGATGAAATGCCTATGAAGATCTTGAAAAAGTGTATTAAGGTGATTGCTGAACCCTTATGTTTCATAATAAATAATTCTTTTACTGAAGGCATATTTCCCGATTCGTTGAAAATATCTATTGTAAAACCTATTCATAAAAAAGGATCTATAGAAGAATTGGAAAACTACCGACCAATCAGCTTATTGACGTCTTTTTCAAAAATTTTCGAGAAGGTTCTGTCTGTCAGACTGATATCATTCTTTTCTAGATTCAGAATCTTTAGTAAATACCAACATGGATTCGTTCCACATAAATCCACCGAGACTGCTATATTCGATGCGATAACTGAGATCTTATTCGCTTTGGAAAACGGCAAGATTCCCCTAGGAATGTTCCTCGACCTATCGAAGGCCTTTGACAGCATCGATCACAGTATATTGTTGTCAAAATTGGAGGCCAGTGGTATTCGAAATAATCAGCTAAAACTTATTCGGAGCTACTTGAGTGGTCGCAAACAGAGAGTGGAAATACTGAAGGATGGTGAGGTTTTCACCTCTGATGATGTCACAATTTTGATGGGAGTACCGCAGGGCAGCATTTTGGGTCCTCTCCCTATTTTTGATTTATATAAATGACTTGCCTCATTTGATCGATACCCTTATTAGGGTTATCCTCTTTGCGGATGATACCACTGCTATTATAACCGACTCTGACATGACATCACTTGTCAAAAAGACTACACATGCTTTTGACACCATTACCTCCTGGTGCGAAGACAACCACCTCAGGTTGAATGTGAGCAAGACGGATCTAGTTTTTTTCCACACAAATCGATCACGCCTCACCTTTCCAGAGTCAATCCATGTTGGTAACACAGACCTCCCTATAAGCGAATCAACAAAGTTTTTGGGAATTCACCTTGATGCATCTTTGACGTGGGAACTTCAGGTTGAGAATTTGAACAAGAAATTACTCTCTGTGCTTTATGCTATAAATGTCCTAAGGCGTCAGTTGACAATTGACGTGTTGAAGGTCATCTACTTTTCCAATTTCGAATCATTGGTTTCCTATGGGATTATCTTTTGGGGTAACAGTCCACACGCTCGACGTTTATTCATAGTCCAGAAAATGACTATAAGATCTATCCTACGACTACCCTACAGAGAGTCTTGTAGAGGAGTGTTCAGAAATAACAACATTTTGACGCTCCCAGGTTTGTTCGTATTTAGGTCGGTGTGTTTTCTTCGAAAACATCCTGAACTATTTTCTCGCTATTCGAATGCTAATGATACAAGAAGGATGATACCTTATCTCCTCCCCAAATGCTCCCTATCCCTAACTCAGCAAAGTAGTCAATACAGTTGCATGAGATTTTATAATGCTCTTCCGAGATCCCTTCAACAAACCAACAACCTGAGATTATTTAAAATGAATGTACGTAAGTTTATACTGAATTTGGAACCATACACCGCAGAAGAATTCTATAATTATTGTCGATCAGCTTGATTAAAAAACCTGTATGACCTGTTTCAATTTCATCACTGTATTAAAATTTAATTATGTGATAATTTTTGAAATAAATGTGTGTTATTATTATTATTATTATTATTATTTGAGTGTTAAATGTGATGTTTTTTCAAATGAGGGTTCCTTGAACGAATTCGAAAACATTTTCATCTTCCGAAAGGGCCGTAGCCTCAGGCAAAGACCGAATTGCTCCCTCAACATTGGCTATCATATTATCCACCGGAATTTGTTCAGTTCGAATGGAGAAATGATTTCCTTTTTAAGGGACTAATTTCTTCTCTTGTGGTAATGTATTCTTGGACGAGTTGAAACAGTTTTTTTGCTGTTCGGAATTGGAGAAACATATGATTCCTGCGAGCGTAAGGATATATTCTTGAGGCGTTATGTATTGCTGCACATTCGTACATGGATTTTTGGGTTATGTTAATGACAGAGGCCCAGTCTTTTGGTATTGAGGTCCTTTTTAGATCATTCTCTAATTGTATGAATTTCCCGTTGATATCGACAAGTTTCTGAAGAGAGGAGAACTAGTCCTCGCCCTTAGTAAAGCCCACTCGACTTCATTACATATCTTAAGTGACTGAACACTGACACATGAAATTCACACTGAAATTCAAAGGACCATAAGACCAGAAATTTTCACACGTGCTGATAACACCTCAAAAATCACCTCTAATTTAAGAGCTGCCTTACCACACATCCCTAAAGTCACAGATTGATAGAATTGATAAAATACACAACATCGAGACCATTTATAAGACGACACAAAAACTTGGTCAAATGATCAGAATTACCAAAGACAAAATCTACCTATTTTCACAAGATCACAAGCCAGTTATCGACTGAATCAGTCCAAAAAATCTGCCCTAGCGCAACATGCTCTAACAGATGGACACAATATAGTTTTCTCAAAGGCAGAGATTGTTTCGGATTTCGAAAGTTACTATCTCAGGCTGAACATGAAAGTCATTAGAATGCATTAACATAAAAAAAACATAAACACAAAACGATGAATATAGATGGGACCTATGAATTCCAAATTCGGGTGATTTTGACAGGTTTTAGGTCAATTTTGACTTCACAAAACCAACGTTTTGGGGTAAGGGTCGACTAGTTTCGATTTTATTTTGAAATCTTCATCAGGGCTCTGAAATGGAACCAAAAAATGTGAAGATGTAAGTTGATGATTCTGACCGTTACCGATCATTTTTCTTCACTCGTATAATGTGTGTTTATATGTTAAAAAAAAATAAGTAATAAGTTTTTAATTGTAAGTTGCGAAATTCTGAAATTATGTAGTTATGTTCTACGTTGGTTTTGTGAATTTAAAATTCACCTTAAAACCGGTCAAAATCACCCGAATGAAATCAGAAGAAGAAACCGCTTTTTTTATAGCGCCTGGTTGCCGATCTTAGAAATAACAAAGATCAAGTCGATACGAAGCGGAAGCGATGGGCAAATCGACATCGCGCGCGTAAACCCACCACCATCATTCATTCCTAATGGACCACGGTCAATAAGAATTTTTCAATGTCTCACAATATAGCTGTCAATTTCCAGATTCCAAGATTAGGGTTATCCGATCGGAAACTATAAGAGGCAATCTTTCGTACAATCCCGAAACTTTTTGAGCCGAGGTTCCAAAGTGATTCAGATAAAAAACAATGACCAAGGAGCACCCTAGAAGACGAAAGACGCCCCTGTAGTGGCTAGGGCTCTTCCGCATTTTATCCCGCTTTCACCCACTTTCCTCGGCATATAACGAGCTCCAAAATTAATTAATTCCAGTCCAAAACAGGGACGTCGCGGAAGATAAATCAATCGCAGACCGAAAAAAGTGTCGGCGACTGAAGTGAGCAACACATAACCCCAATCTAGCGAATGTAGCTTGTTTGCCGCCGATGGGAATCTATTCTGCGGGGATTGTGCGGGGACTTTTTTCTATCTTCCGCAGGAAGTTATCAATATCGTGATTAACGCTCTCCATATCCGGCCCGGGGATTTCGGCAATGCCCGCCGATAGGACGGGAATAAGGGATTTTATTATTTCGTGATTCGATCTGATTCGCCCGAATTAAGTGCGATCCATTTAAAAATATGGTACAGCCGTATATTATCGAATTAAACCCGACTTCGCTGAGGATTCGGCTCGAACGGAGACGAGGATGTTATTCACAGGGTCGCGCAAAAACTTACGAACTGGGAATTTTAAATTATTCCGTTCGGCCGGCCAGATCGGAGGGATTTTTTGGCGATACGGGGATTTGGGAACACGTTGTTTGGGGAGTCGGCAGAATAATTCAGTTGAAGGGGGCTTAGGACCTTTCAAACTAATTTCATTAGCTGGGGGCAGTTGAATAATATTTACTGCGTGACCATGCGAGATTTCAAAGCGCGGTTAATGCATTCGAGAATGCCGCGAGTTTAGAACAAGGGTTTATTATTTCCTACTTTTTCTGCTTCGCTCACTCCTCTCTTGTTCAATTAGGAGTTTGCGTTCTAGTTAACTTTATGAATAGAAGAACTTCTTGTTCAGGGATTTTTCACCATATTTCTGGAAGAACTCTCAAATTGCTTCAAATCTACAGAGATTACCTTCTTGACATAATAATTCTATTTTTTCAGGGTCTTCCATGCCTACTGGCTTTTATGCTTACATTGTCTTCATGCCTATGAATTTCCATGGCTTCTATATGTTCATCCTAGGATAGTGACTTATGATGTTCGAAATAATCTCTGCCTTCTAGAAAACTATATCCTTCTGTGGAAGCCTATGCAGATTTTTCTGTCCGATTGGGTAGAAAGAATCGTTTGTGCTCCTTGAAGCTTCGTTTTGTTGTAACATTTTAGACTTTGCAGCAGTCGCATCAGATCATTTTGACAAGTTTTTGTGCGGGCCTATAAGGCCGACAAATATATATGATGGAAAAAGATTTTCCGTATAAACAAAAAAAGCATTGTCATGAAAAAAAAAGAAGACACGATAGTCGATGAAGTACGGAGAAGGCAATTAGTATGGTACTGCCATGTAGAAAGGATGAACGAAGATCGTATTCCCAAAATGGTGCTGAAGTGGATACCCACAGAAAAAAGAAAGAGAGGAAGACTCAAACTAACATGGCTTGGCGGAGTACACAAAGCAATGTCTGAACGAAACTTACAGCCAGGGCACTGGGAAGATAGAAGAGGTTGGAAGCTGGGTATCGGAAGGCGTGGAACGCTATAAAACCGAAATATATATATGAAAAAAAAACATTCCTAAACAAATAATCATTTTAAATCTGCGAGTAGCCTAGTGGTTATGGCTCTAAACTCCGACCCGGCAAGTCGGGGTTCGAGTCTCCGCCAGGGAAGAAATTTTCTGGTATGGAGAAATCGCCAAACCATTCACTGTTGGGTAAACAATTAACAGTGCTGTGCCTAAGCTGGCGTCGGGACAAGGTAACAAAGCTTACACTGAACACACCCATCATTCTAACTCTCACAAGCTTTAAATAGCTTATGAGGGGTTTCACAGAATCCCAAAATGGAAATACATACATACAAATATACCGCTGTACAAGAGTTTAGGCTATCGTATTCAATCGTTTCAGAAAGAATGTAATCTTCGAAAAGAATCACAGTTAAACTATTCAACACTCAATACCAACTCGAATCGATCCAACAAAAATCAGAATGAGTCGCCTTTTCTGAAGTTAAGTTCTTTGCTTATGCTTCATGAATATTCTTATTTTGAAATGCAGTCAGTTTATCCGCAGCATCGATTTGCAGAGGGTTGTCTGAAAATACCAAGAAATGAATTTACAAACGCTAAGGCTGATAGGGCTATCAGAATGCTACAGAGTAGCCTGACTCTGGTTTTTGTAGCGGAAAGACTCCAAGTCAATAGAAGTGCGATATCTCGACTTTGAAATAGGTTCAGGGATACAGGTTCCATGTTGGAAAGATCAAGGTTTGGTGGGCGATGAAAAACATTACCTGCTTGGGACCGCTTCATCACCGTTTCGGCGAGAAGGAAGCTTACATCCAAATGCAGATGGAGTCCAAGTTCCTATCGAAACCATCAGCAGACGACGTTTCAGAGGGCGAATCTAGGTTCTAGACGTCCGTTAAGAGGAGTACCATTAACACGTGACCATAAGCGTCAATTGGAACGATCAATAGCGTCGTGTCCTTTTCACTGATGAATAGAAATATGGACGAATCTCAGAATCTCGAAAATTAAGGGTACGGACAATCCCACGCATAGCGCATAATCGTCGCTATGTCCAAGAAGTCCATCCATTCCGAAGGGGGTAGTGTTATTTAATAGGCGGGGGCATGTTTCAACGGGCACACAGATGTACACATTTGTCCTGGAAATATGACCACCTGACACTATAGGAAGTATGGCAATGATTTGCCAAATTTTCAAACTGCTATTGGTGAAACTTTTCAATATCTGGGCTGCGTTCACAAACTTACTCAGAGAGTAGAGTAAGAGTATGGCCATATGATCAGAAATATACTTCGGTCTTTACTCCACACTCGTCGTTCACAAACTTACTCTGACAAATGTCATTCAAAATTCAAACATGTGTATAGGTTATGAATAATACTTTTGCATCATATACATTTTTTATATATCATTTTTATATTGAATTGTTGCTATCATGAATGAATAATATCTGGGCTGCGTTCACAAACTTACTCAGAGAGTAGAGTAAGAGTATGGCCATATGATCAGAAATATACTTCGGTCTTTACTCCACACTCGTCGTTCACAAACTTACTCTGACAAATGTCATTCAAAATTCAAACATGTGTATAGGTTATGAATAATACTTTTGCATCATATACATTTTTTATATATCATTTTTATATTGAATTGTTGCTATCATGAATGAATAATAGAAGTTTAAAAAAAAATTCTCTCTAGTCGTACATTTTAGTTGTGTCTTCGCAGTATAGTGCATTGTTCTTTTATTTGAAAAGCAGAGCACAACCGTGTTTTTTTGATGATTGTGAGGAAACTGATAAATGTTCTCAGGACTTTGAATTACTTTTAATGAGACAGAAACAATTAAAAAGGATATTATTGTCTATAATCTTCTCTTGCAAGCGGAAAATTAAAAATGTTATTACATGTTTTGTTGTTTTGTTGACTCTACGCCAGAAAAAATTAAAAAATTCGTAACAAGAAATAGTTTCATTTGAGGAAGCTAACAAAAGGAAGTCGAAAAAATATTGTATGGAAGATAAAGCAAAATATGAATGAATATTGAAAGATCTAAACTCTCGAATATAACAAAATATCAACGTAGATTTCAAATCAGGTACAAAAAACAGTTATTGTGGGACTTTTCATTCTCGATTTATTTGAACTTAAACGGACTACTCTAGGTTCTGCAATACAGGGAGAAACTCATTTTTTTCTTTACCATTATCTCTTGGTAAAGTTCACTTGAGCTTCGTTAATTCACTGCTAAAAATTTCATTAAATTTATTAATCATTGAAGTAATTCTTTCCTATATTTCTTTATTTCAGAGAATAGTTGTTTCAAGTGAAAAATTAATTTTTTCGTATTTCGTTATTGAAATGAAACAAAACCAGAAATAAACACTTATTCGAATAATACTCAAGTTTCAAAAGTCTGCGGGAGCAAGACAGAATGAAAATCGTACGTCATAGCTGTCAGAGTATGTGTTTTACTCTCCCAAATAGCAGAGTATGCAGAGCTTACTCAGAGGAAGTTTATGAACGCTCACAGAGTATACTTCGAGGAAGACAAAGCAAGTTTGTGAACGCTTCAGAGTAAAGGAGAGCTTACTCTGAGTAAGTTTATGAACGCAACCCTAGACGATAAAGCTAGACTCCACCCGGACAGCCATAGTTGAGAACGCGCTCGAGGAGCTTAAGGTACGGTTTCGCATGTGCGTCAGTCTCATGCAGCGACCGCCGAAAGTGGCTGCTGCGATTGTTGTATAGACTGTTCATAGGCAACAGCGAAGAAGCGGTTCCGCTTCTGCAGTCAACCCAGCAGTGGCTGCAGCATCCAAACGGCCCACTGCTTGCGGTACCAGTCTGTGCGACGTCGCTGCAGCGTGAATTCGTTTATATAGAGGTTATAAAATTGTTATTATTTATCGAAATTATAGAAAATGAGTGTTGAAAAGTTTTCGACGGATGAAGAAATGAAACTAA